>OZ010796.1:369347756-369875628 GCA_963932465.1 Maratus speciosus | reverse complement strand
CAATATTAAGGAATGGTTTGTCTCAAAAACAGTTGATAAATTGATGAGTAAGAGTTCATCTCTTCCATTCATGGACTAATAACTTTTTTATTTTAACATTCATTTATTCATATTTCAGTTATTTTATCTATATAATAAAATAACAGTTTTGTTGAGCAATCATATATTGATACCTTTATATAAGTTAATGATTAAAATATTTCACATTTTAATAAATATATATTTTTTAATGTTTCATTAGTTTTTCTTTCATTCATTAGTTGTCTGTATTAAGCATACCATTCAATACTACATTTTTTGACTGAGTTTTAATTATGCTTGTAAATTAATATTTTCCTTTTAGTGGTGTTGCTTAGTGACACTCCACTCGCATATAACTTTTCATTTTTGCTGTTAGCGATGATGTAGGACTCGGGAGGGGCACGGCGTTTTTTTGCAGAAAAGCTTTAAGAAATTATTTGAGTTCGCAGACAGTTTTACATTTTATCTAAATCTGCATGTTAGTAACTTCTCTGCAAAAAAGAAGTGACAGACAATCTGATCATGGACTAGAAATCCTACTAGAGTCCTACATCGAGTGGGACAACCCGATTTCAACCGAATCCGATCAAACCTGCGGTTCCGGTTGGGTCGGTTTACGCTCATTTTTTTCGTTGCCGGGCGAATTCACTTCAAATGGTTCGGGTCGCTTTCGGATTTGGTTTTGACTCTTTCGGATCGGATTCGGGCTGACCCGATTTTACAAAAGAAAATCCTGAAAATTTTTCTTATGAAAAAAAAAACAAAACAAAACTATATAATATGAATACTAATGAGTCTATAAGTGCTCATTTTAATACAAAAAAGATAACATTGGCATTAAAAATAAAATTTTAGACTAAATTTCCATCTCTTCTTAAAGATATATCCTTCTATATATATAAACAAGTTAGAAATTGCTCGTCAAACGTAGCAAATGAGGTGCGTTCGTACTATAACTAGTTTTATAATTATTTTTTGCACCCCATATTGTACTGAATGTGTATTTATTTGCAATTCATAAGTGCATAGTCTGTAACATCATTAAAATGCACTTGCAATAATTTTTTCCCATTCCCCTTAATGTAACGGAAAACTTTTGACTGTCCCTGTAATTAAGCTATACATCCGATTTTCATGAAATTTGAAATGGCTCGACAAAATTTTACAGCAATTATATATTTAAAATTCCAGCCCATTCGGAAAGCTGTAACATCATTAAAATGCACTTGCAATAATTTTTCCCATTGGCTTTAATGTAAAGAAAAACTTTTGACTGTCCCTGTAATTAAACTATACATCCGATTTTCATAAAATTTGAAATGGCTCGACAAAATGTCGCAATAATTATATGCTTAAAATTTGAGACCATTCGGAAAGCTTTAACATCATTAAAATGCACGTGCAATAATTTTTCCCATTGGCCGTAATGTAAAGAAAAACTTTTGACTGTCCCTGTAATTTAACTATACATCCGATTTTCATAAAATTTGAAATGGCTCGACAAAATTTTACAACAATCATATATTTAAAATTTCAGACCATTCGGTTGGGTAGTTTTTGCTCTATTATATGCGGACGGACGGACAGACAGACGGACAGACGGACAGACAGACGGACTGAACGACGACTATTTTAAGTGCTACGTATTTATATAATTACGAACGCACCTAAAAAGTAACGATTTGGAAATGGACCAATGAAAATCTACGTAGATACCTCGAAACGCATCTGATTGATCAGAGCTTTCTGTCTTTTGTTAGTGGGAATTTCGCTTGGCGAAAACCATGAAAGTAGAGAATTTAGATTAGGATGGGCGGGGAAAGGGAAGAATCCTCTGCATTTCCATAGACTTCTGTTTTTTTAATGTTTTTCTACGGGACGATGGCAAAAGTGATTTTTACAGAAAGAAGATAATTTCCATTAACTAATTAGAAAGTGTGTGTGTGTGTGTGTGTGTAGGGGGGGGGGGGGGGTCATCAGCGTTTGGAATCTAAAAATTGAATGCATAGAAAATTAGGGATCGCGAAGCGATCCAGAATGGAAATGCGAAACAATTACGTCTGCGATTAGCTAGAAAATAGGGAAGCAATTACGCGGGGGGTTGGTGAGCGTAGCGGGCAGGGAGACAGAGCCCACCTAGTATATATATATATATATATATATATATATATGAGCAAATTTTTACCAAAACTATTTGAATCCATTAGATTTCAGAATTAGTGAGAATTTTATTATACATATGCGGGTCGATCTACAGAAAACGTTACTTTATGAACATAAAAATATGAATAAACTAGTCGGATGTGTCAATCCCCAAACTTTCTTCTATCTCATACATATTAATACTTCAAAATTCACTATCACGGTGCCAAAAATGGAAAAACTAGCGAATTCGTCCGGAGTCCGCCATCTTGTTTCTTTGTTGGTCATTTATAACCACTTTATGCTTAATTTTTGAAAATTTAGAGATTAAACATGAACAACGACAAACATAAACAACAACAAAAATAAATAAAGAAATTTAAAATCGGCGATGATCAACAAAGAAACAAAATGACGGACTCCGGGCGAATACGCAAGTAGCACCCCAAAAATAAATGGCAATTTATGCCCATCATGAAGATTCTAATAATAGGAAATTTCGGGCATTAGCACTTTAGATGTGACTATCGCTAAAATTGTGTAAATCCTGCAAAATGCAACTTATCAGCGTCACCTGTTCCTGTTGGGTGATTTACACTAAAACCTAATCAGCAACAACTTATGCCAACATCTAACATCCGTGTATTAATTTTTGAGATAGAGCTATTGCGGAGATAGTGGAAAATGCAGCATTGCATAGCAGCGCCGCCTGTTGGACGATTTACACCAAAACATCGTCAGCACCAATATTTATCAAGGTATACCTGAATCTGAAGTTTGGTGAAAATTCGTGCATTAGTTCTTGAGATAGAGCTATTGTGGAGATCGTGAAAAATGCAGTGTAGCAGCGCCATCTGTTAGGTTATTTACACCAAAACGTAATCATCGCCAATTCATATCAGGTATTAACTGAATCTGAAGTTTGGTGAAAATCTGTGCATTAGTTCTTCAGATAGAGCTATTGCGGAAATCGTGAAGAATGCAGCATAGCAACGTCAAATCTTAGGAGATTTACACCAAAAATTAGTCAGCCCCTATTTATGTCACGAATTAACTGACTATATACATTTTTTTATTTCGTGCATTAGTTCTTGAGATAGAGCGCCCATAAAATTTGTGTCACATACAGACAAAGTCACAGACTCACAGACAGACATTTTGTGAAAACATGTTTTTTTTTAATCTCTGACCCCCAAAACGCGTAAATCCGCCAAAACTTTTCTCGAATACAATACTTTCTTCTTGTAAAGATGGAATAAAGTAAAAGTGTAATGCAAAACATTTTATATTAATATTCATAATTCATGTTTCACCTCATTTAAGATTCATATAGATAGTCATATAGTCTTACTTGGTGCTTATTTTTTTTTCTAAAAGTTCAGACGATAATTTCTTTAATAATATTGTAACGGAGCATACGTCTGCAGAAGATACAAATGCACAATATTTTCTTTTACAGTGTCATGCTTATTTCTGTTTGGGATATGAAAATGAAACCTGAAATAAATATCTCAGAAAAATAAGCTTTACCTACATGAAGTAAACATTTATTTTTATTAAGTAAATGATGCTAACGTTTTAATTCAAGGGCAGAAAATACACAAAGTTCACGACCATTTCTAGTTCTGTGAAAATATTTCCAAAATTAATGACCAAACGACAATGTGCACATTCACGGCTATCAGCGGAAATGAAACTGAGATGCTTTATAAAGGTCTACAAGCGCTGAGATTTCCGGCCCTGGTCCGGTATAAAAGTTGAAGATTATACCCAAGCTCGACCAAGCCCGTTATGAAATCTAAAAATCTGACCCGGGCCAGGCCCGACTCCATTTCTGCGAATTATGTCGATATTTCTGAAATAAAATTATCCTACAACTAAAATTATTCAAAAGGCACACTTACTTATGTATAGATTTTATTTTCACATTAGAAGTCCGTAATTCCTGGAAAACGAAATAATAATACTAATAGTTTTAGAAAATCACAGACGCAGGGCTCCCACTAGTCCGTTCAAAAAAGTAATTTTTTAGAAAGAAATTCGTGGTAGATTTCGGCAACAATCGCAAGAAAAACGCTCTTCTTGGCATGTTTCTACGAAACTTATGAAGACGATTTTTCTTTAAATAAAAGTGATGGTTAAAAAATGGACGGCCCCACCAGTGGCCGAGAGGTTCTGCTCACGAAGTTGGTAGACGGGAGGTGCTGGGTTTGAAGCCAATCGCGCCCGTCGGCGTAATCGTTCGTAGTTTTTGTGGTTTTCTTCGAACCTTGGATTTTCAAGCGTATATACGGGTTAGGTTCCCTTAGAAAGACCCCCAGTGAGGGCACCCCCCCCCCGGGCCTATATCCTTCGAGTAGATAATCGGCCGTCAAAAATCAACCAACCAACCAAAAAACGGACCGAGTTGAAGCCCTGCGCCTGCGTACGTAAACACTCATTAAAAAAATTGACTTACACAAGTACACACAAATTCAAAAACTAATGATTCAATGACAAAATCAACGTAGTTAAGAATCAAAGCAAAAGATGGCAAATAAATCACAACTGAAAAGCTCTGCAAAGAAAAAAAATAGGTTTTTAAAAATATTTCTCTGGAATTTACTAAACCACATTGAATTTCTAAGATTTTCTTTAAACAAATTTACGTCACTTAATTTTTACAAAAAGAAATAATTAAAACGCCAGTCCGTCATGAGCTCAGGGAGGGAGAGAGGGGGGGGGGGGGGGAGAGGTCCAGACGCAGATCGCCCAGGAAAAAAATCTGGCCCAGCCCAAGGCGACAGAAAAAAGCAAGGACCGATCCCGGCACTGAAATTATGAAAACAAGGCACGACCTGAGTCTCATGAAAGAAACTTGCTCCAAGTCCGGACGCTGATCTGGTCTTTGGGCAAGGCCCAAGGCCGTGCAGCAATGTTAAATTTAGGGATGGAACGGGGGTGAACTTCCCCCGGAGCAATGAGATGTCCCCCCACCCGGAAGATTTGAGATTTGGGGTTTTCAACGGTCAAAAAGTGCAATCCCTTGGAACCCTATTACCCCCCCCCCCCCCCCCAGGAGCCACAGAAATCCCTCCCGGAGAAAAGTAACTAAATCCAGCACTGCCGTGCAGGCATCTATGCCCTTTGCCTCTGAATATTTTTTTAGATAAGGAATGCTCCACATTACTTTGATTAATTTTACTGTAATACGGCATACGAGAAATCTTTCAATTATAGTTCAAACATAGTTTTTGAAAACGAATTATTATTATTTTCATAATTACTACTTCTGAGTCGACCTGTATTTAGATATTTTCAAGCTTTTCCTGCTATGTTTTTAGTATATTTCTATTGGTTTTATATTTTTATAGCATTTTAACAACTTATCTACAACATGCTAAAACCTTAATTTGCATAAGAAATTTTTGAGAAATAAACAACTTTAAAGAAGATCAAGTGCCCCAAACAAATGAATAAACACTTAATAGTTCCTATTTCAGAAAATGTGGCAAAAATCGATTTCTGGTAAAAAACGCAGGAAAAGTCAAACACGTTGAAAATAATCTAAACAACTCATTATTCTTCTCAAATAAATAAACTTAGTATGACTGGTGATTGCTAGGATCGGTTGCGTCACGTGATGATTACGTCGTTACCAAAAAGCCATAATTTTTTCCGTTCACGTTATTTTGTTATAAACAACAGGAGAATACGACCGTTTGTGTATTGGTAAGTATAAGTATTTTGTACTTTTTAACCTATTGTTTAGAAAGTTGATTTTATAGGATTGTTTTTATGTTTATATATAAATATACATGAAATATTTTGATGCTGTTTTTGTTCTAAGAAAAGACTCGTTTTGGTAATATAGTAGCAGTCCTCGAACCCTTCCCGCCAAATTATCGTAACCGATGATTTTTGACATAATGTGTTTTCTACTATAAGAGTAGGACGCCACAAATAGAAGCATTTAGTGTATAGTTTTAAAAAATATATAATGAAAAATATCATACATTTTGTTTCTATTTTTACTAATTTTATCGTAAAGCGATACAACTCGAAAAGCATTACATAAAAGCGGAGATGATTACAGCTTTGCATTTTCTAGTAAAAAATATACAATGTTCAATTTTCATTAACAGTTAATTTAAATACATATTCTCAATTTATTTATAATAATTGATGCAGATTATAGTTGTTTAATAATAAATATCGTTGTTTACTTAGGTGAAATTGGTTAGTTTTATTATGTAAATTTAAGTTACAGTGGTGTAGTCGTAAAAAAAACAGAAGGTATACGCTCTAAGCAGAGGGTATACGCTCAAGGCAGAGCGTATACCCTAGAGTGTATATACTATAGCTTTCTTGAGAAACAGAGGGTATACGGTGTTTCTTAAAAAAATCCAGAGGGTATACGGCGTATACCCCCGTATACCCTCCACTACATCCCTGAGTTTATATTGATTTTAATTTCTAATTTTCACTACTTCGAATGTGTTGATAAATAGTAATAATATACATATATTTTTTTACTAATTATTTTTTTATTTATACTTTTTAGCTTATCTCTATTATTCGAATGTTCAATTTATTACTTAAGCTGCAGTTATATAAATAAAAAATGCCACCCAGTATATCCGTTTTAATATGCAGGTGTCATTGAAAATTTGTTACATGAAACAGAGAAGCATGCAACGAAAGCGATTTCTTGTACGTAGCAGTCACGGATGAAAAAAAGTAAATACAGTAAACTCTCTGTAAGGCGGACTCTGTGTAAGACGAAAATCTGTCTAACTCGGAAAGAGTCTCAAGTCCCTGCGAAGCCATTGACATAGAGTAAAATTTGCCTAAGGCGGAATATTGTCTACTACGGAAAATTTTCTCGGTCCCGATTGATTCCGCCTTAGACAGGGTTTACTACTGCCTTACTAACTCTGCAACAAATTTTTGAAATAAACAATTATTGGCATCAAACGATTTGAAATAAAGTCTACTTTTAAATGATGTATATAAAATTTGCTTAATCGATCTACATATCAAAACGAACTCAATTTATTTATTTATTTATTTAATAGCAATGCCCAAGTCTGACACCATAAACAAATAATTCTGCACCCTTCAATGAGCCTGAAAACAAATTTTCATGAAATTCGTACAATTAGTTTCAGAGAAATTAATTATTTTAAAATGAGCATATTTTAGGGGCTGTATCACCCAAATTAAAATTCGGTACTCGATTGTTGAAATGCTACAGAATGACTATGTCATTTCTATTAATGTATTATTTCTTGCCAATATGATCATTTCACTCCCTTAATCTTTTTCGACTGTTGCCAGCCCTCAACAAGCGAAAAACGTTTCGACATATTTACAAATTCATTTTTTAACGGAAAGATATAAAATTGGAAAACCTGGTCATGGAAGCGATTTGGAATTGAACTATTTTTTCCCTATTTTGATCAATCAATTACCTATTGAGTTATAAGAAAATTCGATCACGTGACAAATCCGTTTTTCGGCCGCTCTTGAGTGCACTTTCTCCCTTCGCGCGGAAATTCGGTTCAAAACGCCCACTTTCACATTATTTTCCGAAAGATCCAGGGATCGAAATGTACCGGAGCAAACCGGAACTTCGTTCCGGTTCGTGAAATTGTGACAAATATTGTTCCGGTTCGTGAAAGTATGGAAAGTATTATTCCGGTTCGTGGAATTATTAAAAAATATTATTACACTTTCATAGATATAGCTTCTATGCTCTCTGTAACTTTTTTTCCTAATTATTTAAAATCTTGAATGCATTTTTTTAAATTGGTTTTTCTATGGTTAAATATAAATTTGCTATACAGTGAAGTCCCAATTATCCGAGTTAATTGGGACCAAGCTCACCTCGGATAAGGAAAACACTCGTATAAAGCTAATTTACACAAATCGTCACCCACTAAGGAGATGAAATATAAATTTTCACTTATTTCAATCCTTTTATGGTACTAGTAACATTTCTTTGATGTACATTTCCGTTACTTTTAAGAAATATCGGGAATGAAATTGTTTTTTTCATAGAACTTATATCTTTGGAATGGATCATTTTCTTCTGATGAACTGATGGCTTCCATTATGATGAAACAGCCTATATAAATGAAGTGTTAGGTGAAGATGAAAGAGCAGCCGTAAAAAGATAGAACTCTGATTTTCTGGTCAGAATGGGACAAAAAAATGGCCATAATTTTTTGGGGGAAAAAAATAATTATGGCCATCCCCCCCCCCCCCCCATTTCGAGCCTCTATTGCGTTTGCAAAAAAATGGAAAAAACAGCTCGATTACATAGTTTCTGAAAAACAACACCAGCTAGTTTCATGCATCTTCGAACAAAAATAAATTAAAACTTATGTCAGAAACTTGCCCTTTTCGATTTGAGAACATCCTTATTTTTTCAAATTATGCTTTTCTGCACATCAAAACCATCATTTTGACGTTTTTTAATCACAATTCGAAAACTACTTGAAAGAGAAATTTGAAATTGGGAATTAACATAAAGCAGGACATAATAAATAGATATCTATCAAAAAAATTGTTGGTTGCAATTCATATTTGTTTTCGAATTTCAATTTCATAATTCATATTATAAAATTTTGAAAATTACAAATTCAATGTATTTGTGTCTGGGTTTTTAGTACTATAACCACATACAAAAATTATCACATTACTATTATAATTTCAGAACAAGATATTAATAAAATTATGAAAATGTAATTTAACATTAGTTGGTTGTGTTTATGGCAGCCAATTATCAACACGAGGGATATAGGCCCTAAGAAGGGGGGAGGAGTGCCCTCTATGGGGGTCTTTCTAAGGGAAGCTAACCCGTATTTACGCAAGGAAATCCAAGGTTCGAAGAAAGCCACGAAAACTCCGAACGGTTAGGTCGACGAGCCCGATTGGGTTCGAACCCAGCACCTCCCAATTTAACATTAGAGTCTCTAAATTTTGAATATTTATAATTCAAAAACTTATCATCCAAATGACTTGAAATTTCGTTTCTGATCGTAGTTTGAACCGAAGATTTAAAATATATTGTCAAAATTGAGTGTTGCCATTGAAAAAAACAAAGTCTCGCCTGGTTTTCATTTGTAGATCGCCCCTTAAGCAAATTTTATATATATCATTTAAAAGTAGACTATATTTGCAATCGTTTGGTACCAGTAACTTTCTTCTATTATAATTAGTTGCAGAGTTAGTAGGTGGTGTTTACAGAGCCGTCCTTGGGGGTGTGCGATAGGTGCGGCCGCACAGGGCAAAGCCTCGCGGCCGAGAAAAGAAAAAAAAATACAAAATAGCCAAATATTTATTCTTCTTTTTTTTTTTTTTTCCGCTGTGCATTTCATAATAAAATTTGTCTGTTTAAACATGTTTATTTATAATTACACTATTTTAGCGTAATCTCGAGTGCGCCACAGTGTACAGTAACATACGAGTATTTTGAAAAGGTGATAGTATAGTGCGGATTTTTTTTTAAATACAAAATATATACCAGAATTTCCGAACTGTTATCTTCCCTTTATTTAATTGCGAAATGCCTGTCGAAAATTTCTATTCGAAATATCTGGTAGATGAATAAAAAGGAAATCAGTTAAATTGGCAACATTGGTGGGAATGGGAGAGAATTAACGAGTTCGGAAGGAAAGGGCTCCGCAAAGGTTCTTGCTCGCGGCCTCGCTTTCGCTAAGCACGGCTCTGGGTGTTTATTTTTTCTTTCCACGACTGTAACTGTACTTTGTCAAGTTTTCTGAAAATGGCGCTACGTTTGTTTGAAAACCCATATTATAAACAAAAATTATCACAATTTCTTGATTTTTTTTCTTAAAGCCTTTATATCTCCATGAATGTGCGTTCTATTCTTACTTAGACAGATAAACACAAATGTTGAATAAGACCAGTATAGCCACCTATCTACAGCTACAGCCCAGATAGCATGAACAATTGCAGCAAGATTAATTTTTTCTTGATATTTTCTTGTCACGAAAAATTTGAAGTAATAATATTGCCGCAAGGACATTACTAGGTAGACGGAATATAATCAATCGCTTTCTTGCAACGCAACTTTGCTCTAAACCTGATACAACACTGTCATAAAATAACGACGTAAGCGAAAAATTCCTTTTGTTGGAAGGAGAACAGATATAAACGCGCATGCGCGGAAATTTTACAAAGACAAATTTCCAACACTTCTTTATTGAATTCCATAAAGCAGCGCCATTGGATTAGCGTTCAAGTAAAGAACCCAGATATAAAGGTATTTATTATTTTAATTATTCAAATGTGATTCGGATATTTTTGTATTTTCTCTGTACAAACTACAACTTATTTCGTACAGAAATTTTAATAAATTAAAAAGTTATGTTTATTTACTGAGGAATGCTTACATTTTTTAAATAGTTCGGTTTTGGTCCATGTTAAGGTATTATTGAAAATTTTAATTTTTTAATGAATTTTTCTCAACTTTAAGGGGAATTTCTAAGATATCGTTTTAATAATTAATATTTGCCTTTTTTCTGGCTCACGCAGATCGAACAGTGTTGAATTCAGATATTTTTCTCCGGGATTAATTTCTGCGGCTCTGGAGGGGGGGGGGGGGACATTTTAGAGATTCGGTGTGGAAATTGCTTATTAAAAAGCATAAAATATCAAACCTTCCGGGGGGAATCTCCCTCCTCTTGAATTCAGCAGTGCGTTCGAATGTATTTTTAAATTATCTTTTCATGGCCATTAAACCCCTTTCTATATATAAATATCAAGTATTTTAAACAGTTTCTTAGTGTGCTATTCTCCATGCTTCTTATCATGGACTTCTATTGTATCGCTATTTTCTAATTTTTATTAAAGTTATTAACAGTATTTCCTTCCGGCGTCAGTTTTATTTAATTCTTTAAAAAATTCTCTTTTCTTTTGACATAACTGCTTGTTAATCGGATGTGTATAAGTCGTTTTATTTCCTATTTTTCTTAAATTTTAAATACGAATATTTTGAAATTGTTAATTTTTCGCGACAGCAAACCTGGGCTTGAAATGTGCAGAGCAAATCGGAACAATATTCCGGTTCGTATAATTATGACAAATATTGATCTGGTTTGCAGTGTTGTAATCGTAAAAAAAATCAGAGGGTGTACCCTAAAGTCATGAACGTCATGTCTAGAGTATGTATGATATAGATTTATTCGAGAAACCGGGAGTATACGGAGCTTTTTAAAAAAATCCAGAATTTTTACAATGAATTAGAGCTAAATAACTAAAATGCATTGACTAATTACTTAAACTCTTCCCCCCCCTCCCCCCCCCCAAAAAAAAAGTTATAAAATAGCTTTGTGTGATACTTAAAACCTCGGATACCATAGCACCAAAATATTATTTTAATAGTTACAAAATATTTTTTTTTTTGATAATTAAAACTTTGGACCTTAAAACCTTAATTCCATTGTTATATTGTTAATGTCAGATTCGAAGACTATTTATTTGTGTTATTATTAAAGATGTTTCGTTTTGAATCCTTTTTCACATGTAAAATAGTGTTCAACTGCATCTTTATTTATTATTTTCTTCTATGATAACAATCTTTAATAAAATGTAATTCTTAAAAACCGACATTAGTCACCCGAAGTAAAATTTAACATTCAAGCTAATGTTAATTCTATGGACAGTTCTTTGCATATTTTGGGCTCACATTTTAATATTTTTTAATATTATTTTTTGCATAGGATACACCTGGTTGATATATATAGTTGTGCAATCGTACCTTTTCGAGCTTTTATGCAATTTTTTATATGCAGATACTTTCAATTTTGAAACCTGTTCTGAAAGTGAAACTGTACTCATATAAAAGAAAACTGTAACCAAAACCGAAAAAGTACAAAAGCACAGCAATATATGGGGAATTCTCACAATCTTTTGACTTTTATGTCCCTGAATAATAATTTTTATTTTAATACATTCTTTTGTGTTTTTTTTTTAATTTCATATACTGGAGAACATTCCATTGCATGATTGCATATAACAATATTAACGAGATAAATAAGTTTTGGACGATGTTGGGGGTCCAAATACCAGGAAAACGCCTATACCGTCCCGTCCCTGATGCTGATTTTTAAATTTGGAGCTGTCTGTATAAAATTGTTTCAATAAAAGTAATTCGATGTAATTTTTTTCCGAAACTGGGACAATTGTTTAATATAAATATTGTGCAAAAAATTAACCTGCACACATTTTTACGGTTGATATTATTTTTTGAACTCTGTCCCTGGGTTTTTCATCCTTACCGTCCCTCTTGCTAAACTTATACAGAAAATCACTTCAGATGCAGCCACAGAATTTTTTTCAAGTTTTTCCTCATGGAGAAGTATGCTAGAGAAAGAATGTCTAAAATTCTTTGACAGGAAATTTACTGCAAAATTTAAATCAGCATTTAAATATCAATTCCAAGATCGTGGCTTTATTGGTAGTCTTACCGTCCCCAAGGTTTATTTCTGCACTTTTCGAAGTAAATTAAGAAAAAAAAATTATTTAATCCAATGTTAACAACTGTTTCTAGAAGTCAATGAACATTGTGGCTATCACTTAGTCTTAACATGATTTTCCTAAAAATAGGTGATAATTTTCCTTACCGTTCCATCCTTACAGTCCCCTTTTTTCCCATTTCGTCCCTTTTTTCCTATACCTATTATTTTTTTTTTTCAAAAAAAATTATGGCCATTTTTTTCCCCATTCTGACCAGAAAATCAGAGTTCTAACTTTTTACGACTGCTATTTCATCTTCACCTAACACTTCATTTATAATGGCTGTTTCATAATAATGGAAGCCATCAGTCCATCAGAAGAAAATAATCCTTTCCAAAGGTATAATCCTTCATTTGGCGCCCCTTCGTTCTGGCGCCCGGGGCACATGCCCCCTCTGCCCCCCCCCCCCTAGTTTCGGCCCTGACAGCAGGTCCTAAGCCTAGATCCTTGTGGACCAGGTCTGTACTTTCCCACTGGTATAATACAAAATTTAAAACTATCCCAGATGATGCTGTTACAACAGAGTGTGGTTTGTTTTTTATATACTGCTTTACCGAGGCACGTCCTAAAAAAGGAATCGTCTGCTCATCTATGGAAAATTTTCCCTGATCTCCTGGTAAATTCAAGCAGATACTACGGAATCTGTCGAGCATTTGCTGAACTTTCTATAATTTATTATTTATTCCTGGTGGTTTACTTGCTGTGTCGACAAAATGGAATGAATTTATCAAACTTAAAAATCAATCTCGTGGTATGCATATAACTCATATAAAACTTATAAATCATATATGGCATCTATAACTCAGAGCAGAAACATACAGTTCGTTACATGTGCATATTATATATCTAATACTATCCATTTAAAATAGAAATCATGAATAGTACAAACCTATTAATTTAAAATTGGTCAGCTTTAAAAATGTAATTAATAAAAAATAAATTGCTAAAAACATAAGTTTAAAAAAATCACTTAAATTTTTTTATATATATATTAGGAATTGTATCTATTTTGGAAATGGTAAATGCCGGACCCGCACAATTGTGTGGTTCATTTGTTTTTCAACTTTTGTGAAGCCTAATTAAATTTATCAAAGACAAAATCAATTAAAATCATGAATAAACTATATGAAAAGAAATATTAAATGCAAGCAAACATTATAAATAATATTTAAATGAAATTACGACAGTTCATACTTTTTGTCTGTTGCTGTCAGATGATATAGTCTTTTTAAAAGCAGAAAATATAACCCTGTATTGTAGATGGTACCCCCTAGTTGTGTCTTATCAAAACATCTAAAGCCAATTAACTCATATAAATGTGCGGATTTGGTTTTAAATCGCACAAAAATAGGAGGTAGTCATTCTCTTTTACTTTAGTAATCGCCCGTACAATTGTGTGGGTCAGTGCTTAAAGGGTTAAGAGGCTACTTCAGTCAAGCGGAAACACCAATTCGCCAATGTTAATCCAATAAGAGAATTTTTTAAAGGTAACTCGGTTGCATTTCAATATTTTTAAATGATTTTTTTTATATACTTTCACCTTTCGAGCCGGTATAAACAGTGAAAAGAGTGAAGGTGTCCGCACAAAAAAAAAAAAAGAAAAAAAAAAAAAGAAAAAGAAAAAGAAAGAAAGAAAATTAAATAAAAACTTCAACGAACTTAAAATAAAGTAAAAACCACAATTGCAGAAATTTACCTCAGCTATCCAATGCAAAAGAAAGTCCTTTTAAAATATAAAAATACAGGCGAGATATTTTTAAAAATATATCTCGTTGGATTAACATTAGCGATTCGGTCATTTTGCCTGAAGAGTTATAATTTGTGATCACCTTTAGAACTAAATCTAAGCAGGATTCTTGAAAACAGTGAAAATTTAACTTGTAACTTTTAAAATGCACTCTATTGTTTCTCTCTTTTAGGATGCAAAGACACGGAAATAATATATAGAAGAATGTTAAATAATTGTATGTTAATTTGGTAAATATTATGTTAATACTTTGTATTAGAAACTATTATTTGTAGCTGTGTGAAAATAAACTTTGTAATTTAATAGACTGTATTGTTTTATTATAACTTTGTTCTTTTTAAATTCTTGAAACTTTTCAAATATTTTGTTTTTCTGGAATTATATTTAATCAGATTTGTGAATAGGGGCCATCCAGAAATGTCACGCTTGGAGGGGGGGAGGAGGGGTTCGTGAAATTGTGACAGTTTGTGACAAGGGGGTGGGAGGTGGTAAGAAGAAGTCTGACATCACACATTTTGGTTAAACATAGGGAAATTTTAATTTTAAAATGAGGTTTTTTTTTTCCTTCTGGAAGTTAATAAGTTTTAGCAATATATTCCACTCTGGCCAAAAAGAAATGAAAGTAAATTATATTTTCTTTAATAAAATTATATATGAAATTAAAATTGAGGGTGTGTGTTTATACTCATCTAGGTTTGCTTTGCATTGGTTATGTACATGGACCACTTATTTTTAGATAATGTTTTTAATTACCTTCTAAGAATTAGAAGGGAATAAGCAACTAATTGAGAATTGGCGAGTCTAATAAAACTTCTAAACAAATTAAGGTATATTATTGGAAGTTATTGGGGCTTACCAGGTAGTTGAATGGTTAGCCCTGTGGCCTCCGATTCAACTATGTCGGGTTTAATTCCTGCGATTGTGGTAGTATATTTGTGGTGATTTGGAATCTACTTTAAACTATAAGTCCTTGTTTACTCGGTCTATGTAGCATAAAAATGTCAAGCATTTGACAAACCTCCGATTATATGGAATCCTGCACAAAACTCGCACAACCTTCAAAAGTACGACTATTAGCGTACAGATAAAAAATATACAATCAAAACTTGAGTAGAAATGCGGCAATTAGTGACCATTCACCAAAGTTTGGGAAGAATTTCATTTTGATACTAAAAATGAATATTCGATGAGTCCTTAAAAAATAAAGTTCTTTTATCATGTTTTGGGGGCATTTTTAACTCAGGGAGCGGGAGGGGCAAACTAATTTTTTTTTAAGGTATGTTAAGAGACAGGTATCGTTTATTATTATTATTATTATTATTATTTAATGGAATGATTACCATTTGCAAATTGATACGATCATTTGTTACATAGTTACGACAAGTTTTATGAATACGAAGTCGAAAACTATAATTTGGTGCAGGTACCGTAGGTTTTTACAGCAGCAACTGATAGCCATTCAAGAAAATTTATCTGGTAAGAACTTCATTTTGGCACTAGAAATGTAGATACGATTTGTTCCCCCAAAATAAAGTTGAATCATCGTGGGGTTCTTTTTGAGGAGGGGGGGGGGGACTTTAACACGCATGGGCGAACAGAACTTATTTTTAAAATGCCAAATGGGGTATCGTTTGTTGTGAATTTTTTTATTCTGAATCAAATGATATCGCAAGCAAGCCGATACGATCATTGTTTACAAAGTTAGGCCATATTATAAGTAGTGGATTTTGGTAAATTTAATGACTTTGAAATAAACTCAAAATTATCCTAATTTTGACTATTGCTATTTTGAAGACATTTAATAGTTTTGAGATAACTTAATACAGGGATTCCAAATGGTCCGCCAACTGAATACCAATATTATTTTAGAAAAAATTTCTTTTTAGATTTTTCTTACAAACCGCCCCGGAAACACATTTGAAAATTAATTCTAGCGCAAACCTACCATAAATTTTTCTGTTAAAATTTATTGGTATTCAGTTGGCGGACCATTTGGGAGCCCTGCTTAATCTGATATAAAAAACTCTTTTTAAACGTAAAATAAATGTGACAAAACTATGTAAAAAATAAAATATAATTTTCCACTTTGCATTGATAAAATCTTTTCTGTAACTTTCTTATAGATGTTCGTATCGACTTGCCGATAATGTTATTGAAATATATACGAAACGATATACCACTTGACCTATTTAAAAAAAGTTGAATTTTCCCCCCTCGAGCTGAAATGCCCATCAAAAAATGCCCCCCCCCCCAAAAAAAAAAAAAACAAAAAAAAAAACAGTAAAACAACTTTACATTTTGGAGACTCATCGGATCTTAATTTGTAGTGCCAAAACGAGGTTTGTCTGAAGCTTTCGTGAATAGCAATCACTTGTTACTGTAAAAACCTATTTTACCTGCAAAAGACTTTTTATTAATAAAACCTGCCGTAACTTTGTAAGAAATGATCGTATTGACTTGCTGATGATTTCACCTGATTTGGAATTATAAAAAACATAATAAACAATATCCCATTTCACCTACTTATTTATTTATTTTTAGTTACCCCCCTCCCTGAGCTAACAATGCCCCCTTTTGCGCAAAAAACATGATAAAACAACTTTATTTTTTTAATACTCATTGGATCTTCATTTTTAGTATCAAAACGAAGTTCTTCCCAAATTTGGGTGAATGGGCATCTGTTGTCTCAAAAAATCCTATTTTACCTGTGTACTACACGCAAAATTCAGAGAATTGACAACATTTCAATGAAATTACTACATATTTGTAGCTATACTTGTCATGACAAGATTCCGAGTTTGGAATTCATTTGCAGATGTTCTGACATGACAATATTGCAAATTTACAATGCGTTTGCAAATAGTCTGACATCGCAATATTACTAGTTTGCTATGAGTTTGCAGTAAGATTGATGCAACAAGATTGTAACTTGCACGACAACTTAGCTGCAAGTTCAAAGTATGGTGACTTCGGAGTTTGCATAATCTTGTTGCAGTCTTGTTATGAACTTTCAGACTTGTCATGCTGAGCTTGCTGCAACATTGCAAATCTGCAAAGTAAGATTGCTGAAAATTTTCTGCAAACTAAAATTGCTATCTGGGAGATCATTTCGGGCATTTTATTTTACAAATATTGCTTTTCAATTTGTTGTTGGGGCCCTAATTGCCCACGTGATCAGAACTTCAAAGGGTGTTTGTTCTCAAATCCAAAAGGTCAACTTTCTAACATAAGTTTTCATTTATTTTTGTTCGAAAATGCATGAAACTAGCTGGTGTTCAGAAACTATATAATTGAGCTGTTTTTTTATTTTTTTCAAACCTAATACATCTTTCAGAATAGCGCCAAAGTGGGCGTTTTGAACCGAATTTTCGCGCGAAGGGCGAAAGAGCACTCAAGAGCGGGCGAAAAACGGGTTTGCCACGTGATCGAAATTGCTTATAACTCAATGGGTAATTGATTTATCAAAAAATGGAAAAAAACAGTTCAATTCCAAATCGCTTCCATGTCCAGGCTTTCCAATTTTATAGCTTTCCGTTAAAAAAATGAATTTCTAAATGTGTCAAAACGTTTTGCGCTTGTTGAGCAAAGCAGTTAAGAACAGTTTTAAGTTCCAGAAGAATTTGTTAAGTTCTTTTTCTCTAGATATTCGACAAAATATCTGTGATTTTTGTCCATATAGTGTACAAAGCCACTTTACGAAAATCTGTGATGAAAGAATATATGATGATTCATTTACTTTTGGTGCTGCCATCTACTGCTTTTAATTGGAAATATTACAAGAAATATATTTATGTATATTTTTTTACTTTAAATATTTGCAATATTGTTTGATGAAACGTGGGCATGATTACCATGTTTCAAAGATTTTTCACCAGAATTATTTGGCCATAAGTTTCCTCTTAACCTTTGACTATATGCAGAGCTTAGTTCATTGTTTGTTTATTTTTTTAATAACAGGACTACATTTTTTGATGCTGCCATCTGTTGCCACCTACTGAAAATATTGCAAAACATTTTTTTCTCTAACCACCATGTTATTTATTCTATTTTTATGCATTATGATATAATTTACTTTAAAAGAATTTACATGGCAATTTTACTTTTTTGGATTAAAATTTATACAAAGAAAAAGGCCCTGTTCCGATTAATCATGATTCATTAATTTTGGTACTACCATCTCAGTCTATCAAATGAAAATGTTACATTTTTTGATGCTGCCATCTGTTGCCACCAACTGAAAATATTGCAAAACATTTTTTTTCTAACTTCTATGTTATTTATTCTATTTTAATGCATTATGATATAATTTACTTTAAAAGAATTACATGGCAATTTTACGTTTTTGTATTAAAATTTATACAAAGAAAAAGGCCCTGTTCGGATTAATAATGATTCATTAATTTTGGTACTACCATCTCAGTCCATCAAATGAAAATGTTGCAAAAACTAATTTTAAGTGGGTGTCCAAACACTTATTTACCGAAACAGGTTTTTAAAACCGAAACCAAATTTCCGTAATCTTCTTAGTTTCGGACGAAAACGAAACGAAACTGTAAAAAATTTTAATAAGTAATACATACATAAATATATATAATTATTAATTAATTATACATATATAGAAACAAATTTCTAACATGAGTGTATGTATAAGTTTGAAAAAAAAATAATAATACAACTTTTATATTTTATTACTTTGAACAGCCAATAAACATAGGGCATTTATAAATAATTAACTAACAATGGAGAACAAATTCAACAATGAATATTTAATAAAGTTGTTATAAACATATAAAATGATTCAAAAATAATTAATTTAACCAATAATTTATATTAATTTATATTATTGTAATTTTAATATCTTCTAGATTTACTTCCTTTTATGCGAACACATATGTGTGGCTCTTTGCAAAGAATGTGATAAGAATGTATGAGTCATTATAGGTCAGAATAATAATAAAAAAAATGCACAAAAGCGAAAATAACTTGTTAAATTTGACTAAAATAGGAACATTAAGATCAAGACAACACTTTAAGCTCAGAAATTGTTAATTATAGATTTTATTTTCCATTCCAACATTCTTAAAGTGAGACATATTTAACAAGGCTAATTTTAAAAATATATATTTAAGAATAAAAAAATATCAATTTTTTCTCAGATGTGCACAATAAGATAAAAATAAATATTCGCTCCCTTCTCACACAAACTTTGCCACCCCCGCTACCCTATGAAAATTTTGAAATGGCGCCCCTGTTTTGAAATTTCATCTCTATGGCCCAAGTTAGCTCTCTGTGCCTCTGGCAAAACATTTTATTTTCATATAAAATAATATGTAATCATTTCATCAACAACACAACGTGATTCTCTAATTATACGAATTTCATCTAATTAAAAAATGTATTTGGTATATACATACCTCGATTTATCTTTTATAATGAATTTAGTGTATGATATTCATCTGTTTTACTACTCCTTTCTTAGAGAGAATTCGAAGCACTTCTACATTCTCAAACTAAAAATTTTCTAGTACTGTTAAGTCTGCAGATTTTAATGAGCACGCGGAAAACACCTTCAAAGTTTAGTCACATATGTATTGCATGCTTTATAATTTGCACTCAAGTCTTGAGTCAGTAATGACATATAATTATAAATAGTGAAGTTCCATAGCAATAAATAAAAATTGTATCATTTAAGCCGATACAACTCAAATCAATGAATAATATCGAAAATTTCCGAAGAAACGAGATTTTTGGAATAAAAATAGTTTGGACCGAGTTTCGGTCATGGCCGAATTTTCGGCGAAACTGAGATTTTGAGCCGAAAACGAAACCGAATGTTCGGTCGATCTCTACTTTTCACCCAAAACACAGCCCGAAACTTATTGCAAATGTTAGATATGCAAGCGCATTCTTTCAGTGAAAAACCAGTCGGCTGTGGCAATAACGAAACTTTCTCCTATTTCATACATATTAAGACTGGAAAATTCGCTATCACAGTGCCAAAATTAAATGACAATCTATGCTCACCATGAAGATACTAAAGATAGGAAATTCCGTGCATTAGTTTAGTTCTTCAGATATGACAATCGCTAAAATCGTGTAAATCCTGAAAAATGCAGCATAGCATCGCTGCCTGTTAGGTGATTTACACCAAAACCTAATCAGCACCAACTTTAAAGTCAACCTGTATCTGAATCTGAAGTCTGATGAAAGTCCGGGAATTAGTTTTCGAGATAGAGGTATTGCGGAAATTATAAAATAGTCTGCAAGTAGTGCCATCTCTTGGGCGATTGACACCAAAAACTAAACAGCGTCAATTTATATCAGGGACTAACAGAATCTGAAGTTTGGTGAAAATTCGTGCATTAGATCTTGAGATAGAGATATTGCGATTTCGTGAATAATGCAGCCTAGCAGCACCACGTGTCGCTATTTACACCAAAAGGTAATCAGCACCAAATTATATCAAGGACTAACGGAATCTGAAGTTTTATGAAAATCAGTGCATTAGTTCTTGAGATATAGCTATTGCAAAATTTGTGAAAAATGCAGCATAGCAGAGTCATCTGTTGGGCGATTTACACCAAAAAGTAATCAGCACCAATTTATATCAGGGACTAACTGAATCTAAAGTTTTATTAAATTCCTTTCATTAATTCTTGAGGTAGAGCGCCCACAAAATTTGTGTCACATACAGGCAGACATTTTGTAAAAACATGTTTTTGGGGATCTCTGAAACCTAAAACGTGTAAATACGTCGAAAACCGGAATTCGAAAATTTTCGAATCCCGATACTTTCTTCTTGGAAAGATAGAAGAAAGTAATAATGTAATTTTGAAAGATACTGGTTATTTCAAATAAGGTCTCTCCACACACACAAAACAAAAAGTAAAAATTTTTGGGATTATGGAATTTAACACTTTAATGTCCTCTAAATTTCCCCAACTTTAGTCCTATTAGAGAATTATCAGTAAACATAACTCTTTCTGAAGAGTATTCAAGCAATATTATGGAATGGAGCCACCTTGTGTATTTCTGGGAAAATATGTTTAACTTACTTTTAAAGTTTTTTATTTTCTTCTATCTTTAGAAAAAAAAAAAGTATTGGGATTCGTAAAAATTTTCGAATTCCGGTTTTCGACGGATGTACACGTTTTAGGGGTCGGAGATTTCGAAAAACATGTTTTTACAAAAGCCTACTAATACAATTGCAGCTTCCTCTTCCGGTGGATTGTTCCCAAAGTCACGTGGGACCTGTTGGCCATAGCCAAAAACATATACATGAAATTTGGTTCTATTCTATGCATAACTTCATACACTTTTCGATGATACAAAGCGGACATACGGACAGATATTTTGAATAAACATGTTTTTCGGTGTCTAAAACGTGTAAATCCGTCGAAAAATTTTTCGATTACAATACTTTCTTCTATAGAAAGAAGAAATTAAAAATGACAGTATGTGAAAAATCCCTTATCATCCGGTTACTTTTCGATGGCAATCGAAATTCAGCTCACGATATCGTCAATATCTTTATTAATTGTGAAGGCATTCGACCGATCTTTTTATAGCTAATTCTGAAATTAAGTGGAAATTTCCCTTTGGTAATTTAAAAAAAATAAAAGTCAAGTTTAAGTTGTGTTTCCAACATTTTCTTAAGGTTTTAGAGATAAATATATCATGATTAGAGGTCAAGGTTATTTTTTTTTTAATTTGAAATTAAATTTCATTTTTCATATAAGCATGGAGGTGACACATTATTCCATGGAGGTGACAACCTTTAATAGTAATCATGAATATAAGATTTATTGTCCATTTACTAAATTGGAAAACATTTATGGTGCGATATTAGGTTGTTTTATTTTTTAAGAGGTATAATATGTTATTTCAATGTAATACAGAAAGTCAATTAACACATCAAAACAAAAACTGGGTTACAATTACAATACAGGTAAAGAACACTACTCTTGAGTAACATGTTAAAAAAGAACAAATCTTAAATTTAATTCTTTATTAAATAATATTGCAGTTTTGAGGGTTAAATCAAAGATATATTGTAACCGATTGTTTACTTTCGGCTGTTTCAACCACACAAATTTATTTTGCATATCTTATGATTGCTTCTTGCTTTTTACTGAAAACAATTTTGTTCTTGGATCCCGAACATCTTTGCATAAATTTAACTTCTACGTAATCTTCAACTGAGGCCCACTTTTGATAAATACAGATTAACTGGACATAATTGAAATCTTGTGCATACTGCCGTACTTCTTTATTATTTTTCAGAAAGGACAAGTCCAAAGGCTTTTTTTGACTTCTCGTTTTTTTTTCAAACTTTTTCTCGATTTGAGTGGTCAATGCTGAACTGAATTCCAGGAATTTTCGAACTTTAGGGGAAACATTTTCACCTTTCAATATTTTCTGTACCTTCTCTTTTGGACTATTTAATTTTTTTCTTTTATTTATGATGCGTCAATATCTTTTCTTATAATAATGTTTTTCTCTTTTACATTTCAACTTTTCATAACATTTTTAAGCTCTTTTTCAAGCAATTTTATTCTTTAGTATGCCTTTGTTTTGTTTCTGTTAACAATTTTTCGACCACTTTTTACCCGACTGGTACCTGATCTTCCTTGCATATCTTTAACATTTGCAATAGGAATGTTTATAATTTCTGGATCATCATCTCTTTCAGGTGTAGTAGAATTTAAAAGAACTTGCTGTAATTTTTCTTTATTTTCTTTCTTCTCTCGACTTTTCCTTTCTTTTTTGTACCCAATTCTTTCTTCGTGCACGCTTCTGTCGTTCACTGAATTGCGAAATAACTTCTATTTTTCCTTCTTTTTTTCTTCTGGTAATACCTTTTGCGGGTTTTTTTCTGACATTCTTCATACAATTCTGGATTTTCTTTTATTTTATAACGTCTTTTCTGCTCTGCTTTTCATCTGAGTATTCTTTTCTTCTCTACAGAAATCTTCTTGCTTTTTACTCAAGCCATGATAGGTAACTAAAAAGTATTTTAAAATATTAACGTGCAATTAGATAAAAATAAGCAGATTAATAGATAAATAGAAAATACAGCACTTTAATTATACGACTGCAGACTACTCTAGTGTGGCCATATTATTTAAATATATTAAATACTAAACAAATATTTGTGTTTTATTTTAATTTATCAAATTGGATAGCATAGAAAAGCTGAAAATTTAAATTTAGTTCCATTTTTATTATTTTTTTTTAAGTTTAGGAGATCAGGACATTCAATAAGAGGCTTTAAATTAAAGTTTAATTAAATCTAAAATTTAACTTGTATTGAAAGAAATACTGAAAGGCATTAAGGGGTCTCAGGACTCTTAAAATTGGAAAACATGAAAAAAAAAAGACCATTTTCAACATTTAATACCTAAAAATGCCTTTGATTTTAAGACACAATTTTAATTGGAATAAAATACATAAGTATGTTCTTTCATTTCATGTATTTAAAAAATTATAAGATGCAGAATTAGCATATACAGGGGGCTCCAAACTCTTAGACATTTGAGGAGCAAAAAATCGGCATATCAGCTTACGCGCACGATTACAAAATAAGTATTGCAACTAGAATGAAAATTTAGTGCCTACTTATACTTCAGATTATAATAATTACCCTGAACCTAAATAAATTTGTATTTAAAGCTTTTTTATATTTTTAATACAAAGTTGTATTTAGCTAATGCAAAATTAAGAAAATTTCAACACTATAATCACCTGAAAAAATATTGTTTTGAACAATAAAAAGAAATTTTAGGTTCAGTTTATACAGACTAACATGAAACATATGTTTTAAAAATTTCATGAAAAAATATTCATAAGTTTTTGAGATATCGTGCGCGTTATGCCCAAAAACGTCATTTGGAGAAAAATGGCTTTAAAGTTTCCAAAACGACACTTCAGCTATTGACCGTGTATAAATGAATAAGCCATAAATCCAGTTCTAATACGAATTTCAAGGAAACAATTATATTATTACAAAACACGACCTCCACGGACATTTTCTCCCGACCTCCCTGGACATTTTCCCTTCGAATGAGGACTATTTATTTTTGTCGTTTGGCAACAGAAACTTTTTGTTTTGTAGATCGAACGAAAGAACGATTTTGAGATGTGGGTTTTTTTCCCCATCAAACATGTTTTTTAACGAATTCGAGATTAATTCATCGTATGTATATAATGTAAATATTTTTTTGTACAAGTGAGCCATATAAATAGTCTAAAATGAAAGAGATGTTTCTTCATTTCCGACTACTTGATGTGAATTATTTTTAATTGCCGAATCTATCCTGGAATGAATAAGTTCTGATTCTAAAGAAGGCGGCCTACCTTGGATCGGTAAGTATTTTTTACTTACCTTTATAGATTTATATCATATGTTTTATTGTGTATCTGATATTTACTGGCGCCCGTAACAGCGACTGCCTAAAATATTTGAGTCAGAATAAGAATTTCGTTGAATTAGAATCTTTATTGAAGTGCTTTGTTTATATACGATAATTGCAACCATTTTTGTTTTTGATAAATTTTATTAGTTATAATATTGATTTAAGAGAATGGATGCAGTTAATAAAACAAAACGCACTACTGTTAGGTCTCAAACTACGAAATTAATTAATAGAATAGAAGCGGCAATTTCAGAAAATAGTGCCGATGAAGATACATTAGAACAGTTTCTCGCTGAGTTAGATTTGAAAGAAAAAGAGCTTAATTATCTAGATACTGAAATTCAAAAATCTAGTAAATTAGATGAATTAGAAGCTGAAGTTTTGAAATGTGATGAGTATAATTCGAATTTGGTAATTTGGAAAACGAAAGTAAAAAGGGCTAAATTGAAATTAGAAACTAAATCTAATTCGAATGTTTCTACTACAACAATAAACAAATCCGACGAAACAGTTGTAATTCGGGGGTTAGAATCCATTCGCATAAATTTACCCAAGCTAATAATTGAAAAATTTGACGGCGATCCTTCGGATTGGCAAAGATTTTGGGACCAATTCGAATCTACAATTCATAAAAATGCAGAATTGTCTGAAGTAGAAAAATTCAATTATTTAAAGTCATATCTGACTTCAAATGCTGCTAACTGTATAAAAGGTTATAGTTTAACTAATGGTAACTATTTATCTGCAATAGAAACTCTAAAAGAACGTTTCGGTAAGAAACAATTGGTAATTAGCTCACACCTTCATAAACTTTTATCACTTAATTCAGTAAAGAAATCCAGTGACGTTTATGCACTCCGCAAATTGCTGGACACTTGCCAGACCGAAATCAGAAATCTGAAATCTCTCGGATTGGAGATTGAAAATTATTCAGCGTTACTCTCTCCCATTCTAATTAAATTATTACCTTCTGACATAGTGTTACAAATAACAAAAAAATGTGGTAACGATGAAGAATTAAAAGTTACGGAAATAATTGATTATTTGAAAATGGAAGTTATTTCCCGAGAAAGAACTGCTTTTTTAATCTCTAATCAAGATTCTTCGAACACAGACATTACGTCTGGGAGGCCAGTGCGCGACAAGCAGTCGCCGAAAATAATTCCTTCAGCATCTGGCTTAATAAATGAAACGGTATCATTTTCTAAACAAAGTAAATGCCCGGAATGTAAAGAAAAACATTTTTTGATCGAATGTGAGTTATTTAAAAATAAATCATTACAGGATAAAAAGGAAACTTTAAAGCAGTACGGTTACTGTTTTGTTTGTCTCAAAAATGCAGGGCACATAGCAAAATATTGTAAAAAATTTGTTAAATGCAGCAATTGTTTTAAACGGCATTATAAAATTTTATGTCCCGAAAAAGAAAATGCCAGATCACAAGAAAATAATGAAAGCACGACATTATCAAATAAAACTTGTAATCGCGCAGTATTAATGCAGACTTTAACTGTTCGTTTAGAATCAAAGGATCAAAATAAACACTTGTTAGTACGCTGTTTGATAGACACAGGTAGTCAACGCTCTTATCTCAGTAAAGATATTATTAATCGAATGGGATACGAAGCAATAGGAGAAGGAAAAATGATTCACGGTCTTTTTGGTGGTATTCAAGAAACACACTTTCATAAGCGATATAAAATATATTTAAGTAATTTAGAAGATACTTTTAAATGTAATTTTGATATCTATGATCAAGACAAAATATGTACTGAGGTTCCAAAAATAAAAAATGGGCCTTGGATAAAGGAAGCTAAAAAATATGGGATAAAATTCACAGATTACGATGCATATACAGGGAAGCAAAAAATTACAAATGCACAAGAAATAAGTTTACTTATCGGAGCAGATATTTATGTAAAGTTATTAACGGGGAAAATTAAATCCTTGGATAGTAATTTAACTGCTATACAGACCAAATTGGGGTGGACATTGATGGGTAAAACTAATGAAAAAGATACAAACGATTCCACAAAAGTTGTTTTATCTTTACATGTAAATGAAGCAAAACTCACAGATTTATGGCGATTAGACACTTTAGGAATTCTTGATCCAGGTGACAAAGGGTCTAGTTTAGAACTCGAACAAGCCGTAAAAGAACATTTCAATAAAAATATTCATATAAACAATGTAGGACGTTATCAGGTTAGTCTTCCATGGATTGTTGGTCACCCCCCTCTCCCCAGTGCTCGGAAAATTGCAGAACGTAGATTAAAAAACTGCGTAGATTCATTAAAGAAATCCGGCAATTTAACTGCCTATGAAGCAGTATTTAATGAGTGGCTTCAAGAGGGCATTATTGAGGAAGTCGAATCAACTCCAGGAACGGAAGCTGAATTTTTTCTGCCACACAGAGCAGTAATAAAAGAAAATTCCACTACCCGAATACGCCCTGTTTTTGATGGGTCCGCTAGGGAAAAAGGCTCACCCTCTATTAACGATTGTTTGTTGAAAGGACCCAATTTAGTAGAACTTATCCCTTCATTGATAAATCGGTTCCGATTGAAGAAAATTGGTGTAATATCAGACATAAGAAAAGCATTTTTACAGATTTGCTTAAATGAAAATGACAGAGCATTTTTTAAATTTTTATGGTGGAAGGAGGGAAATTCTGAAGAAACGAAAATTTTCCAACATCGAAGAGTTGTTTTCGGGCTTACATGCAGTCCCTATTTATTGGGAGCAACTTTGCAACACCACTTAAAAAAGTCACCTCCATCTATGCAGGAAACAGCTTCTAAACTTTCAGAATCCTTTTATATTGACAATTGTGTCACTAGTGTTGACAATGAAAATCAACTCAATAATTTTATAACAGAGTCAAAATACATTCTCAGCCAAGCTAAATTTGACCTCAGAGGTTGGGAACACAGTTACTCTAACTCCTCAATGAAACCAGATTTTTCCTTAGAAAACAAAATTGTCCCAGTTTTAGGCCTACGATGGCTGTTGCCCTCAGATGTTCTTTCCATAGATGTAAGGAAAATTAATAAAGATGATGAACTTATCACTAAAAGGAAAATATTGTCGGAAGTTCATAAAATTTTTGACCCCATCGGTTATACCTGTCCAGTAACTCTTTTCCCCAAAATACTTCTACAAGATTTGTGGAAATAGAAAATAACTTGGGATTCTGAATTACCAACTCCGATTGCCCAAAAATTTCAGAAATGGAAAAATCAATTGAGCTCACTTAAAGATATTGCTATACCTAGATGTTTAATAAGCGACCCAGATAACATCGGTGATTTAAGTTTGCATGTATTCTGTGACGCGAGCAAGGTAGCTTATGCTACATGCATATATTTACGAAATGAGAACGAAAAATCAACATCATGTCAACTGATCCAAGCACGATGCAGAGTAGCACCGCTGAAATGTGTTACCATCCCCAGACTTGAACTCCTCGCATGTACGATTGGTGCACGATTATCTAAAGGGGTTAAGTCCGACTTAAAATTAGAAAATCTTCCAACTTTTTTCTGGACAGATTCTAGTAATGCGCTGTACTGGATAAAAAGAAGTGAAAACTGGGCTCCATTCGTATACAATCGTGTTAAAGAAATTCTATCTCTTAGTAATCCAGAAAATTGGCACTATGTGCCTGGAACTCTTAATCCAGCCGATCTACCTTCCCGAGGATGTTCCGCGGAATCCCTTAAACAATCCATCTGGTGGGAGGGACCTGATTGATTGAAAAAACCTCAAGAATTTTGGCCAAAAAGTAGTTTGAATCCCGATTTTGAAATAATTAACTCTGAAAAAAGAAAGACAGTTGTCAGTGCAGTAAATATCCCTCAAACTCCAATTGAGTTATATGAAAATACATCTTCATATTTGAAAATGATAAAAGTTACTGCCTGGATGTATAGATTTTTTGGAAATATCAGAAAGACACCGAATGAGCGAAATTTAGAGAAAATTTTAACATCTGAGGAAATAAATCACGCAGAACACGTCGTATTGAAATATGCTCAGAGATATTTATTAAGTGAATCTAAACCATGTTATACCTCTTTACAGACTTTTACTGATGAGGAAGGTCTAATTCGAGTAAAAACACGAATCTCTATGCGAAAAGATTTCCATTCTTTCCGGTATCCGATAGTTCTGCCTTTCGATCATAATATTACCTATTCGCTCATAAGAAGAAAACATATTGAACTTTTTCATGCAGGGATACAAATTGTAATGTCAGTTTTGCGCGAACAATTTTGGGTATTAAGATGCAGGCGTACAGTTCGAAAAATTATAAAAAGTTGCATGACATGTAGACGATTCACTGCCTCACCTGCTGAGACACCTACTGCCCCTCTCCCTGAAGAACGAGTCAAAGATGCTTCAATTTTTGAAAGTGTTGGTCTCGATTTATGCGGACCGTTATTTTTAAGAAATGGCTCGAAAGTTTGGATAGTTCTTTTTACGTGCGCCATATTTCGCGCAATTCATCTTGAATTGGTATCTTCACTTTCAACGGAAAATCTTCTATTAGCTATGAGAAGATTTATCTCAAGAAGAGGGAGACCCTCTATTATTATTTCTGATAACGGAAGAAATCTAGTGAAAGCATCATCAGAATTGAAGTCTATAAATTTTGAACGCTTGCAAAATTTTGCTATTGAACGAAAAATACAGTGGAAATTTAATCCACCTTCAGCTCCCTGGTGGGGAGGTTTTTTTGAACGCATGATAGGAATGTTAAAAGGTATTTTACGAAGAGTGCTTGGAAAGGCCAGCCTAAATTATGAAGAATTATACACCGTGTTATGTGACGCGGAAAGTGTAATCAATTCTAGACCGCTGACATATATCGCAGATGATGATGATCTTGACCCTCTTACCCCCGCGATGTTCTTGCAAGATATCAAAGATTCGAGAGTTCCTGAATTTGACATAATTGATTCAACAAAAATGAAAAGAAGATTTGCTTATCAGCAAAGAATCCGAGAAGATCTTAGAAAACGCTTTAGAATAGAATACCTGGGGCAACTTCGAGAAAATGCGGGAAGAAATAGGGAAACTGAGTTAAAAAAAGACGATATTGTCTTAATTGGGGACGATAATTCAAAACGTATTAATTGGCCTTTGGGAAAAATTGAAGAACTATATCCCGGCAAAGACGGAAAATTCCGGGTAGCCAAAGTTAAAACCAAAACGGGTTCTTTTTTGAGACCCCTTAAAAGACTATATCCTCTTGAAATCAATAATGAACTAATGCCTCCTTTTTTAGTAGACAGAATTCCTGCTCCTATAGACGACGATTCTGTTCCTGCTCCTGTGCCAGAGTCTTCAGATCCTGCCTCTGTAGTTGAACCTTTGGATAGCGTCTCTGTTCCTGCTCCTGAGCCCGAGTCATCAGATCCTGTCTCTGTAGCTGAACCTTTGGATAGCGTTCCTGCTCCACTGCCAGTGTCTTCAGATTCCCCTTCTGTAGCTGATCCTCTGGATATCACTCCTGCTCCTGTGCACCAGTCTTCCATACCTGAGGATGGCAATCGACGATCTCGAGCTGGTAGAAAACTGAAACAGCCGCAACGACTAAATTTATGAAGTTTTGAGTTTCACTATACTGAACCTCAAAGGTGGGAGGATATTACAAAACACGACCTCCACGGACATTTTCTCCCGACCTCCCTGGACATTTTCCTTTCGAATGAGGACTATTTATTTTTGTCGTTTGGCAACAGAAACTTTTTGTTTTGTAGATCGAACGAAAGAACGATTTTGAGATGTGGGTTTTTTTCCCCATCAAACATGTTTTTTAACGAATTCGAGATTAATTCATCGTATGTATATAATGTAAATATTTTTTTGTACAAGTGAGCCATATAAATAGTCTAAAATGAAAGAGATGTTTCTTCATTTCCGACTACTTGATGTGAATTATTTTTAATTGCCGAATCTATCCTGGAATGAATAAGTTCTGATTCTAAAGAAGGCGGCCTACCTTGGATCGGTAAGTATTTTTTACTTACCTTTATAGATTTATATCATATGTTTTATTGTGTATCTGATATTTACCATAATGTTCAGAAAAGATAGGAGTTTAGCATCTAAAAAAATTAAAATTTCGAAAATTTTAAAGCTTTAAGAGTCCTGAGACCCCTTAATAAATCAAACTTATACAAAATTAAAAATTTTAGAATTAAAAATTTTCAGTTTCAAAAAATATTTTTATTAATATAAATTTCCCCCCTATAACGACTATCTCGTTGTCGTTATATATGTTTGCATTTCATTCTCCCCCCCCCCACCTGTTTCAATAAAAATTCGGTTTAATAATTTATTTATTTTAGTGCATTATAGTCAAACAGTGCAGCCCCTAATTTAAATTCAACATTTAAAAACTAAAGCCATTGTATTAACAGCCCTTCACATTTAAATTAAATTATTCTAGTACTCATCTCTTTAATAAAATAAAATCAGTGAATCACTCTCCATTTTCACTTTGATTCTTTCACACATACGATTTAACCTTGTACAAAATTCGTTACGGCTGTCTGTTAGTTTCAAAAGCATTTTAACTTCAGTCATTTCCTTATTTGGGCATGAATATAACTCATCATTTAAAATCACTTTACATGCAATCTATTTATTAGAATTATCTTCGCTTCACACCCTTTTGTTCAGATGTATGGCAATTCTGCATTTTTGTGGTAAAGCGGTTCATCTTTGATCTAACATCTGGTCTAGAAAAATACATTCTCATGCTTTTTAGCCTAACGAATTCGGAGTGTTACTATGCCCTTTCCAGATAACATTTTTATTTTTTTACATTTAACCGCAGCTGTATCAATGTACAGATTAGTCTGCGTCTATCATGACTCAGGAATGTATGCAGCCCACAATCTGCTCCCCCCTACACAATTAATATGGTAGAAGCCTACCGTATGTTTTTGGCGAACATACCAGCCAATGTTTCTCTTAGCCTCCTGTGCATGGCGCAAAAAATACTTTTAGATTGGCGATATTGTAGTCCGCCAAGCAAGAAAGTTGTAACTGTATATTCGACATTCCTGCTCTATTTCTAGCCTCGTGATGACGTCTTAAAAGAGGCTCCTCATTGCTTTCCCCCTGTACCTCTCCCTTCGACTTTCATCATAAAATAAAGGAAAAGTTCGTTCTACGAATTGGAGTTTTTTTTTTATAGGACCTGGTGTTTAATTCTCGCAATCTTGTAAACGCAAAACGGCCATCTCTTCACTAGCAAAAAGTCTTCATGTAAATTGGTCTCCGTGACCAGTTTTTTTTTCTCCATTAAAAAAAAATGTAAGGGAGAGGTACTTGCTTCCAATCCTTTTTTTCTGCATGGACTTCTTGCAGCGATGGATTCCTCCCGGCTGTCGCACCGCTCTGTTGCAATGAGCTTCGAGTATCTCGCCCCCGTTACTTAAGAAAAAGAACAACGACACGCTGATTTTTCTTCGCTTCCCAGAGGTGCTGCGTATCTTCGCTTAACGGCTGCTTGGATGTCATCATGGAGTGAACTTTTCGCCCTGGACGACTGCTCTTCGCCGATGAAGTATCTGTGCCTGCCTGCTCGTCTGCTTTTCCCCTTTGCCAACCCCTGGAGTTGTGGAATCAGCTGCACGCTCCCCGTCGCCGAAGAAATCTGCCTGCCTTACATCCTCCCGTCGCCGAAGAAATCTGCCCGCGTGCAAACTTATCTCTCGGACCATTCCCCCGGCCCATCATCGCATCATATTTGTGAAAGTTTTCGTGTGAAAGAGTCTACTAAAATTAGAAATCAACTGCAAATGTTTCCTTATAATAGCAATATTAGTGATGTCACAACTTCGACAAGTTCCGCGTTGAGAAACCTTTGGTGTGTGAAAAAGATACAAATTTCGTGTGAATTCATCAGTTAAGTGCAGTGAAACGCTGATTTCAAAGCCAAAAAAAAAAAAACCCTGAAAATACATGTGTTCGTTGAAAAGAACGTCCGAGCGAGTCAGCGATTGAATCACGATTCTCACTCTCATTTCTATTTATTCAGCCAGCCTCCTCAAAATTCTCAAAAGTGTGTTGATTTTTTTTTCTTTCCTCCATACTACAACGAGTTTGTGAAATTGCTCAATTTTGTGAAAATGCTAGTATGTGCGTTTGTTGAGTCATTCTAATCAAAGGAGTCAATCAAAAAATCATTCAAATGACTCCTGAAGTTGTGCTCCATAAATTCTCCGTTGTACACAAATAAAAAAAAGGGAAATCGTCGAGAGTCAGATATATATGCACTAATGAAAACAAAAGTTCTCAATCAAAAAAAAAATGAAGGAGCATTAGTAAAAAAAAAAAAAAGAAAATATTATGGTGTTTTTGTACAGGATACGAAAACACAGTGATATTGCTATTTTTGATATTTTGTGTTGTCTATTATAATATTTATAAATAGAATATAAGTAGTTTTTTTTCCCATTGCATTGAATGTTCCAATATCTTTAGTTATTATGATATACATTCACCTTTGCTTAACTTTTAATGCATATTAAAATATATTAAATTTTTTTTCTCTCAAAAAGAGTTAACGAAGATTATATTTTGTCCCATATATTTTTTCTAGTTTGCCTTTCGGCTTGAAAATATTTTAACTTGAGAGAATTTTTAATTTCTGTCCTTTTAGAGAAACAAGGACAGATAGCAATTTTTTTTTCTCTGTTAAAAAGGATAAAATAAGTTTTTATTTCAGTTGCTTGCTCCTACCAGTTTTATTTTGAAAGACTTACATGTTTCATCCATTTAAAAAAAAAAAAAAAAGGAGCTATTGCGAAATATTTTTGTTTCTCTTTCTTTTGCTTAAAATAAGCTACGGTATTTTTTTTACTTTGAGAAACACAATTTTGTCCCTGGATAAGTTTTCTTTTTCTCTATTTTTTTTCTATAAAGGGTTTTAAAAAAAAAGACCTTTTGTTTATTTTTAAGTTGTGTATTAGTTTTTTTTTATGTGATTATTATACTATTTTATTTCATTATTTTATTTGCTTTGCATTTTTGTCTGTTTATATGTGGCATATTTAGATATGTATGCAGAATTTCAGTAACAATTTTTGATTAGAGAATTTGTGTTAGGTAAACCTTTGACCATGTCCGCTAAACAAGTTCAAATCAACATTAACCAATTTGATGGAGATCCGGATTTGCTTAAATTCTTTTTTAACCAAATTAGGTCGGTTGCTGAAATTAACAAATACAGCCCTAAGACTACCATTGCTGTACTTGTAGGGAAGTTAATTGGTCCCGCTCAAAAATTTTATGCTCAGAATCCGGAAATTCAAAAAATCAACGATCTAGATACGCTTGAAAAAGAATTTGCCGCATTTTTCTCACCCCCAAGCAAGTGCGTGGCTGGCGTTGAACTTTCGAGTTCGAGCTTATCTCTTCTGCCAGCGGAGTCAATTAAAAATTTAGCTCACCGATTAAACATGTTAGCCGCAACTGTCTATTCAGATATTAAAGACGAAAATGCCCGTAACACGATTAAACTTATGAAATTTATGGAAGCTGTGCCAGCTAACATACGAATAAAGTTACAAGAAGAAGGCGTCAATGAATATCATGCTGCTGTTGAAAGAGCACAGACGTTGCACGAAATTCTGCATAACGAAAAGATTCTACATTCCTTACCCTCTGTCAGTAAATCTCAAAATAACATTGAAGAACAATTGAAAGAACTCTCGGAAAAAATTAATGCGTTAACACTCGCACCGCCTGGACCCAAAACTGAAACTAAAAAAAATGATATGCAAGGTAGCCCAAAGTATAATGCAAATGCGATGCGCTATAGGAAAAATTTCAAAACGCGAAATTTCCCAAAACGTTTTTCCCCTCACAAATTTTCACAAAGAAAAGTTGTGACTTGTCAACTCTGTTTCCGCAATGGCCACCAGGCCCATCAGTGTTTTAAATGGAAAAGAGTTAATACACAGAGAAGGGAAAATTTTAACAGACGCAACAATTACCAGGCTCAGAAAAACTAGAACAGAGACACAATTTTTATGCTGATGATTTTGTGTCTCAACCATGTGACATAACATCAGCAACATTTCCTATTGACCCTACATTACCAAAGATCTCTAAAGAAAGGTTAGTCAATTCAACCGGGTCACAAACTTCAGATCACATTAAAATCGCAAGAAATATCACTACTCAAACAGAAAATGAAGGCGATAAAATTGTTCACATCATTTGTAGTGTTAATACGCATTCTCCATCACTCCCTCTTGTAAAGGCCACTATTGCAAACCATAAAATCACCCTATTGGCTGACTCTGGAAGTAGCATTTCGTTACTTTCACAGAATTTATTTAATGAACTTAAACCTGTATTAAAATACAAGAGACTATCAACAGCCATAAATATTAAAACCGTCAGTTCGGATGTTTCTTTTTCTTCATGTATAAGAGCATCCATTAAATTAGAAAAAAAATCCTTCTCGCACCACTTTTATATAGTGGATATTCCTGAATCCTCCAGTTTTGAAGGCATTCTTGGTTTTGATTTCATTAGTAAATTTAACATTATCATTGATACTTTCAATAAATGCATTCACATTAACAACAACTTGACTATTCCACTAGAAACATCACACACTAAGTCAAAAGTCAGTGAAAGTAATCAATGTAACACCTTATGTGATGTAGTGACAAATCAAAAAGTTTTCTTAACCCGTAAAATCATTCTAGAACCCCAAGAGCAAACATGGTGCTCAGTTTACACAAACAATAATATCAAACATGACATAAACTATCTATTTGAATATTTGGCAGATAAAAATGAAGTAATAGGTCATGATGCCATTATTCAAATGGATAAGAAATCTAAACGCAAAAAGAAGCCTGTACAATTCAATCATTTCTTTTCTATTTCACTTAAAAATAATTCTGACACTACCATTCATCTCCCTAAACACACAAAAATTGGACATTTATCTGAAGTTGAGGAAATCCTTCAGTACCCCTCTGATAATTTGGACAAGCATCATAACTCAGAACAACACTTCCTAAATTTTATCCAGGCATCTAATGAAACATTAAAAAAGAGGAAAGAGGATTTGGCAGCTACCGATTTTGATCTTACACATTTAAGTTCTAATGAAGCAAATACAATGACTAAACTGTTACTTAATTACTACCCTGCCTTTTCAAAATCATTAAATACACTTGGACATACTGATAAAATTGTACCTGATTTGAAATTTATTAATGACTACCCTATAAAAACTCTTCCATTTCCCCTTCCTCAATCTTTGCAAAAAGGTACTTTAGAACAAATTAAAGATCTGCTTGATGCCAAAATTATTGAACGCCACTGTTCAGAATGGGCTTGTCCCATGCTTTTAGTCAAAAAGAAACCAGACGGAACTGGTAAACAAAAATTTCGTCTCGCCTTAGATCTTCGAATGGTAAAAACTGTAACTCAAGGATCATCTTACCCTCTACCTAAAATTCAAACCATCATTTCAAATCTTTCTCAGTATCGATATTTTTCTTCTCTTGACTTTCATCAGGCATATCATCAAATTGATTTGCCAGCAAAATTCCAAAATCAGTTGACATTTACTACTATGTTTGGTTCTTTTAGATACAAGAGATTAGTGTTCGGATTAAAGAACAGTGCTTCTATTTTCCAAGCTTTAATGGACTCTTTGCTTGATGAATTACAATTAGATGGTGTATATACATATCAGGATGATTTCATTGTAGGTGCAAACTCTTTTGATGAAATGTGTAATAAATTAAAAAAAATTCTCTCTATCCTAACCAAATATAACTTGACCCTGTCTCCTAGCAAGTGTACTTTTCATAAATCTAGTATTGACTATTTGGGATTTCATGTAGAAAATCAGTCTGTTTCCCCAATTCAGTCAAATATCATAAAAATAACATCTTTTCCCACACCTACAACTAAACGTCAACTAAAAAGACTCATTGGTGTCATTACATTTTATAAGAGCCTAATTCCATCCTTTTCTGAGTTAGTACAACCACTGATAAACCTAACTACTCCAAAAGTTAAATTTAAATGGACAGTTAAACATCAAGAAATCATGGACACAATACAGAAAATTTTCTTTAATTCTCCCATGGTTAGGTTACCTGATTGGAACAAGACTTTTTTTTTAAATACAGATGCGTCAAATGTTGCTATTTCTGGTGTTTTATTACAAGAGCATAATAAACAACTTTTACCAGTAGCATATTTTTCTAAATCTCTTAAGCCATCAGAAAAAAAATACCCTGCACTTAAATTAGAACTCATGGCAATTTATAAATCTGTTACCGCTTTCAAATATTATTTATATAACAGACAATTTGTAATTCTTTCTGACAGCAAACCCTTAGAAAAATATAACAAGACTACTAATCCAGCTGATATTATCTCTCGTTGGCTCATGGAGCTTTCAGAGTACTCATACGCTTTTAAACATATCCCTGGTAAGAAAAATGTTCTTGCTGACTATTTATCTCGCTGTTCTCTTGAAAACAATCAACAAACTCTGGATACTAACCCTGAACTTATCCATGACCCTCAACCATTACCTATTGTTGACTATGATACACCAGACAGTAATAATTCATGTTCAAGTGCCACTAAGAAATATGTAAACTATCTGGTATCTGGTAAACAAACAAATCCAGACCCTTTATTGGAAATTTCAAATGAAACTTTCTGCACTGAACAAAAAAAATGACACCACTTTGTCCACTGTTTGCAAAGATATTCTAAAGAAAGGACCTTCTCAAAAATATCCTAATTACTTCATACACCCTGATTCGAAAGTTTTAATGTTAAAAAAAGAAAACAATCTTAACAACATTTTTTCATATCACATTGTTGTTCCTAACTCTCTTAAAAGCAAAGTTTTAACAATCTCTCATTTATCTCACTTTGGTTTTAATAAAACTTATGAGTTCCTATCATCAAGATACTTTTGGAAAGGCATGTATGTTGACACCCTAAACTTTGTAGCTTCATGTGTCAAATGTCTTCAATGTAAACATCATCAAACCCCTCCTGCACCCTTACAACCCACCTACACGCCCAGATATCCTGGCCATACCATTGGTACAGATCTCGTTGGACCTTTTTCTAATGGTAAACATATTTTAACTATTACAGATCACTTTTCAAGACATGTTGAACTTTTTCCACTTAATGATACATCTTCAGCTAAAGTCGTTAAATGTTTATTCTCTTACATAACCACCTTTGGGAGACCTTCTGTTGTCTTATCAGACTTAGGACCCCAATATACATCTCAAATATACAACATTTTTAATGATACTCTAGGTATTAAGGTACTTCACAGCTCTGTTTCGAGGCCACAAAGCAATGCTCTTTCCGAAAGAATAAATAAATCAATCAAATACTCTGTTAATATACTCTTACAAGAAGGTCACTCATTTGAAAATGCAATATTTATACACAAGTCGCTCTATAATGGTTCAAAACATTCAACTACATTATTCACTCCTAATCTTCTCCACTTTGGACGTGAACTTTCATTAATTTTTTACACTTTTGATCAGCATAGCAATCAACCTTTTCTAGATAAACATACTGAAATACATAAACTACTTGAAGATTTACACAAAATATATGACAAGGCTTACATTAACATTAAAACAGCACAGGATAAAAGATATAAACATTACGGTCAAAAAGCTAAATTAACAACCATTTTTCTCAAAGATATTGTGTACTTAAAATCTGTTGATAAATTCAAACCTAAATACACTGGACCATATATTGTAACTTTCAAACATTCACCTGTGTCATTCTCGATCAAGAGGTTGTATGCTGCTGATAATACAGCATTTCGTGTACACATTGATAGGTTACTTCTTGCACCACCTCGATATAGACATTTATTCGATGCTACAAGTCACTTAAACAATCACAAATTCCCTAATGTTTATCAACCACATACATATAATTTAAGAAACAGAAAATAATATACTTTTGTTTACATTTTTTTTCTTATAACATGTATTGTGAAGCTAAGTGTACAACCAGAGGCCTAGGTTGTATGTATGTTGCTTACAACAGATCTTTGACAACATTATGGCTGGCCCATGACTGTTTTCTTCGAAGATCTCTTGTGAACAATATTTTGAATCACTTTACACTCTTTTCATGTTACTGTACACTTTTATGTTATTTACATACACTTAACTATTATTTACAGTTTAAGGGGTCTTGTACCTTTTAAACGCGTCGAAAATTAACGAAAAACTTCAAAGTTTGAATTAGTCTATCTTCATAGCCTTTTTATGTATAAACATGAAATTTTGGATATTGATTAAACAGATTGTGCTTTGTAATATGCTACCATTAGAAATTTATTAACCCTTTACAGAATTTGTGTACTGTTGAAATCAAAATAGCTCTTTTTTTTACCCCATAAGTCATTGCGCGCATGATATCTTGAGAAAGTATGTATGGATTGGCATGAAATTCGGTAAAGATACTAAACATATATGTGTGTTTAAAATGATGTACTCTTAAGCTAAAATTATTTCATTAACTATATAAAAAAAATATTTTCGTAAAAAAAAATAAAAATTTTGTATTTTTTAATGAATAAAAATAGTCATAACTAAAAATATTACTATTGTAAATACGTAAAAGTAGATCATTTTAAACACACATATTTTTTTAGTATATTTACCAAATTTCATGATAATCCATACATACTTTCTCAAGATATCATGCGCGCAATGACTTATGAGGTGAAAAAAAGAGATATTTTGATTTCAACAATACACAAATTCCGTAAAGGGTTAATAAATTTCTGTTGGTAATATATTACAAAGCACAATCTGTTTAACCAATATCCAAAATTTCTTTTTTATACATAAAAAGGTTTTGAAGATAGACTAATTCAAACTCTGAAGTTTTTCATTAATTTTCGATGCGTTTAAAAGGTACAAGACCCCTTAACATTTATTTTACATTTCATTCTTTTACGATTACATTTCAGTTAAAAGTGATAACTAACACATTTAATAATTGCAGTTATTTAAAATTTTTTTTTTTTTCACATGTAATTTGATAACATTTTCTTGGCAACCAGTTAGTTACCTTCTATTTATATGACTTGTGCATTATTTAACCTGATTATGACTTTTCATTTTTTTATGTCTCCCTTCACTCTAGGATTGTCTACCCCTTTTTGATTTGATATATATGTGACATATATCTACTTTTTTTTATTTTTAATTCTCCCTTTCGAATGTTTTGTTCCCGTTCAAAATTATTGCCCTTAGGGTCCAAAACTTCATTGTGTTGAGAGACAACCCCTTCGAATTGGTGTTCCAATTCACAAAAAAATCAATTTTTGTTTGTAAACCGACGTGTGCTCCTTTAGAGGACCGCTAGAGTCTTCGGAGGAGCAGGGACTCATATAAGCGGGCGCTGTATGAGTCTCAAAACTCCCTCCTCATATAAGGCTGAAGCCCTAAGCCGACGCCATAATACTTGTGGTCTACACAAGATTCAGGGTGACACCTTTTTCATGGGCGTGCTTCAGGCACCTCTTTTTTTTGTCATCCTATGCTACATGCATAAACACTACATTTTTTTAATCATGTCCAATTTCTTTTAAATCATACTACATTTGATTATTAGTTTACAATTACACATTTCACTTATTATTACTTACTCTTTACTTATAGTGTTGCATTTGTGTTTATATATATATTTTTATTGTTAGTACTTGTATTTTTCATAAAATGATCCGAATCAGGATCAATATTTTGATGATGTGCAGCCAATGGTTTAGTTATATGCTGCTTAAATATTTGCTGTCAGAGTCGACTCAGTTAAAAAAATATATATATACCATGGTATGCAATTTTGAAGAAATTTTACTGAAGGTGGAGATCCATAAACTTCATTTAGAAAATATTAATTCATAAAATCTCTTAGGACTGTTGAACTATTGAAGAAAGAGATATTTTTTGTGTTCATGACAGCAACTTGTTTTTAAAAAAAAACTTTTATGTGTTGAAAATATATTTATATGTGTAACTCTTTGTCTTAATCTTTTGCCCATGCACACGGGTCAACAAAAGTTTTTTTTGCGGTGTCCCAGGTGATATATATAACGACTATCTCGTTATATATGTTTGCATTTCATTCTCCCCCCCCCCCCCACCTGTTTCAATAAAAATTCGGTTTAATAATTTATTTATTTTAGTGCATTATAGTCAAACAGTGCAGCCCCTAATTTAAATTCAACATTTAAAAACTAAAGCCATTGTATTAACAGCCCTTCACATTTAAATTAAATTATTCTAAGTACTCATCTCTTTAATAAAATAAAATCAGTGAATCACTCTCCATTTTCAATTTCTGATTCTTTCACACATACGATTTAACCTTGTACAAAATTCGTTACGGCTGTCTGTTAGTTTCAAAAGCATTTTAACTTCAGTCATTTCCTTATTTGGGCATGAATATAACTCATCATTTAAAATCACTTTACATGCAATCTATTTATTAGAATTATCTTCGCTTCACACCCTTTTGTTCAGATGTATGGCAATTCTGCATTTTTGTGGTAAAGCGGTTCATCTTTGATCTAACATCTGGTCTAGAAAAATACATTCTCATGCTTTTTAGCCTAACGAATTCGGTCTGTTACTATGCCCTTTCCAGATAACATTTTTATTTTTTTACCTTTAACCGCAGCTGTATCAATGTACAGATTAGTCTGCGTCTATCATGACTCAGGAATGTATGCAGCCCACAATCTGCTCCCCCCTACACAATTAATATGGTAGAAGCCTACCGTATGTTTTTGGCGAACATACCAGCCAATGTTTCTCTTAGCCTCCTGTGCATGGCGCAAAAAATACTTTTAGATTGGCGATATTGTAGTCCGCCAAGCAAGAAAGTTGTAACTGTATATTCGACATTCCTGCTCTATCTCTAGCCTCGTGATGACGTCTTAAAAGAGGCTCCTCATTGCTTTCCCCCTGTACCTCTCCCTTCAACTTTCATCATAAAATAAAGGAAAAGTTCGTTCTACGAATTGGAGTTTTTTTTTTTTTTTATAGGACCTGGTGTTTAATTCTCGCAATCTTGTAAACGCAAAACGGCCATCTCTTCACTAGCAAAAAGTCTTCATACCCCCTAAAATAAAAATATAGGTTCAATAATTAAAAATATACTTTAAGCACCCTTAAACTATTGTTTACGTAAATAAATGTAACATCCATGATACAACAATGGCATGGAGGTGACATTTCTGAGATTAGGCCTAATATTTTCTAAACTATGCAAATCATTAACATAATGCTACTTGGATACAAAATTAAATAAAGCAATTTAAAGTTACTTATCAACAGAATTTTGCTATTTTTAAAACTGACAAAATTAATGAGACCATTGAGTTGACATCCAATTAAAGTACACTATGGTAATTAAAAGTTTTTAATTAAAACTAGAAGTAGTAACATCTTACCATGATTTAGAAATATTCCATCCAATAAGTAGCTGCCTGTAGTTAATTTCTAATCCAAGTTCTAGATTATGCTACCACCTAGTAGATTTTTATATAACTATAACTGATATGTCATGGAAGCAGCTATAATTCTGGGGACCGATGTGTTTTGGCCTGTAATTTTTTTAAAAAATTAAATTTTCAAAATTTTCTTTTAAAAAATAAGTAAAGTATATGCATTTTTAAATTAATATATTTTATGCGGTTGTTTTCGTTTATCTTATGAGATACATTCATGTTGTAAAGTAAAAACAGGCATGGAGGGACATACCATGGAGGTGACATTTAATATGATTTTAATTTTATTAAAATGGTTTTAAATTTCAAATTCATTCTAAAGTATTTTTTAATTCAAGTTTTTATGTATTTAGATGAACAATTATTTGCATAAAAAAAAAAAAAAAACATTGATTGGGACTCAAATTTCCACTTAATTTCAGAACTACCCTTATATAAGTTGCTCTTACATAGAGAGAGGTATAGATCTGACTTCTAAATCATTTAAAAAAAAAAAAATCTTTGGTATAATTCGTACAAGCGCAGGTAAAAAATTATTTCAAACAACTGCTCATATTTCATTAAATATCCAATATATTTATATTCTATTTCTACTATATTGTGCCAAATTTTCTGTAAGCCGCGTTAAATTTGGGTGACAGCCCTGCACGCTAGAAACAAAACACGCAATTTTTTTTTTCCGATTTCTTAACAAATATATGTGGTATACTCATTTTTCTTAATTTATTCTCTATGGATATAAGTGCTATTCTTACACAAATGTTGTATAATATTCACATAGTCATATGCTGCGGCGACAAATCATTTCGTGCATTTATTTTACAGGGTTTTCCGAAATATTCCCCAAATAGTCCACCGGCAAGAAAAGTGTCGCACCTCGAAAAAAGTGAATTCCACGAAGGAGGGGCAAAAGAAGATTCGATTTTTTTTTTGTCTTCTTTTTTACTGTAGCATGAAATTATAGCAGTTAGTTCTACATGCAGCTTTAAAAGCGCACAAAAACGCAAACCCTTTAGACGTAAAAGAGATAGTGAGGATTGAGTAAATTTACCCTCTCCTACCCTCATAAATGTAGCGCCCTTTTGCTTTGTGACATTTTTCTTATGACACAATTTGCCAAATTCTAGGTGCCTCTCAAAATAGTGCATAATGCAAAAATGTGGTTTCAGCTTAATCACAATGTCTTAACTTAAATAACGTAACGCTGACTAGAAGTAACGTCACGATTGATGGTTTTATTATTACTCGATTCTGGGAGTTTTTTTTTTTTTCACTTATTGATCTTTGTGCTAACTCTAATTTTTTTAATAGGATGGCAAACTAACGGAACACGATTTTGGAGCTGCATCCTCAAGGAAAGCGTGCGTGTGAGATTGCTCGATTGCTTCAAGTGCCTCATCCAACTGTTTCCAAAGCAATAAAGAGATTCAAGGAGCTTGGCAATACCATGAAGATAGGGCTGTGTAATCAGCACCAATTTATTTCGGTGACTAATTGAATCTAAAGTTTTATTAAATTCCAACTTTAGATTCAGTTAGTCCCTGATATAAATTGATGCTGATTACACAGCCCTGGCAAAAAAGAACCTTATAACCACCTACAGATTAAAACTTTACAAATAGAGAAAATTGCGAACAACGAAAATATGCATAATAATGCCCTGCTACGTGAAGCTATAGAGATTTAGACTTCTAAAACAAAACTTTGTAACGATGTGACACGCGCATTCATTGACTGTCGGTGGATGAAAATGCTTGATAAGGGGAAAAGAGGAAAGCATAAAGGGAAAAGAAGGGAATCGGCTGATCTCGAAACAAGATAAATAGAGAGGCGAAAGATTTTCTGTCAATCAACTGAGGATGTTCCGGATAGGAACGAAAGCGTTATTGTAATGATTTTTTTTTAATAACTCGTATGTTTTTTAAATGTTCCGCCTAGTCTATTTTTTTAAATGTTACGTCTAATATATTTTATAGAAACAGACTTTTGTGTCACAGTGAGTTCAATTTTAGATTCCTGATATGTTCTTTTTCCCTTTTAGTCATTCCTATGTAATGTATTTTTTCGTTTTTATTATTTATGCAACTGATTAATACATGCCGTTTGAGTTTTTTCAAAATTTTCTGTTTCATTTCTTATTGCTTTAAATAGGGGGGGGGGGGTTACTGGAACATGTTTACCCAGTTTCTAATTCATATATGGAATGGGGGGAGATCTGAAACATTTTTGTGCTGATTTGATCCGGTTAATTCTTTCCCTTGCTCTTTGAATAAGTTTATTTTTAGTTTTCATGGGGTGTCCTGCATTTAAACCTAGGAAGTGGCTATTCGTCCGACCAATCGGACTTCTAGCTATTTAGGCAGAAAGTCCGACTATCGTTTGCGCATGCGTGCATGTTTGTTTACAGCTTGTCTAGCTAAAATATTTCAAGTTAGCGGAGCGCTGATATTAGTAGCGATTGCATGCTTAATTAACAATTGTATTTATGTTTTAATAAAGCTCTTTTGGTTTGTCTGAGTAAACATGAAAGAAACCTTTTTTTACGGTAAGTTTTTAAATAAATTATTATTGTATTTTTATGAGGCAAATTTCATTGAATAGTTCAAGAAAAATTTCTCTTTATTTTTATGCGCATAGGTTATGCATTATTATTTATTTGACCTTCGTTTTTTCTATACATTTTTTAATTTCTTAATTTTTATTATTTTACTTAATATTTTAATAATTTACTTTACATGACTTTAATTTACTTTACATTCATTATAATTTCGAGCGCAGTGTTACATTCAAATTAATGTTTAAAAACGTAAACAAAACAGTGACCAGAAATTTTCAAAATTCTAAAATCTGCATAATTTCTGGTCGCATGATATGCTGATTTAATGGAGTCTACTGTATTTTTAAAGTTTCCATTCCCAGTTGTCTTTAGTTACAACATTTGGCTTTTAGAATGTTTTGTTTATGAAAAAACTACTATTAATTTTCATATGAATAAATTATTGAATAATTTAATACAAAACAGTTATTTTAAATTTTAAACAAAGTTTTTTCTTAAATAACTTTAAAATAAGTAAGTATAATAAATAAGTTTTGAACATTGAAAAAAACTTATCACTTTATTCTGCTGTTATTTTATTAAAAATTTATTGTTTCATAAAAAAGTTTCTTTATCTCAAACGTTTATTTTCATTTATTTAATTTTATCTATTCAATGTATTTTAAGTTAAATCTGCATGTCTTGTTAGCGACGGAGTGATTTTCATTTATTGAAAAAGTATTGATGCCAAAATAATAGGAAGTTCCCCATTTGAAATATATATATTTATAAAATTTTATTTCAATTGTTATTTAGGTGCATTTCTTTTGCAAGTATAGCTATAGATTTATCTTACTGCATAGGTCATCAGTTTAAATGTATTTATCTATTAAATTAAAAATTTATTTTTTTTCCCTCTCCAAAAAGCATTTATTTATTATTCTTACTATTTTGGAAAATGGAATTCATTATCAAAAAATAAAATGCTTTCTGTGGAAGATTCTTTTATTTGAGTGTATAGTATAGTTTTAGACGAATCATGAATTCAATCAATTCAGTGGTCAAAATAGTATATTAGAAGTAATGAGAAACTATAGTAGGTCCTAGTTTTCTCATAGTTTGCTGTGTAATATGCTATTTTTTTAAACATATAATTTAAGGATTAATGTAATTTTTTTTTAACTAGTTTGTAGGGAGCATCAATGTTATTTTTGATGTTACGTCAAGAAACAATACAAAGTACACCAGAGGACACTGTAAATTTGTGTTTAAGCATCAGTTTTATTATTTTTTAAAGTACTTTTCGGTTAGCCAGGCGCCAATGATGTTATATACATATATATACGTACATATGTATGTATAACACTGGTGCCTGGGTAACCGAAAAGTACCTTTTTTAAAAGTAAAACAAAAATTAATTACTCATTGGGTGAAATTAATTTGTACAATTTGAAAAAAAAAAAGATTACGTAAATTAAGTAATACTGCTCATTTTCATGGAATATAAAATGAAGCCATCTCCCCCCCCCCCCCCCCCCACACACACACACACCCGATTTTCTAAATCTTGGAAAATAATAAGATATAAATTTAAATATTAAGAGATATAAACGACGACAGAAAGAAATCCAAGGAGGGGCACGATTTTGGAACATGTTTGCCTATGACCCAACCAACATGAAATAATCTAAACTACAATGTTTTTTTGTCAGACGTCTTCATGCTAGAGAGTTTTTAAACATATTAAATCTCTCTCTATATATATAAATTTAAGAAATGTTAAATATTCAAACATTTATTATTCTTTATATAAAATAAACTAATTGTATGATATAAAAAAATTACAAACTATTTATAATTGGTAATATTTTAATATTAGTTAATAAATAATTATTAAATTAACAATAATAAATTAATTATTAAATTAATTATAATATATTAAATTATTAAATTAATAATAATATATGAAATAATAAATAACAGTGGTAATATAAATATAGAAACAAATATTTAGTGCACTTAATTGCTTAACGAAATATAACGTTTAAAAAAAATAATTGATGACAAACATTACTAAATTCATATTTATAAATATAAGTAACTTTCTTCCAAAAAGAAAATGACCTAATTTGCATAAATGCACGTAATGTGTATTGAAAATAAATAAACAATTATATTTTGAAAAGCGAAGTTATGAAAAAGCGATTTCGTCCGATTATTAGCTGGCGCGCATGCGTATACGATGATCGGACGTTCTGCCTAAATAGCTAAAAGTCCGATTGGTCGGACGAATAGCCACATGTTGTCCTATGTTTTCAATTCTTCTTTTAACGATTCTTCTGTTGAACAAACATATAGAGCTCTGTTGATGTAGGAATTTAGGGCTGTTAATCTGTACGGTAATGGAGTATTGTGTTTGTATGAGATTATATTTAGGTTTGGTATTGGTTTTCTATATACAGTACAGTAGCATTTATTTTATTAAATTTATGAGTTATTTTTACATCAAAATACAGTCGTCTCTCTGTTTAACGTCGCTCTACTTAACGGCGATCTCTATTTAAGGACGATATTTTGCGGTCTCGGCTCCTTTAAGTAAAAAACAATCTCTATTTACAGACGAAATTGTTTCTATTTAGCGACGATTTTCACGTAGTTTTCCCAACCCCTTTAAACAGTTAAGCGAGAAAGTATAACTTTTACATATAAGAATGAAAAATGTTTTGGCGGAAAACACAGTAAGAAGCTATTGTCTGTTTTACTGTGCACTAATTCGGATGGATCTGACAAATTGCCCCCCACTAGTTACAGTGGCGCAGCCAGAAATCCGCTCTGGGGTGGGGGGGGGGGGGGAGGTTGAGATGTTGATAATGGTGATCGGCGGTTATTTGAATCACCGGTTAATTGAATCAGTCTAGTTAATGAATGAAATCATGATGCTTTTTTTCTCGGTTAGTAGAATCACTTGTTACGTTGGTTGTGATTCATTTAAACAGCGTTTACAATATTACAGTTGCAAAACATAAAATACACCAATGAAATAACTGTACTACTACTATGTTAGATTTATATAAAGCGTTTAAAAAATGATGAAGAAAACTTTAAGAAATGGAAGAGCAAACAATTTTTGTACGGAAAATCAAGAACCCATTGTTCAGTCAAAAATACACACGGGATTTCACTCCAAGACAATCCCGAATTCTTGTTCTTAACTTAAAAATTAATTAAACAATTTTAGCAAAATTTTCCATAGACATACCTTGCATTGTGTCAGATGTAACAATATCACGAGAATTGGTGAAGTTTATCATCATCCGTGTCCAAACAGTGCTGAATTTTAGAATATAGCTGGCATTATTATATATGCGCGCAAAAATTAGTAAAATTTCGCCCGGACCAACAACTTTTTCAAAACTTGCATATATTTTACTTACCCATGATACGTAGTATAGGGTAAGTCTTGTAATTGTTTTTTAAATTTCCATTGTTCTACAATTAAAATTTTCAATTTATTATTTTTAAAGAATTGTCATTTTCTAGGCAATAAATGTTATAGACGATAACAATTTCTAGGCAATAAAAATAAATATAACGTTTGAAAAAGAACCAGCATGTGACGAAATCCTGTCTTAAACGGAAAAAATGTGTTGATCCATACAAAATGAATATAATAATACGTGTGAAAAGAATATAATACATTTACAACAGACAGTGTACGTACCTGCTATGATGGGAACTTGTCTATAATGAGCATTTCTGCTCTCCTATGCGATTCCGTCTTAGAAAATTTTACGACATAGCCAGGGGTGATTCTGTTCTGAATTTTCAGAAAAATTAAAAAAAAAACGGTCATCATTCCAAAAACTCGGACATAAAAATATCGTAGATTTCGACAAATGGTCACCGTAAAAAATCAATTTCGTCATTCGTTCGCAGAAAAAGATCCCCATAGTACCATGGAGAAAACGCGAATTTCGTCAAAGGATCGCGAAAAAAAGAAAAATTTCGCCAAACGATCGCGAAAAAACACAAATTTCGTCTAAAGATCGTGAAAAAACGCAAATTTCGTCAAAAGACCGCGAGAAACACAAATTCCACCAAAAGATCGAGAAAACGCAAATTTCGTCAAAGGACTGCGGAAAACGTAAATTTCGTCTAAAGATCGCGTAACAACGCAATTTCGTCCTAAAGATTGCGAAAAAACACAAATTTCGTCAAAAGCTAGCAGAAAAAACGCAAATTTCGTCAATAGATCGAGGAAAAAACGCAAATTTCGTCAAAAGTCGCGAAAAAAAGCAAATTCCGTCAATGGATAACAGAAAAAAAGCGCAAATTTCATGAAATGATCGCGAAAAAAAACCCTCAAATTTCGTCAAAGGATCACAAAAAAAAACTGCAAATTTTGTCAAATTATCGCAGAAAAACGCAAATTTCGTCAAAGGAACGTGGAAAGAACACGAATTTCGTGAAAGGGCCGCGGAAAAAACACATAGTTAATGCCGGAGGGAATTTCCCCCCTCTGCTGTAATCTTTCAGAAAATTTGCTGTGAATTTCAAGATAACAAAATAAATATCGCAGCCCAAGTCATTTTTTTTTTTTTTTAAATGGAGAATACAAACATGAAAAAAGCTAAAATAAGTATTCTTTTGTCAGAACTCCTCTTACAAGACAATTTTTAACCGTAATGGCATAAAAATCTCTATTTTGTAGAAATTCAGTCGGGCAGGGTAGGGCTTATTAAGTTTTTGTATGAGCCAGGCTGAAATTTTAGATTTTATACCTTGCCAATCATTTTTTTTTGTGGAAAAAATGGAAAAATGGGCCGGACCGGGCTCGGGCCGAAATTTTCGCTTTTTATACCGGGTCGAAATTCTTTTCTACGGATCGGTTCGCGCTCAGGTGCTGAAACTTCGGCCTTTACGGACTTCTAACAAGAAGTTTGAAACTGAGAGGCCTATAAAGCGTATGTTTTATGTTTTTGTCTGGAAGTCGATAGTCCATTATCGTTTCTAATGGAGCAAAAACAGAAATGCAATTAAAAAACTGTACACTGCACAATACTTAAACTCAAAGCGTCTATATGGCAGGAAATGATCATTCTCTTAGCATAAGACATCTTGAAAATAAGATCACTGACCTTTTTCAAAACAAATGACTAGTTCTCACTTAACCAATGCATGTAATATACGCTTTCACAGTTTTAAATACAATATTCGCCGTTTAATTGGATCGCTTTGTTGAATTTAATTTCATTCAGCAAAGTCACAGATTCCAAATAAGTCAAAAAATGTTAATATTAATTTTGACTGCCGCTTATATGAATTAACTAGTGATTCATATAAGCAACAATTATAGTAATTTTTGTTGCTTTGGGAGAGGTTTCAACCCTGAATCCCCCCCCCCCCCTCTTCACTGCACCAGTCACCAGTGAATTAGTTATTGAGTTATAAGCGATTTTGATCGCGTTACGACCGGTTTTTTTCTTCTTTTTGTCGCTATTCACAATCATGTCGTAAATTCGGTACAAAACATCCACTGTGACAATATCTTCTGAAAGACCTTTTGCGTTTATGAAAGAATGGAAAACGTCTTTCAGTTACATAGTTTTTGAATGACAAAACCTACCTATTTCATGCGCTTCTGAATAAGAATTAATGAAAAAAAGTGTCTGAAAGTCCCTTTGGATTTGAGAACAGCATTAACAAAAGGACAATATACCCGAACTGTAAAGCATCAAGAGTACCCATATGATTAATTTTAGGGGGGGGGGGGGGGGGCTGAGAAAAATCTCAACTTCCTCCAAAGCTACCATCCATGTTAGTATATATTTAAGGCACTTTACGTTTTTTCGCGATCTTTTGACGAAATTTGCATTTTTTCGCGATCCTTTGATTAAATTTGCATTTTTTCCACGATTCTTTGACGAAATTCACGTTTTCCCGTGATCCTTGAAGGAAATTTGTGTTTTTTTTCGCGATTCTTTGACGAAATTCGCGTTTTCCTTTTGAATGTTGAACGAAATTTGCGTTTTTTGCGATTTTTTCACGAAATTTGCGTTTTTCCGTGATCTTTTGACGAAATTTGAGTGTTTTCCTGCGACCTTTTGACGAAATTTGAGTTTTTTATCGCGAACCTATGAAGAAATGTGTATTTTTTTCTCGATTCGTTGACGAAATCTGTGTTTTTTCCATCATTCTGTGACGAAATTTGCGTTTTTTTCCATGATTCTTTGACGAAATTTGCATTTTTCCTGCTATTCTTTAACTAAATTCTTGTTTTTTCCGTGATCGTTGAACGAAATTCGCGTCTTTTGTGATCCTTTGACGAAATTTGCGATTTTTTGACTAATTTTGTATTTTTCCCGTGATTATTGAATGAAATTCGTTTTTTTTCTTCAATCCTTTGACGAAATTTGCTTTTTTTCGCAATCTTTTGACAAAATTCCTATACCTTTTCCGCGATCCTTTGACGAAATTGGTGATTTTTTCTGGAAACTACTGACGAAATGGATTTCTTTTGGCGACCATTTGTCAGAAATTGCGCTATTCTTCTGTGAAATTTTTTATGTTTGAATTTTCGGATTGATGACCGAATATTGTTAAATCTGTCTCTAATTTCTCAGCGTTTGTTTACGCAGAATCAGTTTTACTTATGAAAATGGATCCTGTCTACAACGAAATCCTTGCTTATGCAGAAAAACTGTTATTGTCTTGTAGGAAAAAACCACACACAGTAACACCTGCTAAGACAAAAATTGTCTAAAATGGAATTTGTTTCCTATCTTGTGTTTTTCTTTTTGTAAGAAGTAGCCTATTCGAAAGCACTAATTAAAAACTCATGAAAACAGAACCTGTCTAAAGCAGAATCCAGCTTTAAAAGGAAAAAAAAAATCATGGTATGACAAAATAAATTCCCAACAGTTATAAGACGGAAACCCATCTAAAACACAAAATTGTTCTGGTACCTTCTGATCTTGTCGATGCAGGTTTTATTCTGCTTTGTCTTTACAAGATAAAGTTAAAATTTTCATATCTTGCAACTGAATTATAAAAAATCTAGGGGGGGGGTCAAGCCCCTCCTTCCCCCCCCCATATAGGTGCCCTTGTAAATCATGCGCGTTTATATCTTTCCAGAAACATAAATATAAAAGAATTATATACTTTCCGAACATATCTGAATTAATGAAAGCTTGGACGAAGTCAAAGACTTAAAAAAATGTTTTCTTACCATCTTTTTCATAATTTTCTTCTCTGAAGAGGGTTTAATATCAAACTAATACCTTAGCACAACGGCAACTGATAACAGAACATGTGTGCAGCCTACTCTTCAAAGCATGCATTTTGTGTTTTCCCTGGAATTCGACGGTCCAGTCACGTTTCCAAAAAAAGAGCAAGAAACAGATGCAATTAATCAAGACTCCCAGTGTTGCAGTTTTGAAGAACCCAGGGCGGCATTCACAGGGACAGGAAATGACCATTCCTTTTAGCCTACGGCTGATTTCCAATAGCGCGAAGGAATGCTGTCCTCGATATGAGTGACCTTGTTTTCGTTAAAAGCCTGTTACCACGTGTTTTCCCCGTTTTAAAAATAAAATACATTACCGCCGTTTAAACGAATCAAACTTTTGAGCAGAATTTGATTCGATAAAGCGGCGAATTTCGAACAAAATAAATATAATTCTAACTTTAGTTTTGTTTTAAATTATTTGATTCATAAAAAAAGGGAAATTTCTGTATTTTTGTCTTGGCTCTGGGGGGGGGGGGGTAACCCCGAACAGCCCCCCCTCGCTGCGCCACTGCTAGTTATAAGCAAATCAAAGCAACCTAGGTGCTAGAACATTAAAAGAAAACCTTGCTAGTATAAAACAACAGAAAATCACGTATGTGTTCATCCATTTTTATTGATTGGGTTAAAAAAATTGATACGAAAATGCGCATGGAAAAAAAGAAAAATTCTACTTTTGATCGATCGTTGCCCGGCACATCCTCCAAATATTCCAGGACTTACAAATGTGTCAGTTCACTTTTTACATGCTAATTGCAGCCATTAGACCTGGGGATCATTCGTAGTGTAAAAGCATATTACCGAAAATCCTTAATTAGGAAATAATTTTGCTGACAAAAAAGAAATTAAAAAATTAACAATTTTGGAAGCCTAGCACATGATTACATCATCCTGGAAAGAAGTTTCTCCTTACACAATTAAAAACTGCTTTCGGACATCTGGAATTGGCATTCAAGAACAAATGGATATAACAGATGCACAACTCAATACGATCATCACCGAAGAATGGAAAAGTCTTGTTGGTGATGAAGGTGTTTCAGTAAAAGATTTTATCGATTGTGACAAGACGTTTTAACAGCATACTTCAGAAATTTAGATCAAATTTATGAAGACAGCGCAAATGAAAATGCAACTTCAGATGTAGAAGATGGTGATGAAGCTGATGATACAGAAAGTGATACAACAGCTCCTAGTTACTCAGATGCGAATGCTGCCCTGGATATTCTTCGTCAGTACATTGTTTCATCAAATATGGAAGATGTCTCATTCAACCTTTTTAAGAAGCTTGAAGCAAGGGTGCTAAAAACTAGACCACCATTGAAACAATCTACATTTATTTTTTATTTTTTTAAAACTTAATTTGTGTAATTAAATATACTATAAATATTTTTATTGTACTGAATGTAACATTGTTTGCTGTAATATTGTTCTTGCATGCAATATAATTAATGCAATTTGTATTTGTGCAATAGAAATATGTAGTATTATATATGTATCAATAAAAAAAGAAAGAAAGAAAACATAAAATAAATTTAAATAAATTAATTAATTAAACATTTCTAAACACGCCAGTATATTGAAAAATGTATTGACAGCTCTAAGCCTGTAAAGTGTGAAGGGAAATGTTTTCAAATATTATTTTTCTACAAATTCTGTTTAAGGACGATCTCTATTTAAGGACGATTTTCGAGGTTTCTTGAAAGTCGTTAAACAGAGAGCGAACTGTATTCGATTGAATGATTTGTTTCCTCTTACAGTAAATTGAATGTTCTTATCATGTGAGTTAACTTTATTGAAGAGGTTTTCTAGGTTAGTGTGCTTAGCTGTTATAATGAACTAGAAGATAGCCCGTCAGAATGACGTGTTTGCATTTTTAAAAGAATGATAAAACATTGCATTATAAAAAGAATTGTGAAGTAATAAATTTTATCTTATCTGACTAATAGGGTCAGGTGGGGTAAAATAGTTATCAAAACAGCCCATTTTTCATTAAACTTAATTTGCAAGGAAGAACGTCACTCACAAAAGTTGAAGAACTATTTCACAAAAAAACATGCAAATTAGTACCAATAATGCTATTTTAAAACATATCGTTAATTAACTCTCGTCTTCGTTCATTGCATTTAAAAAAATCAATAACCTTCAATTTCTTATAAATCAGAAAAAATAAATAAAATAAGAGTCTTTCATGGATTAATTGCCGACATCTGGCTCCAAAATAATAATTATGTTACTTAAATTTTAAAAAGTTCAACTCAGATTAAATCCTGATTTTTTAAAAACATGCATAAAGAAATCTGTAATAAATTTTGATAATATTAAAAATGGTCATTTATCACTTAAGTAAAATGCAATTATTAATTGCATTAACATATTTTTTTTTCTCAAATTCTTTTATTAAATTGCAAATTTATCCCTACAAAATACAAAATTTTATTTGCATTGATATATATATATATATATATATATATATATATATACTACATGGCATTATACAGGGTGTCCGGTCTCAACGGTGTCCAATGGCTAATTCCTAAACCGTTAGTCATAGACATATAGTTCCAATTACAAAAATGTTTTAAATCAGGTAAAGAAATATTTTAAAAGCGATTTGGGTCAATAAAAACATTTCTTAAAAAATTACGAAATTTAAATTTTTATACGGTCCCCCGGTCCTATAAGTTATATTTAGTGAAATTTTCCTTTTACACTGACAAGTAATACAGAAAAAGTCCCGTTATTCTACGATTAAAATTGACCGAGTAATAGCTGTTTAAAGTTGGAGCATATTTTTTGCTGCAAATTGGGGGTCATTCACAAATTTAGTCGAAATATAATTTCGTCAGATATAAAAAATGTTTGGGAGTAAAATTAACATTGCAATATAAATTTGAAATCTTTAATCATTCTGGCATATTAATGGAAAATATACAATTTGTAATAAACATTTATGAAAGAAAAAACAGAATTTTTGTTAAATAAAATGATTCTAAATTAACAGCCTCAATTCTTTAAAAAATGATATGTATTTTAAAATATTATTAGATTGCTGAATCCTGCAAAAGTTGTGTTATGTCATGTTTTTTAGCTTTTGATAATTGATTCTTATATATTCTGTACAGCTGAATCCGAAATTGACCTTCATTTTTAACTATCATATCAGGATTTTTCGCCAACTGCAAATTTCAAAGTTAAGAAGTTCAATGTTAAAACTGAATTTCCTCCCCCATCTCATCGGACCACTCAGCTGTTTAGCTGTAAGAATCCCAGGATAAGCAAAAATATCGAATAAACTTTTTAATCAAATAAAATAAAAAAAAAATGTTTTACATATGTTTTATAGTATGAGATTTTCGTTATATTTTAACTTACTCATTTGCGATTTGCAAAAAAATTCTAACGTAATGGTTAAAAATGAAGGTCATTTTCAGATTCAGTGCTAAAAAGTGCGTAAAAATCAATTATCAAAAGTTAAAAAACACAACCATCTCCTCTACTTTATAGTATTCGATTTTTGTTATTCTTTAAATTTAAAAATTTATGATTTGCGAAATATCCTGACATGATGGTTAAAAATTAAGGTAATTTTCGGATTCAGGGCTAAAAAATACTTAAAAGTTAAAAAACCAATTAATCGCAGTCTTGTATTATCTAATCTAAAACTTTTTCTTAAACTCCTTGGCAGAAATCTATCCGAAATTTTTTGTGTTATCCTGTAAAATAAGCATAAATGGTAGCCACCGAAAATCTTAATAATATTAGATTGTTATCGGATTTGCGCCAGTATGTAAAATGCAATCTCGATCGGATATTTAAAAGTGGGTTAAAGTTCGAGTACAAATTTTGAACTGGAAAAACATACATACGATTGTTGAAGTAACATAAAAACTTATAAAAAAACATAATTTTTGTTAAAAGAAATCATAAGAGAAACAGCCTCAAATCCTGACAAAATAAAACATATGTTATTTTAGCCAATTTGAGACTTAATCATAATACTTGTAGGATTTTTTTTCAAAGCGCAGATACACATGAAGTAAGATCTTCGTATACTTTAAACACTTGGTATATGATCCCTCAAAGCCAAGCCGAACTCATTTGTTTTCAGAGTAGAAAAGTGGCATAAGTCATGCATTTTTAAAGTTTCATAACTCGCTCAATTTTAGCGTTATATGAATGGGACTTTTTTTGTCTTACTTGTCAGTGTAATAGGAAAAAATTACTAAATATAACTTATAGGACCGGGGGACCGTATAAAAATTTAAATTTCGTAATTTTTTAAGAAATGTTTTTATTGACCGAAATCACTTTTAAAATGTTTCTTTACCTGATTTTAAACATTTTTGTAATTGGAACTATATGTCTATGACTAACGGTTTAGGAATTAGCCATTGGACACCGTTGAGACCGGACACCCTGTATATTCCCGATAGTCTAATTATATTTTATAAGAAATACTATTCCTTTTGTCCAATGTCTTCAGAGCTCAAAGAATTTCAAAATAAACTTTTTTTATTTTAACTGCCGATAGATGGCGGCAGCAAAGCATAAAACTTCACAAAGAATGCGATACAAACACTTATGGAGGGGGAGATTGAGCTGCCAAACTAATTTCAACTGAAGCTATCTCAGAATATATACATAATTGAATGTACGTCATCTCTCAAATGTTAATTTATTTTGAATAGTCTTTCTAAAAATGTAACTTTTATGAAATGTTATTCGAAAAAAGAATTTTGAATAAAAATGGCCGAATGGAATACGATAAAGTGAAATGGGATCCGAATGAATTCACTCCGGAAGCGTTATATACATAGCGCCATTATATCTATTATATGTATATATATATATATATAATATATCGTCTACATATCTAAGGCATAGGCGGATTTCTGCTTTATGTTCATTTATTATAATTTCTTCAAGATTTCTGAGTTTCCATTCATAGCTACTACAAAGAAGATTGGCGACAGAGTTGGGCAAATTTGTAATCTCAATTATCCGCAATGAAATTACAAGTTAACTGCATGTAATTGATTATAGTTAGACATATTCAAACGCAGAAATTTCGTCACATAATGGAAGGGGGCAGTTCCGACTACAGTACAGTAAGAATTTTTTACAGCATGTAATTTTAACGATAATTAATTACATGCAATTAAATTGTAATTACATGGAAAATAATTGCAATTACGAATTTGCCCAACTCTAATTGGCGATCCCATGGGGACACCTTTGTGTGGTTTATATATTTTGTTATTAAATTTAAAATATCTTTCATTAAGGATAAGATTTGTTGCACTTTGTAGAGTTGTAATTATATTTGGTTCTGTGTATTGAATTTTAACCCATTCGCTGCCAACCACGAGTATACTCGTCGCTTTAATTTATTAATTACTTTGTCACCACTATTTTAGAATTAAAAAAAATTGCCTTATTTATTGGCAGAAATTTTGCTGTATTAGTAAAGCGAAATTTACCTTTCTGAATTTGTGGTGGCAAACGACTTTTAACAAGAAATTGGAAAATTCTTATTTTATAGTTTTGACAGTTAATGGCGTTATCGATTACATTTGCCATTTCTTTTAAACTAATTGATGGGTATATTTTTTTACATCTAATCTTATCATATGATCGCCACGTTGCGGTTTATAAGCAGAAATTAATGTTTTAACTCGAGACGTGATACTTTTCATGCGATACCAGTGAAGATCATCACCCCTACTCATAAGGAAGGTCTTTTTAAACCGCATTCAGAAAACACTATAAAAATAATATTGAAGAATAATGTAGCGGAAGAACCTCGATGTATTTTTCAGAATAAAAAAAAGTAACTTTCACATACAAAACTATGCTCCGTATAATTTGATGAACATGGTGTCGCGATTTATGAGAAAAAATAGTAAAACACATGTGGTTGTAATGATTTTAATTTATGCGTCATTTATATAAAACTATCGTTAAGAAATTCTAAATTCTCCCCAGAAAGTTCGAATAGTTTTTTTTTTTTTTTTTTTTTTTTTGTTACTAGGGAGGCTCTGCCTCCTGCTCGCTATGCTCACCAATCCCCCACGTAATCACTTCGCGATACCGGCAATCCATATTTTCTAGCCAACCCCAGACGTAATTGTTTCGCGTTTCCATTCTGGATCGCTTAGCCGATACTTTATTTCCTATGCATTCAATTTTTAGATTCCAAGCACAGATGACCCCCCCCCCCCCACCCCTTTTCTCATTAGTAAATGGAAATTATCTTCTTTCTGTAAAAATCACTTTTGACACCGACCCCTAAAAAAACCCAAAAAACAGAAGTCTATCGAAATGCAGAAGATTCTCCCCTTTCCCCGCCCATCCTATCTAAATTCTCTATTTTCATGGTTTTCGCCAGCACAATTTCGCTAAGAAAAGACAGAAAGCTCTGACCAATCAGATGCATTTCGCAGTATCTACGTAGATTTTCATTGGTTCATTTCCAGATTTTTTGGCCCATTACCATATCGTTACTTATATATATATATATATATAGAAGGATTACAATGATAGATATTTCGTGAATAAAATAAAGGAAAAATTAGTATTAAAATTTTTCTGGTGTGAACTCGAAATTTTGAATAAAAAACGCGCCAGATTTGGCAACACTGTTTCCGGCATGTATAGTATTAAGATGACTTTCAAGCACTTAATTTTCGATCTGAATCATTAAACTTTTTAACACCTTCTAACATATTTAAAAAGTGTTTGTAATTTTGGTTTGTCTGGCCGTCTGCCAGGGCTGCGGAGTCGGACCCATTTTTGAGCAAAAGAATCGGAGTCGCTAAAAAACAAGCCGACTCCGACTCCAGATTTTTTTTGTTAGACATTTTAAAGTGAAATTAAACTAATTATATGTAATTTTAAATCTATAAAATGAACTATTATTGTTATTTATGGACTAAATCAGGCTACTCAAGTTAAAGATGACCGAATTACTGCGGTGCACAAAATAGACACAGCGGTAGATAAGTACAGGTTACTACCCGTGTACAGAGTAGATGAAAACTGTTTCAATTCATAATTGTAGTAGATATTTTACATTTAGTATATAAGTACTTCCCCTCATATTTTTGGGATTTGCGGATAGAACCCGAGGTACAAAGATCTGAAAGGACCCAAGGCTGGGAAATGAAGGCAATTTTTCAAACTGGTCGTGTATGTAGAATTAAGACAATTTATATTAATAGGCTGGATCAAACTGATAGAAAAAAAAAAAAGAGCAGGCTGACAAGCCAAACATAGGGGAGACCGGGGCACATTTTCCATAGGGGCAAGTTTTCCAACTCGCTTTAGTTTTTAAATGAGCCGCTAGGTGACGCTAGCGAGTGAACTGGCTGAAGTGGCAACATCTTACACAACATCGACAAAAGTTATAGCTTAATAGCTGCTGTCACTTCGTCTGGAGAGCTGTTTTTTTTTCATTTTTTCAACGGTGAGTAAAATTTTAGGTCTTTATTAAAACGTAAAAAAAACGTACTAGCGTTAAACTTACTGTTTTGACATTGCATACACTAAAAAAGGGTTTCTTTCTTCAGGTAACTATGCGTTTGTTTTGCAAATAACTTACACCGGTATTCGTCCAGGTAGTGTAAAAGTTCAAATATGGCGACGGGGCAGGTTTTCCAACAACATACGGGGCATGTTTTCCAACATGTTTCTCGTTTGAAAACCTCCCCCTCCTAAATCAGCTAGTTTTATTGTATCAAAAAATCGGCCAAATAACCATATATACCTCGAACCCGTTTGATCATCTAGTCATCTAGTAAAACTATCAATATAAAAAACAAGGTAAATTCAAAAATATAATAAAATGTCAATTTTTTCTAAAATGGGTTCATTTAATGAATCCATTTTATGTTAATTATGCTTTATAGTCATAAGCTAGCACACTGAGATCGCAGTGAGTATCAACCCCTCAAAAAGCAAATTAACCGTGCTTAGAGCCGCTCCACAGGCGTTAATCCACAGTTAATATTATGGCGGATTTTAAACGTTAGAGAATTTTCATACTGAATCCTGAAATATTTACAAACTCTGCTTTTACGCTATCCTACTTTTCTGACAGGCCAGCTCCTGCCGTACCAAATCTTAAAAGCACCAACAATCCTGAAAAGATTTGAAACTTTCCTCAATAATCACCCCCCCCCTCCACCCCCCCCCCCCCCCCGCAGAAACAAAACAACACCGAAAGCATCTAATCATTCTACACCAACGCAGGCTAGCATTTCCAAAAAAGCTGTTCCTTAAGTTCTACTCAAAATTTCCCTATTGCTTATGAAAAAAGCGTTCCTTCTACATCCAAACAAGCTTTGCCTACACCAGAAGAAGTTAGGACTTTTGCGAAGGCTGCCCTAAGCAGGCAAACACGGCGTGGAAAAAAAAATAGGAAGTATTGTACATACTGATTCTCCTGTCAAAAATCAACTGAAAATGGAAAAAAAAGATTCATCTAAAAAAATGGAAACTGCAAAAGGAATCAGATAAAAGGGGCAAGAAAAAAAATCCAATTCCGGCCAGGGAGCTGTTTGGACCTTCGTCTTTAAATGTCAAATGGATTAAAACTGTTTTTTATGTTACTGAGAATTTAGTTCACAATAAAAAATACTTATTAATTAACAAGCAAGATTTATTACCGATGTTTTACCATTTAAAGTATAGTTGGAAAACTTGCCCCTGACCATTTTTCGTACGCTGGAAAACTTGCCCCGCATACGGGGCACATTTTCCAACGTAACATGATTAGACTTAACTATTTTTTGTGAAAAAGTATATTTAGTTTTTTGAAAAATAATTGTGGCAGTTTGTACAGGAAGGTCTAGGGAATACAATGATATCTTGTATATATCAAAATAGTTAAAAATACAAAAATAAAAATCTAAAAAGTTGTAAAACTTGCCCCGGTCTCCCCTAACAAATTTGAAAGAATCAAATTACCGAATAAAATAGGAACAATTTAGAATGGGCATAATTGGGGTGAGAATAAATACAAAGGCACGGCCGAACTTTTTAGGAGATGGCCTTAAAATTTTGGCTCTTACCGGAAGTAATGCAAAAATTATAAATTTGTGCTATTTTAACTAAGAACCCGGTATAGCATTGTAATAGAAGTCCCCCCCCCCCTCAATTTTTTCTTTTCAGTGTGACCAAAAGTAAAAATTCTGGAATCCTTCTTTTAATGATTTATTTTTGGGCACAGGAATCAAAATAACATGAAATTGTAATTGTTTTTTTCTGAATCGGTGGTACCCAAAATAACGAAAAAATAGTGAAATTTCGTTATCTTTCAGCATTTAAATTTCGGATTTTTCAGGTCTGCAGAACCAGAAATAAAGCCAAAAGTGTAAAAGTAATTAAAAAAATATCACTTTTTTTTTTTTCATTATAATCCACAGAATCCGATTTATTTCCAAAATAATAGCATTTTCATCTTTATTTTTCCTCCTTTCCATAGAAATTTTTCGAGTCTGGAAAACACAGGAAAATAAACCATTAAATTGTAACGATTTTGCTTTTTCTTCTCAGTCCGCAGATCCAAAATAGTAAAATTTCCATTTTGTGTTTTTTAGACTTCGATAGTTGGATTTTCCGAGTTTGCGGGCCCGAAATTGTAAAATTATTAAAGCGGAAAATATAATTTATTTTTACTTTCTTCTATCTTTACAAGAAGAAAGTATTGGATTCGTGAAAATTTTCGAATTCCGGTTTTCGACGGATTTACACGTTTTAGGGGTCAGAGATTCCGAAAAACATGTTTTTACAAAATGTCTGTCTGTGCGTGACAGAAATTTTGTGGACGCTCTATCTCAAGAACCAATGCACGGAATTTAATAAAAAATTATATTAAGTTAGTTCCTGATATTGCTGCTGATTAGTTTTTGGTGCAAATCGCTCAAAAGGTGGCGCTGCAATGCTGCATTTTTTACGATTTCCGCAATGGCTCTATTTCAAGAATTAATGCACGGATTTTCATAAAACTTCAGATTCAGTTAGCCCTTGATATGAGTTAATGTTTACTATGTTTTGGTGTAAATCGCTCAGTAGATGGCGCTGCTATACATCATTTTCCCTGATTTCCGCAGTGGCTCTATCTCAAGAACTAATGCGTTGATTTTCATCAAACTTCAGATTCAGTTAGTCCTTGATATGAGTTGATGTTACTACGTTTTGGTATAAATCGTCCAACAGGTGGCACTGCTATGCTGCATTTTTCCTGAATTCCGCAATAGTATTATCTCAAGAAGGGATGCACGGATTTTAATCAAACTTGAGATTCAGTTTTCAAGTTGACTTAAGTTGTTGCTTAATAGGTTTTGGTATAATATATCGTCCAACAGGTGGCGCTGCTATGCAGAATTTTCTATGATTTCCGTCATAGCTCTACTCAAAAACTAATGCACGGATTTTTACGAAACTTCAGATTCAGTTAGAAGTTGACATAAATTGTTGCTGATTAGATTTTGGTGTAAATCATCTAACCGGCTGCATTATTCAGGAAGTATTAACATGCATGAGATAGAAGAAAGTTTTGGGATTGCCACATCCGACTAGTTATTTTTGAAGCCCTAAAAAGAGAATCAATGCCGAAATACTGAGATTTTAGCTTTATTTTTTTATATCCCATCATTATTTTAACCAACAGGCCACACTAGAATATTGGCCTGCCCGGAGTCGGAGTCCCTGTCGTCTGCCCCTATTTCAAATATAATGAAATTTATATACGTTACCGAGGTTTACTATAAGTTATACTTCCTGTAGAATATGAAGTACATAGCATTTGTCATTTATGTCCAGGGACACACAAAAGATTTCGGATACATAGTTATATTAGCGATAACTACTGGAAGTGCATTGAATTGGATGCATCGAAAAGTTATAAAACTTTTAAATTGTTAGGTATTAGAAAAGATGAAATTAAAATATCATATTTTAATTTTATGTACCACATTTTAATTAATTTCGCTGAGAAGTATAGAGGTTTATTCATATAAAAAACTATAAATAAATGTGAATAAAATAAAATTTTTGTCGTCTGAGGAATTCAAATTATGTATTTTGTTTTTATTTTTTTTTTTTTACTTTTATTAGACCCATAAAACTGCCATAAAATTGCAATTTCTCTGTAAATAAATAAGTATATATATGTGTGCGCTCAGAAGCCCTTTTTTACTTATATGCAGCTTAAATTTGAATAATTATATATATATATATATATTTGTTTGAAAATAATTAATCATTATTCTGTCTGCGGCGAAAAAAAAGGAAATAGTCTTGTCGAGGTATCGAACCCACAGAGTTCTAAGAGAGAAAAATTAGAAGTCTGGCGCTCTGGCAACTGCACCATCCGACCGCTCAGAAATGTGCGTAATTTATCCGATTATGTATTAATGCGTCAAAATTGGGTGACTTTAGGGCTTGTTTTTTAAGACCCCCAGCATATCGCACTTTATCATTGTTATATATTTATCTATTGACTATACTCGATCAATGCACAAAGAGTCGCCGCATTCTGTGTCCCCAACATCGGGACCTCTCCTTGTTAGTTGTTTAAGAGGCGGTTATCAAATCCCCTGCGCAACGCGAAGCTTTCAGACTCATTTTTAAGCGTAAAGGCCTAAAATTGGTAGACCTGACTGTTGAAGCGATTTGGAATCGAAATAAGTTTTTCATTTTTTGATAAATAAATTACTTATCAAGTTATAAGCGATTGTTGTCACATGACAACGTGTTTTCTCCTGTCTGGCGGTATTGCGTGCAGAAATTCGATTCAAAACGCTCGCTTTGACAGTGTTTTCTGAAAGATCTTTTGCGTTTACCAAATAATGGAAAACGTATTTTGATTACATAGTTTTTGAATAACAACAGCTGCCAATTTCATGCGTTTCCGAACAAAAATTTATTTAAAAAAATGTCAGAAAGTAGCCCCTTTGGATTTGAGAACAGCATTAACATTAATGTCTCTGGAACATGACATCACAAAACGCCTTGCATTTGATGATCTCCTGGAACCATTTGCTTATTCAAAGGCAAGAAAAATATTTTTTATTTAGCTTGTTTTAAATTAATGAAAAAATAGTATAAGTACGTAACTAAATGTATCTGTACTGTATATAAATTAAAAGGTATATTAGAATTATTTTAAATGTACTCAGCGTTCATAAGACTGGAATATTTTTATTTTCTCTGAATGTTTATTAAGTATTTTTGAAGTGATATATTTAAACAATCAAATTAAGAGTAGCATTGAAGATTACAATAAAAATAACAAAATGTTTTTTAACAACAATACACATATTTAGGTTTTAAGATTTGTATTTCAGGGTAAAAAAAGAAATAAGTAGTGTTGGTGTGGATGTGGATTGCAGAGTAGGGGATCGATATTTAAACGCCGAATCCAAGGGGGAGGTCATTGGGGGTGATGACCCCCCCCTATTTAAACGAAAAATATTTCTATAGAATACATCTTTTTGATATAAGTATGTATTGAGGATATTTTCATTTTCTTTTTATTCTGCTTGAAAATTCATGGAAATCTCTTTATAATCAAACATCGTTTTTAATTTTTCTCTAAATGTGAAATTAAAATTTTAATCGTATTTGATTTCTCTAACAAGATGATATTTCCATGATTGACGAACCCCGAAAATCGTCTTAAATTACGAACTTTGAGAAATCTTTCTGTAAGATTCTTTGCTTTTTATAAGTAAATGGGAAACTCTAATTTATTGATACCTGAATAAAACATGTAAATTTTATGCATTTATGAATATACCTGCAAATTTCATGCAATTACGAAAGAACGTGAATCGGGTACATGTCAGAAAATAGTCAATTTCGATCCAAGACATAAAAAACTCCCTGCCGTCTCGGCCTACAGGCGCAGGTAGATTTCGAAGTTAAGTACTCATTTTACCAACAAAAACTAAATCATGGTTAGGGATAAACCCACTTTAACAATTTTATCAGTTTTTAATTTCACTTTTATATAAGAGCTGGTTTTATCAGAATCATACTAAAGCAGTATTCAAAAAATATTCTTTCATGCTCAACAATTCGAAATTTTCCGACGCATTTTCAAATTCATTTTTAAAAGGAAAACGATGAAACTTGCTGACGTGATTTTTTTAAGATGTTTATAAGCGACCTGTGTTTTTATTTTTTGTTCAATTGGAACTTGATTTATAAACAATTATTTTCTCAGTAGGACAATATTTTTCGTTTCCAACACAATCGCTTCGAGGAATTCAGTTCAAAATGCCCACTTTGACATCATTTTTTGAAATATATTCTGCCTCTAAGAAAAAATCGACCATTACGGCACATTATATATTTTCTGAATAAGTGAACCTACCATTTGTATGCGTTTGAGAGCAAAAATGAATTTAAAAATGAGTCAGAAAATAAGCAGTTTGGATTTGAGTAATACGATATTTGTTTCTTCAAGCTCTATGTATTTTTAATTTATTTTTGCTATAAGAATTGGTCCTATCAAAAACTTGTCCATATAAAAGTAGTAGATAATATTCTGAAGATGTATAGTAAATTTAAGTGGACTGAATATCGTGTGAATTGACGAAGTTATGGATTTTTTTCTTCTTCAACACCCCTTTTTGTTTTCGTTTTTAATTTTTTTCGGTAAGAATTGGTCCTATCAAAAACTTGTCAATATAAAAGTTGTAGATAATATTAAGACAATTATTAATAAATTTAATTGGATTTGATATCTTGAGACTTGACGAAGTTATGATTTTTTCCTCCCCAAAACCCTATTTTCTTCGCCCCTTGAGCGCATTTTTTACTTTATCAAAAATCTGTCATACATAAATTTTTGGCCCTTTTTTTAGAAGAAATAAAAACTTTAAACTGAGTCGATATGTATTATAATTAAGAAGTTATGGGGTTTTTTCGTTTTTGACAAAACCCCTCCCCATTTCCACCCCCTTGGTTCGATTTTGCCCATTAACGAAGTTGAGCGAGATTTTATGTATTAATTTGTAAAAGATTTGTGCAGAATTATGGAAGTTATCGTGTCCATATAAAAGTGATATAGATAGTTAAAGTTTTTTACTGGGGGTGGTTTTGGGTTCTATGGGTCATGATCGGTGCAGATCTGCAAAAATTTTTCTGAAATTCCAACATAGGGAAGAATGTAATAGGTAGTATTTTATATGAAATCTACCTAAAATTGCTAATGAAGACATGTGACTCCCCACCCCCTCTAAATGGATGGCTGGATCGAGGCTAACAAGAAAGACGGGCTACTGCGATGCATTCTACGTACCTTTTTTTTACAGTCCGCTGGAGTCACAAGATGCTCGAATGCACCAATGAAGGTATGCGAAAAGAACATCACGACACTCTAGCGGTCTGTAAAAAAAGACACGTTGGATGGTAGCCTGTCTTTTTGGTTAGCCTCAGCTGGATCTGCCTCTGTCAATATTTTTAGTAAGAAGAGGGGCACATAATTTCTAGTAGTTCTTAACGCCACAAATGCTCAATTCATTCTATTTCTACAGCATTGTTCTCGCCGGTATCTTGAAACATTTCTGTTTATAACAAGGTTCATTTGAAGAGCTCAGTTGATAAAGATGGCAAGTGATACAATCATCTCTATATAATAAAACACATTGTAATGATTCCGGCTCATACCCGATATTGAGAAAAGCAACATACCGCGGCTATGTTAGGCATAAGTATTCAAGGACCCATGGAACTATAAAGATTAAGATAAAAAGAAGCCTTCATTCCTCCATGAAGGGACCGTGAGTTTGCCGATTGTTGAACTTATGGAAATATACAAATAATCTGCTTTGTATCACATTCACATCTATTCTTTTTTATTTTTTCTAAAACCTTCAAAGCTATTCAGTTTTAATGTTTTAAATTCTATATTAAAAATGAAGGATATCCAGCTATTATAAACAACAGATAACCAGATATAATCAAACGAGACTGTTGCCATTTAGAACTGCAAATTCCAAATCTAGAAATAAATGAACGACTCTTACAGCGTTTCACAAATATAGTAATAATAATAACAACAACTAATTCTGCTCTTAAAATATTTGTAAAAGCATATTAAAGCTTTTAAATATTTTGAAATGCGTTTTCACTTTTTCATACCAACTCAAGATTTTGTAAAAATTGAATTAACAAGACGTATACCGCCATCTATGGCTAATCAATATAAATAAAGGAAATTCGTGATCAAGTTTTAAAAACTTCGTTTTTACAATTTAAAAATTTCATTCAATATAAATAATATAAGGAATAATTATATTATCATATAATAATATAAATAATATGAATATCACTATTATTCTAATTTTTTTGACAGAATTTTAATTTAGTTTTATTAATTTTAAGAGCTTAATATTTATTCGCTTAATTTTTTAAAATTTTGCTTGCATTTATAAATAAAATGAGTCCCTCCCCCCCAGATGCAATTGAAATATAAGATGTTATCATGATTGCATTAGTATGGCTGAAAATTATTTTTTCCCTAATTAAATTACAATTTTGTTTTCAGTCCAAAGTTATGTTCAAATGTTATTACGTTAAAAATCGAAATTTTTTCTGTATTGATATAATTAATATGTAGTACATAACATGATACTGTATATTCCTTACATTTTAATTACACTCGATATGAAATATAAATTTTATTTACAATGCAAGCCAATTTCAATAGATATAAGCCAAGCTCTTAAAAATTGATAAAATTAAATTAAAATTTTACGAAAGAAATAATGATAATTGATAACTTTTGATTTTATTCATACCAAATTAAATTTTAAAGTTATATAGCTGAAACTTTTAAAAAATTTCTTGGATTAAATCAATGGATCAAATACGCGTCCTGCGTATTTTCTAAAAAAGAAAGAAAAAAAGAAAACCCCACAACTTTAACGATAAGTTCCTTTGTTTATATTAATTGATGATAAATGGTACCAAATCCATATTTAGAAACGAAACATAATAAGCTCCATAGATCCATAGTAAAACCGCTGCCTTGATCAGAGTTCCAATACAATATCTCGATCTCTTAACTCTGTGCCTTGATCCACCCCTAATGGAAAGCGGTTTATTGAGCCATTCATTACTGAGATTCCTTTATATTTATACAAATAATAATTAAAAAAAAAAAAACTTTTAACGCATTGAATACAGTGGAACCCGGTTAAGACGCGTTTCAAGGGAGTGGGCAAAAGTTGTGTATTAAGCGGGATCGCGTATTAAACGTGATTTGTATAATGTTGCAGGAACTGGGCTTATTTACAGCATCTAATCGTCTAAATGAACTATAGAACTTTCATTTATATGTTTACGGTCGAAAATTGTATCTTTTAGATATATTTAGATTAAAATTTAATTGAATTTAACTTTAACTCATTGTTCTTTTTATAAAACCAAATGGAATAATAACTGAAAATACAAAAGTGAATTTAAACGGTTTTATTATGAATTAATATGCTGCAACCAGAAATAAGAATAATAATTTCCTGCTAGACTAATTTTTTTAACAGAGCTAAAAAAAATATTAAACCTTTGAAGCACTTGTTAAAATCATATTTAGTACTTGTGATAATGAGTACAATTATAATTTGTCCTTCTTTTCATTATAAGAGAAAACTATCCTTATTAATAGTATTTGTGTAAAAAAAAATTGTTAGCATAGCAAGGAGTAAAAAAAACATAAAAGAATTAAACAATCGCAGTCATATTTATTTAATCTTTACGAGTTTAATTTTTTTGCCTGTAATATGTATCATGAAACATAGTAGGGATATAACGTTCATTTAAAATCTTACTAACAATAGGTATACTAATCTTTAATAATAATAATTTCATGACAAATCTGAGTTCGTCTACCTGAATTCGTCTATCTTCTCTCTCTATTACTGTAAAAACGTACACGAAGCGAGAGAAAAAAAAAAAATTAGGACACGACATCAAACTAGTACTGCTAATTTAGCGGGTGTTTTAAAATTCAAATATCTGCCAATATTTCTGATTAGTAATGTTCGCCTTAATTAATCTGTTATTAAATAAAGTAAATATTACTATTCGTAACCAGTGTTTTTTATTTGAATATAAAAAAAACTGGTAAATTGGCAACATTGAAAAACAGACAAGGAATTCGCATCTTGATCAATGAATTCGCGTCTTAAGCGTGATTTTTTGCCTCAAAGGGCCAAAAGTCTCTCGCGTATTAAGCGGGATCGCGTATTAACCGTTCGTGTATTAAACGTGATATTGTTGCATTAGTCTTATGGGCGATATTCAAGGGACCGGAAAAAATCCGCGTATTAAGCGGGATCGCGTATTAACCGTGAGCGTCTTAACCGGGTTCCACTGTATTTAATTTTAATGTTTTGTGAAATCTTCAGAAATTGTGTACCACTTTGCTAATTATTATTATTGTTGCAATAAATACTGCTGTTTAGTGATGGGCGATTCTCGAGAATTCGACAATCGAGAAAAATCGTCATCGTAAAAAATCACAATCGATACAGCCATCGATTAATTCCTAGAATCTACAATCGAGATGTTTTACAATCGATTATAACGAGAAAAGCTAAAAACAGTTATTGGAAAACTTAGCTATTATTCTGGCCGACAATTTCATAGTAGTGATAGGGCTTAGTGATGGGCGATTCTCGAAAATTTACCAATCGAAAAAAATCGTTATCGTAAAATACACAATCGATACAGTCATCGATTACTTTCGAGAATCTACAAAGGAGATGTTCTAGAATCGATTATTGAAATCATTGTTTTTACATATATATAAGGCAGATTTTATTAAATATAGGGTAACTGAAAACAGATGGAATGAAAAAAACAACAAACCAAAGGGAAGCTATAAAGAAGCCATAAGACTGGAAAAGTCTTGTAAGGGTGCCCCCTGGTTGAAAAAAGCTGAAAATACGCGAGTAGCTATAAAGCGGTAAGGGGAGTTTAAGTATCAAAAATTAGAATTTTTCGGCAATTAGCACCAAAATGGTCAAAGAAATAAGAATCAAAAGCACCCCCTAGTGGCAAAAATATGAACTAAAGAATGATAAAAGAGATCAAAATTTTTTATTGATTTTTCTACGTCATTTGAGATTGGATCTTTAATTTCCCCATTTTTAGAAAGTCTTCGACTGGAATACATTAAACGAACACCCGCGGGAGCAAAGTAGGGGGGAGGGGCAAGGAAAGTGCATAATATGAATAAGTGGTCACAGGACTTTCCAACGATATGGCACATGAGGGGTGTCGGCTAAATTTAGAAAAGTGCCCCCGCGCGGGGGCAAATTAAGGGGAGGGGCGCGGGCGATATATAAAATGAAATAGTAGTCACAGAGCTTTCCAATGATATATCACATGAGGGGTGTCAGCAAAAGATAGAAAAGAGTCCCAACTCCCAGGATTCCAATTATCGTGCCCCCCCCCCCCCCCGAAATATACCCTGCCCATCCTTCTCTTTGAAATTTTCATATATTAAAAATTATTTATCGGAGGGCTCCGTAAAAAAATCCGATCTAAAATGTTTAAAAACGCTACGATTTCAAAAAAGTTCGAAAAGTGCCTCTCTCGGGGCGCCAAACTAGGGAGGGAAGAAGAAAGGTTCATAATATGAAAGAGTAACTTTCCGATGATATATCAAATGACTGGTCCAAAAAGAGTTTGAAATGTACCCCTCCCACGTGGGTTCCCTCTTTTATCCCAGAATATACCCGGAAATCACGCAGCCCCACTTTTAAAATTTTGTATTTAATAAATAATATTTATCGGAGAGCTCCATTAAAAAACCTCATTTAATGATATTTATTGTAGAAATCTCTACAATTAAAAGAAAAAAATTCACCCCCGCACCGCTCCCTCCCCCCCCCCCCCCTTCCGGAATTCAACTCTGAGAGGAGAAACGTTCGTAATATGAAAGAGTGGTGAAAGGACTTTCCGATGATATGTCAAGGAGAGGTTTGGTAAAAGTTTGAAAATTACCCCCCCCCCCCTTTGTGCACTTTCGCGCCCCCCAGAATTCACTCACCTCCTCTTTGAACTTTTTATATTTAATAAATAGTATTTATCTAAGTCTCCAGGTATGGGGCAGCTTGACAGAGTTAAAATAAGAGAAACATTGAAAATTCAGGGCAAAATGACACTAAATTTAACCAGTAAAGTTTGAAACTAGGACTATATAGAACTGAATACATAAACCACTATGCTTCATAACCCACATCGGTTAATAGCAATAAAATGATAAGTGCCAGTTAAACTGATGGCATTGAGCTCACAGGTTATTAACACTAACTGTATATTATACTCTTATTTCAAAGAATAATGTCCCTCAAAAAATAAATGAAGGGAAATATCCCCGTTTGCCCCTTTTATACTTAACCAATGAACCTCCAAATCTAATCAGGGAAACTCCTTAACTATAATAAATCAGTATATCAAATTTGAAGCAAATCAGATAATTCTGCATGAAAAAAAAGAAACATATCGCTAAATTAAGGGTGGTCTAACCCCTTTAACCCTTTTATACTTAACTAATGAACCTCCAAATCTAATCAGGAAAGCACCTTATCAGAACGAACATAGAAAAAAAAAAATTAAAGTAAATTGAATAATTCTCCATGAAAATCCATTTATCTAAATTAAGGGGAGGGGACTTGCCCCCTTTTCGCCCTTGTATACTTAACCAATGAACCTCCAAATCTAATGAAGAAAGCGCCATATCAGAATAAATCAGTATATTAAATTTGAAGCAAATCCAATAATTCTGCATGAAAAACCCTTTTATCTAAATTAAGGGGGAGACTAGCCCCTCTCCTTTATACTTAACCCATAAACCTCCAAATCTAATCAAGGCAGCTTCTTAACATAATAAACCGGTATCCCAAATTTTGGAGCAAATCGAATAATTCTGCATGAAAAACCCATTTATCTAAATTAAGGAGGGGGTCTACCCCCCTTTCCCCCTTTATACTTAACTAATGAACCTCCAAGTTTAATCAGGGAAGCTCCTTAACAAAATATACCGGTATATCAAATTTGGAACAAATCGAGTAATTCTGCATGAAAAACCCATTTATCTAAATTAAGTGGGGGACCAGCCCCCTTCTCCCCCTTTATCCTTAACCAATGAACTTCCAAGTTTAATCAGGGAAGCTCCTTAACATAATAAACCGGTATACCAAATTTGGAGCAAATCGAATAATTCTGCATGAAAAGCCCATTTATCTAAATTAAGGGGGGACCAGCCCCCCTTCTCCCCCTTTATACTTAACCTGTAAACCTCCAAATCTAAATAAGGCAACTTCTTAACATAATAAACCGGTATACCAAATTTGGAGCAAATCGAATAATTCTGCATGAAAAACCCATTTATCTAAATTAAAGAGGGGTCTACCCCCTTTCCCCCCTTTATACTTAACTAATGAACTTCCAAGTTTAATCAGGGAAGCTCCTTAACATAATAAACCGGGATACCAAATATGGAACAAATCGAATAATTCTGCATGAAAAACCCATTTATCTAAATTAAGGGGGGGGACCAGCCCCCCTTTATCCTTAACCAATGAACTTCCAAGTTTAATCATGGAAGCTCCTTAACATAATAAACCGGTATACCAAATTTGGAGCAAATCGAATAATTTTGCAGGAAAAGCCCATTTATCTAAATTAAGGGGGAGGGTCCAGCCCCCTTCTCCCCCTCTATACTTAACCCGTAAACCTCCAAATCTAATCAAGGCAACTTCTTAACATAATGAACCAGTATACCAAATTTGGAGCAAATCGAATAATTCTGCATGATAAACCCATTTATCTAAATTAAGGAGGGGGTCTACCCCCCCCCCCCTTTCCCCCCCTTCATACTTAACTAATGAACCTCCAAGTTTAATCAGGGAAGCTCCTTAACATAATAAACTGGTATACGAAATTTGGAGCAAATTGAATAATTCTGCATGAAAAACCTATTTATCTAAATTAAGGAGGGGGGGACCAGCCCCCCTTCTCTCCCTTTATCCTTAACCAATGAACCGTCAAAACTAATCAGCGGAACGCCTTATCAGAATGAACATAAAAAAAATTGAAGCAAATCGTACATTTTAATCAAAAGTTATTGCGTTACGTACATACATATGTACGTACATGCATACACACAGAACCGACGGGTACATTAGCTCTCAGGCTTAGATAGCCTGTGAGCTAAAAAGAGATTGGATAAGCAGATGGACACCTTTGAGAAATTATGACTTAAACCAGAAATGCGATAAGTTTGACTCTGAAAGCTTCATTTCCATCTCGCGTTTCAGCAAATCTCATCTCGATGATTTTTCCAGCATTTCGACGCTTCCAGATGGGAAGCTGCTTGATGGTTGGTTCTCTGCGGGTTTTAAACCTTTCGGGATGGGAAGTCTCTCGAGAGTTTCTCTCGCCCTTTTCAACCTTTCGGGATGGGAAGCCACTCGCTGGTTTCTCTCGTCCTTTTCGAAATCTCCCAATGAAAAGCCTTTCGAGGATTTCTCTCGCGCTTTTCAACATTTTGCTATGAGAAGCTTTTCGAGGATTTCTCTCGTCCTCGGCAGAGAAGAAAAGTAAGAAAATTTATCGAGAGTACCAAGGGACGAGATAGAGAAAAAGGCATGACAATGAGCTGTGAAATGAAGCCTTTATTTTCAAAGTTTCTCTTATTTTAGCCCTACCAAGATGTCACATACCTGGAACCCTCCGATAAATATTATTTATTAAATACAAAATTTTCGAAGAGGAAGGTGGGTCGGGTGATTTCGAGGGAGGAGGACATGAGAGTGGACTCATGCGGGGTGCAATTTTAAAAATTTTACCGAACCCTTCCTGTGGCATATAATCGAAAAGCCCTGTGACCACTCTTTCATACTATGAACCTTTCTTCGCCAAAGGGGGGTGGGGAAGGGGTGAACAAATTTTTAAAACTGTAGCCGATTTCTATAATAAATTTAAATATCACTTTAGATGGGGTTTTTTATGCAGTCTTCCGCTAAATATTATTTATTGAAGATAAAATTTTAAAGTGGCAGCTGAGTGAATTCCAGGGCAAAAGAGTGAGCCCACGGGGAGAGGGGGGGGGGGAGCATTTTTCAAACTTTTTTTGGACCAGTCATGTGATATGTCATCGGTAAGCTCTCGGATGACTCTTTCATATTATGAGACTTTCTTCCTCCCCTCCCCAATTTGGCCCCCACTGCGAGGGTAGTTTTTTCCGTTTTTATCATTTTAGATCGGATTTTTTATATGGAGCCCTCCGCTAAATATTATTTATAATATATGAAATTTCAGGACACTTTTCCAAATTTAGCCAAGACCCCTCATGTGACATATCGTTGGAAAGGTTTGTGACTACTTATTGATGCTATGCACTTCCGGTGGCCGCCCCCCCACTTTGCCCCCCCTGGAGGACACTTTTCCAAATTTAGTCAATACCCCTCTTGTGAGATATCGTTGAAAAGGTCTGTGACTACTTATTGATGTTATGCACTTCCGGTGACAGTCCCTCCCCCACTCATTGCCCCTCCGGGGGCACTTTTTCAAATTTAGTCAAGACCCCTCGTGTGAGATATCGTTGGAAAGGTCTGTGATTACTTATTGATGTTATGCTCCTCCGGTGTCCATCCCCCCATTTTGCACCGCCCCTGGGGGACACTTTTCGAAATTTAGCCAAGACCCCACATGCGAGATATCGTTGGAAAGGTCTGTGACTACTTATTGATGTAATGCACCTCCGGTGACCGCCCCCCCACTTTTCCCCCAAGGGGTGTTTTTCTAAATTTAGTCGAGACCCCTCATGTGACATATTGTTGGAAAGGCTTATGACCACTTACTCATGTTATCCACCTCCCGCACCCCTCCCCCCCTTTGCCCCCACGGGGAGGGCATTTTTATAAATTCAGAATGAGACTTCTCATGTGACATATGGTTGGAAAGGCCTAAAGACCTGTGACGACTTAATCATATTATGCAGCTGCTGTGCCCCTCCACTTGCTTTGACCCCTCCCCCAAGAGATCTGGTCCGACGTTCATTCGTTTCGATATTATATTTTTTACAAGATTTTGTAGTGCGTGCACACCACACCCGCCTGCTATCATATATCAGTGCCGTATATAGCAGGTAACCTGTTCATGATTTCATATTAAAAGATTACGTATAAATTAGGGGCCCCGATTAAAGGAGGGGCCCGCTAGCGGTCGAAGTCACCTAGTCTTTATTAACATCGACTCATTCCAGTTCACCCGCAGACGATTCTTGATAAATGTATGACGTATATAATACATAATATATGATTTATAAAAGAAATTTGCAAACTGTAGTCATGGAGAAAAAATTTACACAATCGAAATATATCGAGATGTCCATACAATCGAGAAAATCGAGAAAAACATCTCGTTATCGCCCATCACTACTGCTGTTTGCTTTGTCCAATTGTTGAGCTATTTCAGAAATTTAATATTGAGTAAAAAAATATCCTCATGATTTGTATTTATAGAAATCATTTGTCATATTTTAAATGTACTTTTCCACAATACAAACCCTTTAATAATAAAATCTTCATTCTGTTTGTGTGAAGTCTTATGAAAAAGAAACACAGACCAACATACCGTCATTTTTGACGGGGTTATATACTAGTCATTTTGATAAAATGAGCTGTAACGTTCCAAATATCTATTTGTGTTTATTGTCAAATGCATCCTTTATCAATTAAAATCTCTGTGAGTATTAGATATTTTCAAATAGTAACTTAACAGATGGTAGAGGAACATTGATTATCTTCAATCCTATGATTAACTCAACTTTTTTTTTGCAACATACCACCTTTATCAACTGAGCTCGTTATTTACATATAGGTTCCGTTTTGACAAGTCTCACTATATTTATAATTGTTCTGTGTTCTGTACGCTTTTGAAAACAAATGGAGGTTATTATTTTCCTCTTTTTTTTTACCTCTCATTTGCGTAATTTTTTTTTTCATTTAAATATAATTTTCCCAACCCACGCATAAAATTTTGCTGTCATAAGCGGTTGCTTAGTCATGTCTAATGGTATACACGACCGTGCATAAACTTCATCGGAACCCAAATTACAACCAAAAAGTGTCAACGAGTTGGGTAAATTAAATTATCCTAGCCGATGCATGAATTCTGCAAAAGAATGTGATCATTTAAGCAATATTGCACTATCTAACATTTTTTCTTTGGGGGGGGGGGGGGGGGCATCAATGCTCATTTCTTGTTTACATAAATACTGAAAGAAAAAAAAATCACAATTTATAACTTTAAGAAAGCTTGTGATGATTCAATAGCATTTTACTTCATTATTATATTCTAAAAAGTACGAAATTCTATATTACACAAGTTTCCAACTTCACTCAAAAGGGAAATTTATAGTGAAATCAAGGCCTGATTAATGCATGGGCGAACTGGACCAGGGTGCTAGGGCCTCTGGCTTTGTCGGCTCCCAAATTTGACAATTCAATTATTGTAAAGCTGGTGTGTTAAAAATATTTTGACCTTATATTGAATATAACCAATATTTTTTACTTTTAGAGTATTAAAAGGTTATAAAACAAAATATATATTTACATAAAAATGAATTTATATATTCATATCTGTATTCTAAAGCATGTAAAATGTTTAATTTTTAGCGACAAGAAGAGAGGCCCCTGAATTAATACCAGGCCTTTCTTTGGCTTGATCGGGCCCTGAGTGCAATTTGTTTAGTATGTTGAACCGAACTAGAGTGCTTCGGGAGTCGGGTTGTAACCGACCCGAATCCGAAATTTCCACAGTCAACACACAACCCAAACCGAAAAGAAAAATTCCTCAACTCGCAACCTGACCTGAACCCACCCAAATAATTTTCGGCGACCTGCAACCCGACATATTTCCACACGAATCCGAAATGAAAAGAAAATAAATCATGTTTTAATGCAATTGTAAAAAGCAATCTACAATTATATCTCTAATACTAATTTTATCATTTATATAGAAAAATGAACAAATCTATATTCTTTAACATTCAACTATAGTAAAACCTCTGAACAGTGGATATCTCGGGATCGTTGAATAGAGCCCGGCATGTGGTAGGGTTGTCCCTATTTTTCTTTTTCTGGGTCAGGATGACTAATTTTCTTCCTGTGGGCTGGGCTCATCCTAGAATAATTCTTTGGGCCCATATTTAGTTATTCTGCAAGTTGGGTTGTTGAAATTTTCACAAAATGTTTGAGCAGAACTATGTTTCAGATAAAAATAAATGCCTATTTGAATATGAATGTATACAGTGTGTCCACATATAACCTGACCAACCTTTATTTTCACAACCTTTGGTCCTAGATGCATACTTCCAATTACAAAAATGGTTTAAATAAGGTAAAGAATTATTTTTAAAGCGATTTGGGTCAAGAAAAACATTTATTAAGAAATTGCGAAATTTAAATTTTTATACGGTCCCCCGGTCCTATAAGTGATATTTACTAAAAATTTACTGTGACACTAACAAGTAAGACAAAAAAAGTCCCATTCATCTAACATTAAAATTGACCGAGTTGTGAAACTTTGAAATGCATGACTTATACCACTTTTTTGCATATCAAAATAGATGATTTTGACCATGTTTTCAAGGGTCGTGTATAAAGTACTTAAACTCATTCCAAGATATCTGCGCTTTGAACAAAATCGTACAAATATTACGATTAACTTTTATTAGTTAAGTTTCAGATTAGTTAAAATAATTGTATTTTAACATATGTTTTATTTTGTAAGGATTTGAGGCTATGATTTCTTTTAACTAAAATTATGTTATTTTCATAAGGTTTTATTTAACTTGCCACGATCGTCTTTCCAGTTTAAAATTTGTACTCGAACTTTAACTTACTTTGAAATGTCCGATCGAAGTTAAATTTTACATACTGACTTAAATCCGATGACAATGCAATATCATTAGGATTTTCGTCTCTTACCATCTTATACATACTTATATTAGAGGATAACACAAAAAAAAATTCGGATAGATTACCATCAAGAAGTTCAAGGAAGAGTTTTAGATTAGATAACATAAACTTGCGATGGTTGTGTTTTTTAAATTTTGTAATTACATTTTTTGTATTTTTTAACGCCGAATCAAAACATTACCTTCACTTTTAACCATCATGTCAAGATTTTTCGCAAATCCTAAATTTCAAGGTTAAAAAATAGCGAAAAATCTGATACTATAAAATAGATGTACAGTGAGCAAAAAATGTATTTGCACACAGACGATTTTTTGCATAAGTAACCATATAAAGCAAATTTGATACTATTCTCTTAATTATTCATTTATTTAAATAAGAAGAAAATAAAAATAACTACACATTTTCCTTAAACAGTAATATTACATATTTAAAAAAATAAATTAATATTTTCTCATACCTAAAAAGTATTTGCACAAGAAGCATTGACTGTTAAAAAAGGCATTAAATATAAACATTATGCAAATGTTTAGCATATCAGTCCCACAGTACATTAGACCCGCACTTTAAAGTCGCGTAATATATTAACTGGAGCAGGGATTCTGGGGAGTTTTTGTTCTAATGGCGTCGAAAATGTATGAACTGTCTGTTGCTACCCGTGAGAAGATTATACTTCTTCACAATTCTCGATTAAGTTACCAAGGAATAGGTAAAAAATGAAATCTAAACTTTTCTAGTGTTCGTTATGGAATTAAGAAGAAAAAAAAACTGGTTCGACAATAAATAAGCTGTGTACTGGGCATCCAAGAAAGCTAAATACCAGGCAAAGGAGAGCCATCATAAAAGAATCTTGAAAAAACCCTTTTCTAAGTGCTCGAGAATTGGCTGTTGATGTCGCTTCAATGTGGTGAACATCATGATGCAAATATTCAAGGAAGAGCCCGTCAAAAAAACCCATTTATTAGTGAAACAAATAGGGTGAAAAGACTTGAATTTGCAAAAGCTTATGTCAGCAAACCACTAGAGTTTTGGAAAACTGTTATTTTTTCCGATGAAAGCAAGTTCAATATTTTTGGCTCAGATGGTGAGAAAACTATGGCGAAAGCCAAATACTTCTCTTCAAATTAAAAACTTGAAACCAACTGTAAAACATGGCGGTTGTCATGTAATGATTTGGGGATGCATGTCTTTTAACGGAGTTGGCAAAATGACCTTTATTGAAGGCAATAAGAATGCTAAACAATATATTAATATATTGCGAGATCATTTATATCAATTGATATCAATTTGATAAAAAAATAAAAATTTATGAAATATTTTGATAAAAATTTGATATCAATTTATAGTGCTCTGAAATTAGGAATTCCTAATTCATATTATTTCCAACAGGATAACGATCCAAAACACACTGCATATATTACGAGGTTATGGTTGCTTTATAATGTAAAAAATAAATTGAAAACGCCACCACAATCACCAGACCTCAATCCAATTGAAAAGTTATGGCATATTTTGGATGTGAAAATAAGGAAAAAAAAAATTCTAACAAATCAGAACTTAAGCAAGCTCTTAGGGAAGAATGGCTACAAATCAGCAGTGAAACATGTCACAAATTAATAGAATCAATGCCCAGACGATTACAAGCTGTAATTGAAGCAAAGGGCATGCATACTAAATATTAGCACTGTTTTTAACTTATAAATAATTCCTCTAGTTCTATTTTTATTGCTAGTGTGCAAATATTTTTTGGCAGTACAAATGCTACTTTTTTATGTTTTCATATTTTAAATATAATTATTAAGTCAGATATTAAATATGTTTATTTGTTTTAGTGTTGGTATTTTTAATTCTTAGTTGCTTTTTATTTATTTATACATATGCTACAACAAATTTACCTGGTGTGCAAATACTTTTTTTGCTCACTGTAAGTCTTTTTTTATTCAGTTTAATTTAATTTAATTCAATAATTTATTAGATTTTTTGGCTTATACTGGGTTTCTTACAGCTAAACAACTCGGGGGTCCGATGAGGTTGGGAGGGGAGGGAGGGGGGGATCAATTTTAACTTTTAGCTTTTTAACCTTGAAATTTGCGATTTGAGAAAATTCCTGACGTAATGGTTTAAAATGAAGGTCATTTTCGGATTCAGTGCTAAAAAATACATAAGAATCACTTTTCAAAAACTAAAAAACATGCCACAACCCAAAATTTGAAAGACAGTGTAATCTAACAGCATTTTAAAATATGTATCATTTTGTAAAGAATTGAGGCTATTGTTTTTCATCCTTTTATTTAACAAAAAATCTGTTATTTTTATCCTCTTATAATGTTCAGTACAAATTGTACATTTTGCAGTAATATGTCAGAATGATTAAAGATTTCAAATTTATATTGCAATGCTAATTTTACTCTCAACCATTTCTTTAAAATATCTGATGAAATTATATTTCTACTAAATTTGTGAATGACCCCTTATATGCAGCAAAAAATATATATACTCCAACTTTAAACAGGTATTACTCGGTCAATTTTAATCGTAGAATAACGGGACTTTTTTTTGCCTTTCTTGCCAGTGTAACAGAGAAATTTTACTAAATATAACTTATAGGACCGGGGAACTGTATAAAAATTTAGATTCTGTAATTCTTCACTAAATTGTTTTTTAGCTTCAAACTTTTTTTATCTTATCCCTGCACCTAATTTTGACCACTTTTGTAATTGGAAGTATGTATCTAGGACCAACGGTTGCGAAAATAAAGGTTGGTCAGGTTATACGTGGACACACTGTATATATTCAGTTTACTACATGAGAAATAAAATGTATAAAAAATGTGATCATAGATTAGTCTTTCTTTACCACTTTTTTCTTCTCTCAGAATACGAAAAGTATTACCAACATTTCGTTTTTCATACACACAAAAACACATGTATCGTATTTGTGATGGTTTGTGCACACACATACACATGTTACATATTTGTAGATTAGGAGGTGCCTACTATTCAGAGGTATCTCCCTATTCTAAAAAAAAGTAACTCACGCTGTCGCCGCCGCCGGTTTTGAATTTTTTGAAACCGGAGGTCTTCATTAATATCAAGAAAAATATTCATACAAAAATATGAAAATCGGTGGTATTATATAGAAATGTTTGATAAACACGCTGATGCAGACAATTTTCAAATGGAAGAATTATTTTAAGAGCTATTTAATGCTAAAGTTGGACAAAATCGTTCCATTAACCCCTTAATTCTCGCTCCCGTCATATTCTCAGGCTGTATCTTTTACTCAAATTGTTTGATTCCCACCAGTTTTATAAAATAGTGAAAATGGCTATATTTTAGTATCTATTTTACTGTCATTAATTAAGGTGAATATTTCTTTTTCAAGAAAGTGGTGCCAATAAGCAATTTGAATTATTCAACCGTAATTTAATTCGAGCGTTAAGGGGTTAAAAAAGTTTTATAGCAGCAAAAACTGTACATGGGAATTTAATCATTTTTAGATTATTTTATTCGTTTGAAGTTCCCGGTGTGCAGACTGCATTCATTTTTTAAAAATTTGACTCATTTTTTGAGGTTTTATGTCTATTTTGAATTCAAATTTTCAGCTTTTCCAGAGATATTTTTTACACATTTTAGAAAATGGTTTTAATTTAAACTGTTGCCAACTGTATAAACAGCACAAACAATAATGTTTGCTTCAAATAAAAAAATATTTACACATGACTATTATAAACAGAAAAAACCCCTTCAAATTAGAATTAAATAATTAGGTATAAAAAGCAGGAACTTATTGAAAATTACGTCATAAAAACTATATTTACATGTGAATTTTAAAAGAGAAAGGATATTGTAAAATAATAAATTCATTAACATGTGTTAGAAGTCTTAAATAGGAGAAATTACATCACATTACACTTATTAAGTAAAATGAACAAAAAATAATATTACAAAACAGTTTAAATTTAAAAATTGCATCGGACATTTATTTGATATTTTGATAAGATCTTTTCAACTATTTTTGTTGGGACAGTGCAAATAAAATTTCATTTCTAACAAAAATATTTACACGTGAATATTAAAAAGAGAAAGAAAAGTTTGGGTGAAAATTATGTCAGATTAAAAACAATACATTTAAAATGTCTTATTTAAAAGAACTTTCTTATTGCACTGTTAAAAAAACCAAGGAAACAAAGGCTATGTTTACTTAATTAATTTTACATCAGCTTATTTTGATATGTTTAGCTGATTTTATTTAATCAAAGATGAAAACAGCCATTGTATCTTTTAACAGCAGATCGCCACTGTTTTTTAAATTATAATTCAATCTTCTGAAATCAAAGCCGATTAAATTAGCGTGCTTTTAGAGCCTGCGGTGTCTGAACAGGGTTTGGCGAGTGTAGCTCGTAGGGGACAGAGCCCCCTAGTAAGCATAAAAATATATAAGTGTTAGAAATTGAAAAAGTGTTCTTTAAATAGAGGTGTTTGCTTTTCAGGAGTATCCATTATGGAGGGCTTATTGTATATATATTTTTAACCTGAAACAATATTTTGGACATTCTTTTGAAAAATCGTGTCAATCCCTGGACCATAAACAATTGAAGTCAACCCGACCAGCTGCAAAAAATAGAACTAAACCTGACACGAACCACAATGAAAAAATATAGCATCGACCATGGGTCGGTTCAGTTGCGGGTAACCCGACTCAATGTAGGACTCTACATCAAACCAATAGAAGAAAGTAATTTCTGATGCCACCGAAAGAACAGTGTTAGCAGTTCCCCAGCACTAGGGGCCAAACAGTGGTGTAAACTAGTCACATTTAAAAGTGAAAATATAGTTGAATATTTAAGAAAGTGCACTTTCCATTTGTTTCATGGATGTAACACTGAATATGCATTGCTATCTTTTTTAACAAACTAAAAACAAAATTGAATAAATACAGTTATTAGGTAAAAAATGCAAATTCAATACATATCTGGCTCTCTTTTATTGTGAAGAAGTATGTTATTGATAGAGTGACATGACAGATAGACATTTATTGTAAGCCTATTTTAAGTATTTCTATAACTATTATACTAATAATATAATCATCCTTCATTCAAAATACAGATTTGTGGAAAGTGAAACATTTTGTTTCAACCATTCATTCTGTATAAATTATTTACTCATGCAGTTTTATATGGATATTTAATGCTTATTAAAATAATTAAAAAATATGTATCATACAAGGGAAAAGTTTTGGCAAAAATTGTATGATTTTGAATAACAAATTTAAGAAAAATTTCTTATATTTCTTATATTTTCACCATAAACAACAAAACATTTCTAGGTCATATTTTCTTATTAGTAATAGTAGAGGCCCAAGAAAATCCGCAAACTTTTCTTTTGTCCGCCCAAGACTTTCTAATGCTCGAAGCTTGCTTTCAATACTATTGTAAAGAACAGCCAATTCCATAATACTATGTCCAGTAGTAGCATTTTTCATCACAAGACTCAACAGGTTCCGAACATATATTTGAACTAATAAATCCTAACGACCAAAATGATCTTTTAGTTGCTCCACCGCTTTGGAGTAATTTGTAGCCATCAAGGGAAAGCTGTTAACTAATTGAGCGCTCATGAATTCGGAACTATACACTGTGCCAAGTATTGAAACTTATCATCTGAAACTCAGATCTTCGTATATCTAGGAATACTGGCTCCAAAAGCCTAAAAATTCCCTAGCACCGGCAGAATTTTTTTTTTTAACTCCAATTTCGGAAGCTTACATTTTCTGTTTTTATCTGCTGTTTCTCTATTCAGTGGCAAAGCTGAATCTTGACAGACTTGATTTTGATCTGTGTGCTTCAATCTCATACTCCATCTTCACTTTGAAACTCGAACATAAATCTCTATCAGCTTCAACTGAGTTAAATTACTGATACAAATAAGTATTCTTTAAAAATACTAAATGTGAATTTTAAAATTTACAATATATATATATCTTGAAACTAGAAAAAATGAATTAGAAATTGTTTAAATGAAAATTTCAATAATTTTTGGATCTTTAAAGAGAAGAGGAAAAAATTAAATAAAGTCTGACGGTACATAAGTTTTTATATGTGTTTTCTTACCAGTGTATTTTCCAATTATCAGGGGTTAAAGAATTGTAAGAGAGTAAAAGCACTGCTATACCCATTTTGAATTGCCTACTATATTATCACCTACTATTCCTTGTGCATGCATTGATGCATTAGAATAATTTTCAGTGTATGAATACTTTTCAAATTATGGTCAATTATTTCAATATTTGTATTGTAAAATGTACTGAAAGTCTTAACTTTACAATCATCTCTAAACTTTGTATTTATTGATATAATCTTGAAATTCCAGTATGTACACTAGATAAAAGAATGCAATATATTTTGATGAGATTTTTAACTAAACAGTTTTGCATATAGCATATTTGAAGTATTAATTCTTTCTTCTAAACTTAATAAACATTTTTTTTTCTTTTTTGAAAAGAAATAAGCATACATTTGGAATATTATATATAAATCTGTAATATTTATGCAAGTGACATCTGAAAAGTGCTCATGGTGTTTCTGTGGTTCAGTTAAATAAATAAATAAATGAGAAAAACATTCAATCAAATCAACAGAAGCTAAGGTTGATGTAAAAAACTAAAGCATTTATTCTTATAAGATCTAATCTAAACAATAAATACATTCAAAAGTATTAACATTCTACATCAGATATCAGTGTTATTGTTAAAAAAAAATTAAATATAAAGCAGCATAATTCTGTACAACAGAATTAACTAAAAATATGGTTGTACATTTAAGCATATGATTTGTTTTTCTAAAATCACAATTTTTTTTCTCTTAATACTTCTAGAGCTGGATTGTCCAAGCCTATGGACTGCTTGACATCACTATATCAGAATATCAGTTATATTTAATCACAGAATTTTTACCAGTAAGTAAGGTGAATATTGCTATTCAGAAATAGTGATTGCTCTAAAGACTGCGAGTTCGACACCCCTGCTCTAGAATGCAATAAAGTCAATAGTTTTAGTACTGAGGTTTAAATTTAGTAAAAATTCTAAGCAATATCTAGAGATTAGAAAACAAGAATGGGAGGTGGGGGGGGGGGGGTGAAATTTTGAGTAAAATCTTGCACTTGCTTTAGAAATTAAAATCTTTATCTGAGAAAAAAAATCAAAAACTAAAAGAGTAGGTTTTAACACGTTAAAGGAAAGAAAGGAAAAACCATTTGGCTTCTTTATGTTTAATATTTGTTTTAATCTTTTCACACACACATTTTCTAAAAATTTACTTTGTGGATCTGAGTTTTAATATCTTTATTAACAATAAAGAGTTAATGCTTTGTACTTCATTGCTAATAAAATTTCAGTTTTCTTTATGAATAATAAAAATAATTCCCAAAAGTCAGGATAAGCAATATAAACACAAATTACTGCAAACTTGGAGAATATGGTGAAATTAAAAATTATAATTAATAAAAGTAGTGTTAGCAAGATCTATTTACTTAACTGCTACCACTTTTTGTGATAATAATCATATATCAAAAGATACATTTTAACAGAGTGGAATTAAAATGCAGAGGTTGCTTATTATTACATATGGGCAGGTTATTAGCATAATGAATGAATAAATATGCATAAATAATGAATTTTTGTTAAATATTTATTACTTCAGATTTTTAAAACATATTTCCTTAGAGAGAAATTAATCATTATAAAATTGACCTTAAATTTATATAAGTATAGCCCAAATTTTGAACCATTTCATGACTAGTGCACTGACATTATATTTAACTGCTGAAAATGAGTAGGATTTGGCAAGACATATTTATACAGTAATTCAAATTCATTCATTTATGCAAAATACTTTGAAAAACATTATAAAACATATATTATTAAGAAATGACTATATTACTTATAAAATGAAATTCCCAATTTTAAATTTCAAGCAAACTATGTTTCTACTAATTTTTTTTTTTTTTTTTCAAAATCCACTAAATTTTGGAGAAATTTAAAGAAAAGAAAGTGACTTTAAAAACATCAGAAATAATTATTTTTTTTATTTGCAAACAAACAGCTAAAAATCACACTGAGTTCACATACCTAAAATATTTTTTGAATTTCCATGATTCTTTTTATGCTTCAATAGACATTTTCTTTTTCAATGTATGCCGAAGACCAAACTCTTCACATACAGGATTTCAGCATTACTTAAATAATGCAATTTATGTTCATATGTGGCATAACACCTTATTTAGAAAAGCCACAATGGATATAAAGAAAATATCAGTTAATGAGTTATACTTCACAAATTTCTATAGGTTGATGACCACCAAGAAATACTTTTTTTAAGTTGGAACATGAAAAATTTTTAGAATATACAGGTGATGGTGATCAAAATAATGGAAAGAGGGATCAATATGAGTGATGTCGTTTTGTATTCAAGATAAACAAGTCTGGCTAGCAGAATTTTTTTTTTTTTACTATAAATAGGCAATATATTAATCTACCTTTAGAGGGCCAATATGAAGGTGTGGATGTTCTGTTTTTATGTATGGTGTAAGATGTCAGATTTTCTGTCTTGGGTGCTAGGATCTTCAATCACTATAAAAACTATGATATTGGGTGTTTCTTGAGCTACAGCTCTAAAGTAACAAAGGAATAATGAACAAATGCCTTTGTGAAGCTCATTGAAAGAGTCTAATGAGTGTTAAATTGGATTACAGAATCCAAAAAGACCATCAAAGAAAAAGTGACTACAAAACTCAACCAGTATCTATAAGATTCAGTATCCATTATTTCAATTAGATGACAAATGCATAAAAACCAAATCTACAACAGAGTAGTCATTCTACTTAGGATTGTTAGATTTACCTCTCAAATACCCTTATCTCTTTTACATTTCAGTTCCAAAACAAATTCAGGTCAAATTGCATGCTAAAAATGTATCTTTAAACCATAATAATTAAGTTTTTATTTTCCTGATTGTTTATATAATTGATCACTACTTGTATATATTATACCAATAGCTAATACTCAAAAATTAGTTTTGTAGGTATTCTAATTGCAAAATCATTTCTTATGTTGTTTTTCATTATATTAAAATTCATTTATGTCAAAATAGCTTCATAGAATTATGAAATTTAAATTTTCACATGGTGCCAGAGTCCTCAAATTTGTATTTAAAAAGTTTTTCTCCATGCTCTAACAAGTAAAGCAGTAAATATCCCATATAGAAAAAATTAAATTTTTAGTGGCAGAAACCATTGAAAATTTATAAAATTCAAAGTATCATAACTTGGTAATTTTCAATCATACAAAAATGAAATAATAACTGATATACTGTACAGAACCATTTATCCAGGATGCTTGGGGTCAGATGTATTCCGGATAACTGGTTTTCCTGGTTAGCTGGTTGTGCATGAAAGCAGCATCCATTTAATAAGTTTTGTGGAATATATGTTGTTGTGGCATTATTTCTGATATTAAATTATTAAATTACTTGGATTAAAAATCAATGCAAGAAATATCAAAAGTCAACCAGAGTTTTAAAAAGGTAAATTATGGGAATCCCTTAGGAACAAAAATTCTTCTGTTTCCACTGCATGAAAAACAAAACATTTAAAATATAACTAAATGTGTTTTCATTTCAAATACTAGATGTTGTCACCAAATTATACAATTGTTTAAGCAAAACCCATGTCAAACTGGCAGTATGTGATACCTTTTTCTACAAAGATTCTGAAATCAGTCTATCAGAAATATCATTCCGGATAACTGGTTTTCTGGTTAACTGGTTTCCGGATAAATGGTTCCATACTGTATATGTTATAGCATGAAAAAGATTTTTTAAAGTATAATTTACAGGATCCAGGAGCTGAGTAAAAATTTAAGTTGCATAACTTAAAAAAAAATAACTACTTTGACATAAATGGATTTTTATATGATACTAAAGGCATTTGAAACATTTTTATAATTATTATTAATAATTATATTTATTATAATATTTTTTATAAAGGAACTATGCTGCAAACTAATGGTTATGGAATTAGCTATTGATAAATGACAAGAAGGAACATCCCATATATTATTTGTAGAAAAATAATCTTTTAAAGTATTCAGTACACTATTCATAACAAACTTATAAAAGATAGGAAAAGTACGAGTTCTTTTTGTTTATTTGAAATGAAAAATTGGAATAAATGAATATTAGGTTTATATCATTGAGCCAGCAAATATCTACATGAAATTACAGCATGAAAGCAGGAATTTAATTTTAATCAATCACACATTTTGAAACTAAAAAATGAATGCTATAACTAATAGGGCAAAAAAGGTCAATGTGAATAAAAAAGCCAACAGAATTAATCATTTCAACATCATGCACCTGAACTACAATGTTATAACTGATGATATGTGTGTATACTGCTTTTAATGAACAGTACATATATGAAACAACATTATGTTTATATTATACCACACTTGAAATTAAGGCAAATACAAGATAAGTCTGATCTCTGTTATTAAATTATGAGAAATAATAGTACATAGGAAAGACAAAAGACAGTTCTCAAGTTCACTGCTCAACAAACATGAAACTTTGACTCATTTTTAAACGTAAAGGCATAAAATTGGCAAGGTTGATTATTGGAACGATTTGAAATTAAAATGAGCTTTTCATTTTTTTAAATAAATAAATTAATTATCTAGTTATAAGTGATTTTGGTCAGTGATGGCCACTTTTTCTTCTATCGCATGTTGTCACGTCAGTAAATTTGGTTCAAAACACTAACTTTGACAGTATTTTCTGAATGATCTGTTCCATTTACCAAAAAATGGAAAATATCTTTCAATTACATAGTTTCTAAATAAGAACACCTGCCAATGTCATGCATTACCAAACAAAAATTAATTATAAAACGTCAGAAAAATTCCCTTTGGATTTGAGAACAGCCTAAAGGATTGCAATCTACAAAATCAGAAAAAGTAGCAAAATCAAAAAACACCTATACGAAAATTATAACTAACGTAATAAGTAATGTTATAACTAACGTAAATAAGTTAACAATGCTAATTAGATAAAAGAGACTATGCAAAAGTGACAGTTAAATGAAAAAGAAACAAAATTGTAAATATAATCAAAAGGTGGAGCAATCATCAATTTAACCCATTTATATCTAGCATCTCAAAATTGGGACACTAATTTTTTGGAAATAAATTAATATATTTTTAACGAGATTTCTTTTTCCATTCTGTATGATAATTTTACACAAGTTACATAAAAAAATATTCAGATAGTATAATGTAGGTACACAATAGATATCCAGCAAATATGCCAGATAATTGGCAGTAGCTAGATATTATGATTATACAGCAATACATTCAGCCTGAAATGAAACAACTATGTTTTTATTGTTCATTGCACTCATTGTTAAGATTTCCAGATTATAAAGCTGATAGTTTATTCTTGCAAAATACAAAACATAAATTTACTTATATCTATGGCAAATCGTGTTTCTAAACAAATTCTTAAAAAAAAAAAAAAAAAAAAATGCAAACAACTATATATATATGTCATGTTCCTGCATATATGTGCAACAGAGTGAGTTAAAAGGAGAAAGGGGCAGAATGTCTCATCAAAGAAGAAAAATATCTTCTTGCTGTGTTAGCAGCAAGCAAAATGTTTTCTGTTCTCACAACACAAAACTTGTTTTTATATAGTGATGAAGTTACAAAAAAATAAATAAATAAAATAAAATAAAGATATAAAGTACAACATTCTGCTGTATAGAGGGTGCAAAGGAAAGTCCCCTTAACCTGAAAATACTTGTGAACAGAGAGAGCTACAGCTATGCAAGTGAGGTAATGGTAGAGTAAAGTGACTACACCCAATTTAATGCAAATGACAGCAGCGCCCTTAGTGGCAAAATTTGGAAAATAGCCATTGCAAATCGAAAACGAAAAGAGATAGAGCAAAATTTCCAATTAGAAAGTTTTAGAGCATCAATTAATTAGTATGAAACGACATTTGGTTTATATTGATAAGATAAATCTTCACCTGTGTACCAACAAATGTCCGAATTAGATGCCCACCATTTTGTGTAAATGTTTGAATGGAGTAGCCAGAAGTATGAAGAAATATGCACAATTTATTGTATAAATATGTACCTATCTCAATACATCTTGATAACATCACACAAAAAAAACAAACTGTCTCACAGTGATAAAAAGTTAATATTCAGTATGTTTGAAAAGTTTGCCATTGCTCACGATACAAGTTTGTATTTGTGAGAGTAATTCTGCATGCACATTTCTCAGCATGGAACATCTATTGCAAGCCTCTTCAATACGACGACATAGATTTAACACTTTCAAGGGCGGTGGCTAAGTCTAGCCACCTAATATTAATTTCAAAACTGACAAATGGCACCAAGAATATTTTAATAAAATTTTGCTTTTGTAATGAAAGCGCAAATTAGCAGGGTTTTATTTTCTAAGAAATTCATTTGAATATTCTGGTCTACTGCAAGCCTCTTCAATACGACGACATAGATTTAACTCTTTCAAGGGCGGTGGCTAAGTCCAGCCACCTAATTTTAATTTCAAAACTGAAAAATGGCACCAAGAATATTTTAATAAAATTTTGCTTTTGTAATGAAAGTGCAAATTAGTAGGGTTTTATTTTCTAAGAAATTCATTTGAATATTCCGGTGTCAGTTAATTATTTCACCAGTTCATGAACAGAATTCTTCTGCCCCTGAAAGAGTTAATCTAAAATTTTAAATGCGTTGGAAATTAAATTTTTACAGACATTACAATGTCACAATCTGCAACTGTGCACTGCTACATTTCCAGAATGTGAATATGAAAAGTAGAATTGTCGGTCATCGATTTCCGACATTTTTGGATATACAAGCGATGATTTATCTTATCCATGTAAACCAAATATTGTTTTGTGCTAATTAATTGATGCTCTAAAACTTTCTAACTGGAAATTTTGCTCTATCTCTTTCCATTTTTGATTTGCAATGGCTATCTTCCAAATTTCGCCACAAGGGGCGCTGCTGTCGTTTGCATTAGGTCAGGCGTAGTATCTTTACTATATCATTACCTCACTTGCATAGCTGTAGCTGTCTCCGTTAGCAAGTATTTTCAGGTTAAAGGGATTTTCCTTTGCACCCTGTATCTATTCAACTTTAGGTTTTTTTCATAAAAATAATCTATTACTAAACAAATATCTTAATTTGCTACTAAATTACTAATTTTGTTGTTATGTTAGTAACAACTAGCAAGAACAAGTTTTCTGTTATCACAACACAAAACTTTTTTTAAGTGGCAAAGCAATAATAGGTAATGAGATGAGTTTACAGCTTGAACGTTGTTAAAGAAAAAAAAGAGAACATAGAAATGTTAAATATTCTCTTTCCAAAATATTCAGTTGCCAATTCTTAATTTTTTTATTACTATATTATTTAGCTGGTACTATTATAACTCATGATTTAAAATAATCTAATTACGATACTTTTTATTAAAACTGAAATAATCATAAAAACAATTGTTAATAGAAAATTTAAAAATTACATCAAAAAGAAAATAACATAGCAAAAGCAAGCTAATATAAATTCACACTTAATTTCTGTAAAGGTAAATAAAAGTTAAAGGACAGATTGAAACATACTGTGGCCGGACGGCCAGATATTCATCTGCAAATTATGTCAGATGTCTGGTATCTGCCCAAACTGACATCCATTGGATCTCTAAATTAAAATTTATTGTATTACATATAATAAGAGTCATAATTGAACAAAGAACCGAGTTTGAAAAAAAAAACAAAAAAAAAAAACAGTGGCACTCCGGGAGTGCTAATAGAAGTGAAAACTTCAACAATTACGTGTGTGTTTTTTTAATCGTCAGGAAATGTTTTATGTGTTGAATTGTGTAGCAGCACTAATGAAAGCATCTGGGGACACGGCAGTGCCCCTGCCAAGTCTTGAAAGCACAGCCGTAAGTATCTTTTTCTGGAAGCAACTCAGGGTACTTTTGACCCCCAATATCTTTGTGTTGGTGATTCCCAGAAACTTGAAACTTCGTAAATCTAAAGTAATGTGGATATGGAACTAAATGCTGAAATTTCACGTTTCTATCTTTTTTATTTCAGAAGATATATGAACTTAAACTTTCGCCTTTTCGACACTGATTTACAGATCATCAAAACTCAGAGGTACGTCCTGTATCCCTAGAATCTTGAAATTTGGTATGAAGGTAGTGTTTGGGATACAATGAGAGGGAAAATTTAAAAAATCCAGAAAATTTGGATAAAAAGTCGAAAAATCAAAAAACCGAGAATTTGGCAGAGATGTGATATACGAACCAGGTTTGGCGCGATTTTTTAACGTCAGTTTGGCGAACGCCTTTTTTCCAATACCAGTTACAATATATATTTTTAAATTATTTTCTATTGTTTTAAAAAGTAAAAAACAATAAATAAATGGTAATTTCAATATTAACTATAGAACAAAACAATTGTACAATTAAAAAAAATAAAATAAAAGTAAATGAACAATTTATTAATAAATAAGCAACAGTAGCCGGGTTACCTTGTAAAATAAAGTAACGCCATTTTGCTGTCAATTAGGTACCCCTGACATCTGTGGCCCGTATTTTATCTTCCGTAATCGAAATTCCCGCCAATACTGTTGGTTATTGACCAGACCATCAACACGATAAAATACAGCGTTATCGGTTTTTAGTTACACGAAATAGGTAGGTCACGAATACGGTATAATTCATTTTAACTGACGAAAAACAAAATAATAATTTGTTTTAGCAATACGGCGGGAGAAAAAGTGAGTTTTAGCTTCCTTCTTCTTTTGCGGATTGAGCTGAAGAGGGAAAAGTTCCTGTCATTCACCGCTTGGTGCGCTAGTGTCTATGTGTCAAAATGCTAGCATGTCATTACGTTAGTGTCTCGAAATCAGTGGTTTTTCCCCATCTCAAAAAAAGCTCAACACGCCTAAAGAAGTTTTCACTTCAAAAAAAAAAAAAAAAAAACTGGTGCAGAAGTGTTACAATGTTAATAAATTCATTCTTTGTATTCCTGTGGTAATGTCACATCACTAAACAACTTGTGTACCTTTCCAGAGAATAGCAACCAAAACAGCTGAAGGATTTGGTGAAATACATTAAACCTATGGAAAAGTTGATTGATATAAACATTATGCCTTAAGAGATTTCTGGGTTTTGTTCAATTAACCTTTAGAGTCCCCCAATTTTGATCATATATAACATGCAACTGCATTGTTGGCTACTTAATACCCAGTTTACAAAGCATGTAAATATCAGAGTTAAAAAAATGTGTTTTAGAAAATTTCCATTTATAGGTATATGAGAAATTGAATCCCAAGTTTGTGTTCATGAGATTTTTGTGGGGAAAGTGTAGCATGAAACAGAAATGCATACCTATTGTGTGGATAAATTAAAGCTTGAGATGAATATCCATAATGATATAACTTGTAAGGTGGATGTTCTAAATGTGTATCACTAATCTTTTTGGTCTGTATGTTTTATTGTTTTATTTCTCTGATGAAATAAGTAGATTACGATTCTTGATTCCATAGCAAATTTTCTTCATTTGTAATATAACTTTCATATTCTGTAATTAAAATGAAGGTTCACCTATGATATATTTATGTACTGGTTCTATGATATATTTATATACTGGATAATTAAAAATTATGGCCATTATCTCTTAAACTGCAGATCATAGAAAAATACTTACAATTGTAAAATATATTCAAATTAATTATAGTTCTTGATTACAAGTATTTGATTTACAAGGTGCTGTACATTTATTTAAAGGAAATAATTTTTTTAACTTTTTATAAGTTCTCCATTTCCTATAATTTATATTTAGAAAAATATTGGCCTGTGACTGAGAAAGAAAAAAAAGTCTAAATAAAAAAATTGATGTGATACCGCACACTGAAAATTCCAGCATTTGTCTCTGAGTTATCAGGGAAAAAGGAGCATCTTTAAAATAATAAAATTATGATTAAATTGCAACTCAAAGAACTGCATTCATGTGCGTTTTGTTATCTACTGGCAGCTGCTTTTAGCTTTCCAGTTTTATCATGCTGCAAGCTAGAAATTTTATTTTAGTTTATGTACAATGTTTGGCAGTTTAAAATAAAATCATTGATATTGGAATGTTTCACTATGAAACATATCGAAAGATTACAAAGTACATAAGAAAATGTAGGTGATAGTGTAATAAACTGCGCATGCAATAATATTATAACAGCAATTTAAAAGGCAGAATATTTTTGCCTTATATGATTATATCACTTTATAGTATAACGTAAGATAGTTTTAATGCTCATTTAAAAAAAATATCTTTGCTCATATTAGTGTCATTTTATTTATTTCTTATAAGCAAGCTATGCCGGTTACAGTAATCTGAAATTCAGTGAAAGATCTGCTGATTTATCCTATGAATGAAATTTGAACTATTAGAAAATTCTAAAATCACTTTTATAATTATCACTTGCAGTGAATTAACAAGACTTGAAATTTAATTGAAGACTCAATATAATGCTAATCACATACAAATATAAAAGATATTGACAAAATAATATTTTGCATGATCTTTTATAAAAAACCTCTATAAATGCTACACACAACTTAATAACACATACCAATTTTATTCTGTTTAAAATAGTTTAACATCATTAAAAAGTACTTCAAACAATTGTTATTCATAGATTATACGATAGCCAAATTTTTGTGTGTCCCTGTAAAAAAATAATAATAATAATAAAAAAATAAATAAATAATGCTATGTGTAGCCAATTCAATAGTGAATATTCAGCTGTAATTATTAATAACATACTACTTAACATTTCTAGCAATCCAAAAATATTTACAATTATTAGAGCACTAGAACAAACAGACAAACTGAAGTCACTGTCCAACTATGTTAGACAGCATATAATATAGTCAACATATATGACACAGTTGGATGATACTACAATTTCAAACCACGGTTAGAAAGTTTTAAAGAGAGTAATTAAAAGTCAGATATTCAATCTTTCATATATGTTTCAATATCAAAAATATAAATTTAAATACACTAGTGAGGAAGATCTTTTGTTTCTTTCTATCACAGTTTTATCCAATTTATGCGAAATTCCGACTTCTTTAATAATTTACAATGAATTTAAATGTTATTTTCAAACAAACTGATCTTTATTTAACTTTGTCTTTCTTATAATCATTCCCTATTCACAAAATGGATGTCAGAGACAACAGGTTCCGTTGTGTAAATCATTATTTTTAAGTTTAAACATCAACTAACATTTCCCTTAGAATCAAAGAAGTTTTTTTGGCTATTTTATTACTCATGCGTAGGAGAACATTTTTCTAAATGTAAGTTATAAGCAAAAGGATGGCTGCATAAAAAAATTTAATTTTATATTTTAATGCATATAAAGCATTTTGTAAAACAAATGTCATATCTAAAAGCTATACATTTATAGCTTAACTAACAAACATAAGCCATTCTGTAATTACATCCATTTGCTGAAATATTAAATAAATGAAACAGATTCAAAGTCCAATTATAATGGAATACTGCTGTGTTATGTTGATGCATGCATGAGAAGAAAAAAAAGGCATTCATAAGCCAAATTCAGAAAAACAGGGTAAACAATGATCATTAGCTAAAGTATCACTGTTCTTGAGTTTAAAAGTGTACTTTTATGATCTGCACTTTAAAAGATAATCACAACTTTTATCATGAATCATGTATTGATGTATATATATACACACACACACACACAAATTATCCAAAAAGACGTGTTTACACAGTTTATTTCTATAAGAGATAAATAGTGTAAATTAGAAAAATATTCATAGGAAGGTAGAGATTCCAGAGAGTATACTTTTATTTCCATGGGGTGGGTGTCTTTTCTACAAAATAATAATAATAAAAATTATACAGCTCCCTATATACAGGGTTATTCTAAATGATGGACCCATTTTCAAAAAATTGTATTTATTAAAGTACAAATTCAAAATGAACAATCTTTATACTAATGAAAAGAGGAAGTTTCAGAGTTTTTTTAAGACATTATAAATGTTCAATATGTCCACCGTTTGCTGCATGGCAAACATCTATGCGATAGCCAAACTAGATGGCTACTGTGGAGCACTTCTGTGTTCTTGAGTTCACAAGAAGTGAGTCGCAAATTACAGTACAGTGGTCATTTCGTACCAAATTCGGTATTAAACCACCAACTAGAAAAAGCATTAGCCAATGGTATGATAAATTTTGACACACTGGAAGCGTGTGTATAGGAAAAAGCACAGGCCGAACGTGTGTGACAGAAGATGATGTCAGATGGATTGAAGAAAGTTTTGTTCGAAACAGTGGACACATTGAACATTTATAATGTCTTAAAAAAAACCTTTGAAATTTCCTCTTTTTATTGGTATAAAGATTGTTCATTTTGGATTTGTACTTTAATAAATACAATTTTTTGAAAATGGGTCTATCATTTAGAATAACCCTGTATATGAAAAAATTCCTAATTGCAAAAATATTCCTTGCCTTCATTTATGAAGCACAAAGCAAAAACAAAATATTTATCATTAATATTCACTGAGATATCAAGCTTTGAAAAATGAAAATTGTTTTAAGGAAAGATACGAAATGAGCTTGGAATTTGTAATGAGACAGATTTATTAATAACTCCGACTGAATAGATATTGACATTAAATGCTAAATAATTTTCTAAATACAGTCAACTCTGTGAAATCTGCCGATGTATAATCCACAAATATCTGTTATCCGCACTACATGTTGGATTGTAAACAATTAAAATTGTTAGTAAAATTTTAACTCAAAAGCTAAATTTGGTACAAATTTTTTTCAGTTATCAATTTTCCAATGAATAAATATTTAAATATAAATTGGATATAAATATTTAAATTTCCTTGAGTTACAAAATGTTATCTTGGAGCAAGAAGTAATAAGTGTTCATAGACTACAGAAAAAAATTATTGACAACCAAACAAAACATGAATAATCAGTAAAAATTCTATATAATTTAACTTTTCTTTAATCTTATTTATTAAATATGTTAAACCAATGTTGCATTATGTTTTTCTTGTCCATTGTAATTGTAATTCTTGTATAGTTGTTCCTAATTTATAGTCAGACTTTAAAAAATAAAATGTAAACAAAGGGATGATCTATAATCTGCTAAAATGTATAATCCACAAAACCCTCGGTCCCTAAGTGTGTGGGTTTCACAGAGTTGACTGTATTTGAAGAAGTTTTTCATGGTACAGTAGAACAGCAATTTTGCACGATTTGATATACTGCAGATTCAGATGTAACAAGAGGAAAAACATTTCCCAATTTAAAAAAAATTAATGTCAGTGCTATTTTTATTTATTATTTTTTTTATTCTTTTAAATTTTACTGCACTACTGTTGTTTATGCATATCGGTCACAAGTCCATGATTCCAATAGCAGTTTTTTCTCTCTATAAAAAATGAAAGCAATAAAGTAAGAAATCAAAAATGCTTTTGGCCTTTCATATTTTTTCTTCATGTACCGCATTTACCACTTCATTTTTTCTTCTATCTGAATATTCTTTTAAATAATTATTGATACAATTTTAAAGAAAAACACCCATAAAAAATGCATACAACGTAAGGAATTTAGTAATTTTTTCCTTGTTTAAAAAAATTTCTAGCTATCAAAATCTATAGTAACATCAATAGGAAAAGATGTCTGAAATAAATTACTTGCATGCTTTTGGAAAAGTTTAAAAATCATCTGCAATGAGAAGCTAAACAATTTTAAAATTATTCCAAAATTTTTAAGTTGTTATCAGTTTACATTGAAATACTAACTACATCCAGCAATGAAGAACTTTTTGTAGTGGTTATGATATACGCTGAGTATAACAGAAACAATACTCAAATGAGCATGAGTGTTTGGGCATCAATTTCCCAATTCATCGAAGCCTAATCAGATGTTCATTCATAGGTTAATTAGGCATCAGGGAATTATAGAATCACAACCTCCGCCAGTATGAAATTGCCAGTATACCGACAATGAAATAATTGATATTTTAGCCTCTTTTGCTACAAATCTACATGCAAGAACCCATGAAACATGTTCAGTTATAAATATTCCATGCTCTATAATTTGGAAAATACTATGTAAAAATAAGTGGTATTTGGTAGTGTATACACAGACTATAAGAGTGAATATAACAAAATGTGAGATTTTGAAAATTTAAATAGTTTCAAAGCTTCTGATTTTTTTTTTAAATGTTGGTTGAACAGCTGAATAAAGGAATTTATATGTAAAATTGTTAAAGATTGAAGAGTTTAAGTTTATTTTTATGTAATTATAATTATATGTAATTTTCTTGGCATATGTATGCCAGGATAATGACAATTTCATTCTAAAACATTTTTCACATTGTTTTTTTTTTCTTTTTAGATCTAACATTTTAATTTTGTTTAAAGGAACATGTTTCCGCTATAGTATCTCAAATTTGGTGTAATGTTCAGTTTTATTTCTAATTTATAGAAGCCAGGAAAATGACATAATAAAAGTCTCAATTTTTACAAAGCCTTTAAACACATTATTTTCAAAGAAATATCTAAAATTTGTTGCTGGTAGCAATGACTTTACTACTTCTGACTTGAACTATGTCAAGAACAAGAATTACTCTGCAGCACCATCTTTATACCTCATAAAGAACTAAAATGAGCAGGTCAGGACAATAACATTCATTTTCAGTGACAATCATATTTTAATTATGGAAAATTATTTATAAAATACAGAACTTGTTACCTTCCACATATATGTGTTCTATAAAGTATAATTATTAATTATAAATTAAAAAAAACTAGAAAAAGATATTTGTGCATGATAACAGAAAGCCTTTTACTTTGCACACATCACAGTGTGACATGCCAGGAAAATGACAATCTGAAATTTTAAGTATTTTAATTGCTTTATTTTTGTGTTATTATGAATATAATCTCTCTTGAAAATACTAATATTTTTTTTAGAATGTAAAAAAGAAAATTGCATTATATAACATTATATAGAAGTTTTATTGTGCGGATTGCAATTTTTGTATTTTGTGATATTGACCCATAAGCACTTAACCCTTCTGATTACGCATGTAATGTGGATTTTTGAAATTGGTTTCTAATCTAACATGCTGTGAATCCACGATTTGTATGAAATATTCTATAGACAGATGAATGTCTATTCGTGTAGCTATGCACTGCCATAATGATTATGATTGAATAATATAAATCTATTTTTTCATTTATGAAGTACATCATCAAAGTAGGAAAGCTCTCAGGGATTTCATCTCTACCATGGAGATGAAAGTATACCCTTATCTTTGGATTCTATAGCTTTTCCTAACATTTTTCTAATTTATATTATTTATCTATCTCTCATACTTACACAAATAAACCATGTACCCACCTATTTTAGACAACCAGTGTATGCATATATACTCTATATGGCCATTAATGATCGACAACTTTCAATTTTAGACATTTTGTCGAATATTTAAAAATATACTTGTCAGATTCTTCTGGACTTTTAGTTTTAACACGTTCATGCCGGCACAGTGGGTCACACTTGACTGTATCAGTGCTGACAACTCTCCGGCTTTTTGGATACCAGCATTTTAATACAGAAAATGTTTTATTTAATTAGAACAATTGGGCGATGTAAAGAACAACATTTTCTCTAAAATAACGGTGGTGTGCAAAAAGCCGAGACTTAACAACTCTGACACAGTCGAGTGTGAGTCGTTGCGCCGGCATGAACGGGTTAAAAAGAGCAGGTTTGACTTCATATTTATCAATGTCGATTTGATAAGGAGGACAATTAGGGGGCCAACAAAAAATTACAGAAAAAAAATAATACTTGGGATCATCCTGTAAAATAAAATGCACGAAAGGATCTATTGCTACAAAATATACATAGGCAGACATTGTAAAATATGTGTATTCATTTGTGTAAGAATAGCCTGTAAATTAATAGAGATATAGCGATTGTTTTTTTTTTAAATTAAAAAAATTCTTGCATGTCTTTTGCTTAACACCAGTTTCAGAAAAATTGACAATATGTATTAGAAACAATATAGTGCAATTGGAATATAAATATATTAAATATTTAAAGAAATATGGGCACTTGTATAAAATAATTTTTTTCTGCACATGCATAAATGATAACAAGGAACTTTTTGCATAATTTAATAGTCAACTCTATGGAGCAACTTATTAAAATAAATCAGTTAAATATCATAAAAATTCAGAGAGATATCATTGTTAGAGTGAGCTGTTTTTTAGTTTCTCTGTAAAACTGGCTGAAGGATAAGGGATTGTCCACAAATTGTTATTTTTGAGTTATCTGACAGTGTTCGGAGCAAGTTTTTTGAAAAAGCTATTTAATTATAGTTTACGATTATGTTTAGGAAGATTTTGACTCTAAACTATGATGAAAAGGAAAATATAGTCCATACATTGATTGCATCTAGATAAATTGAGGAGTTTATGCTAAAATTTTGTGAAATTTAGCCCAATACGCCAAACACTCTACAGTAAATTCTATCGCATACATATGTATTTTCTATATACACATAATTTGTATGACAGTGGTGAAGACAAACTAAAATTTAAGATACATTGGACATTTTTCATGAGTTATGATTCAATAGCTTGAAATTTGATTTTTATAATGATATTTCAATAGCTTTGAGAAATCACGTTTTGCGTAAAGTTTTCCATAAAATACATTTATTTAACTGAAACATTTACTTAACTATTATTTAAAACTTTCCTTAACATTTACTTAACAGTTATGTGAACTGGAAATTTACTGTATTTATCGATCAATGTCGTTTTTTTTTGTGTGTGTGCCGTTTATACCTAAAACACAGTTTCAGCATTAATTTTTTTTTTCTCCTTTGTACAAAAACTGACTTTTAGATATAAACTGCACAAAAAAAGTCCTTTATCGATAAGTACAGTAAATTTCCAATTCACATAACTGTTAAGTAAGTGTTAAAGTTTAAATTAGTTAAGTAAAAGTTTCAGTTAAATAAACGTATTTTATGGAAAATGCACTTTTCTGTGAAAATTCCATACGTAAAACATTATTTCTCAAAAAGCTACTGAAATATCACTATAAAAATCAAATTGCAAGCTATTGACCCATAATTCATGAAAAATGTATAATATATCTTATATTTTAGTTTATTATTTTCACCACTGTTATACAAATTACGTGTATACAGAAAATACATATATATGCGATAGAATTTACTGTAGAGTGTTTGGCGTATTGGGCTAAATTTCACAAAATTTTAGCATAAACTCCTCAATTTACCTAAATGCAATCAATGTATGGACTATATTTTCCTTTTCATTGTAGTTTAGAGTCAAAATCTCCCTAGACATAACCATAAACTATAATTAAATAGCTTTTTCAAAAAACTTGCTTTGAACGGTATCAGATAACTTAAATAACAATTTGTGGACAATCCCTTATCATTCAGCAAGTTTTAGTGAGAAAATAAAAAACAGCTCACTCTTAACGCCGATATCTCTCTGAATTTTTACAATATTTGACGGATTTTTTTTTAATAAGTTGCTCCACAAAGTCGACAATTAAATTATGCAAAAGGTTCCTTGTTATCGTTCGTGCATGCACAGATAAAAATTATTTTATACAACTGCCCATATTACCTTAAATATTTAATATATTTATATTCCAATTGCACTATATTGTGTCTACTACATTTTGTCAGTTTTTCTGAAACTGGCGTTTAAATTATGTTAAAAACCCTGTATGTTATAAGCAAAAAACATGCAAGAATTTTTTTAATAAATCGCTATATCTTTATTAATATACATGCTATTCTTGCACAAATGAATACACATATTGTACAATATCTGCCTATGTATATTCTGTAGCGATAGATCATTTCGTGCATTTTATTTTACGGGGTGATCCCAAGTATTTATTTTTCTTTAATTTTTTTGTTGACCCCCTAATTGTCCTCCTTATCAAATCGATGTTGATAAATATGAAGTCAAACCTGTTCTTTTTAATCCTAAAATTCCAGAAGTATCTGACAAGTATACTTTTAAATATTTGACAAAATGTCTAAAATTTAAAGTTGCCGGTCATTAATGACCATATAGTGTATATATAGGGTGCAATATGTTATCTATCGCCGACCTTTAATTTCTCAATCGTTAGTTGTTGACATATAGTTCCAATTAAACAAACGTTTCAAATGAGATAAATATTCATGTTGTGGCATTATTTAAAGTAAAAAATCAATTTTATAAAAATTACGAAATCTAACTTTTTATATGGTTCCCCAGTCCCTATAGTTATATTTAGTAAAAAGTTTACACATATCATAACAGATATAACACAAAAAGTTTGACATATGTACTACAAAAATTGACACAGTTATTAAATCCCAAAGTTTGAGATTTTTGCACATGATTTTGTCTTTCATTGAGGAATCAGTTAAAAGATAAATTAAAGTAATTTGAGATCAAAATCAGGGTGCAATGCTCTTTTTATGGTGAAACCACCCTTAGCCGGTATCGCCAAATCGGAGAATTACCAAAGAGGATTATTTCATTGAAAAATTTGAGTAAACTTTTATGGGTCGAACAACATTCAAACATCAAAGTAGATAGAATCGACAACCGGAAAATAAAACATACTCACTAAGGATTAGATAAATGGCTGCAAAATGAAAACAACCAGTGGAGCTATAACAAGTATGAAAATTGGGCTTATGCAAATTACAATAATACCGCAGTGCCACACGTTTGGGATAAAGCACGAGCCATCTAGCAAGGGACATGCTAGTCAGTGCTAAGATTGTGATGGCAAACTACGCATACATGCAGTATGCCGAAATGATACTTATTTATGGTGAATGTCAAAGGAATACCCGAGTGTGTTTATTCTGAACGTTTCCCTAAGGATCTACATCCAATGCATGAAACTATAACTGATGCATTTCCCCATCTTAGAGAGACTGGTTCTGTTTCACCACAACCCAGAACAAGTAGACGAACAAGGTGTAATGTTCGAGTGACACCGGATGAGGGGCTGGTATTTGCCCTTTTAATTCTACAACTGAGCACGATAGAAATAAGCGTGGCATGTGGTCAGCATGTCTGGCATTTGTTACATGTACATAATATGCATCTATACTATCCGAAACTGGTACAAGCATTGATGCTGTGTGACCATGCATGACGATTTGATTATTGTAATTTCATGCTCAACACCTTAGAGGAAAATCCGTAGTTGCTTTGTGATATTCTGTGGACAGATGAGTAAATGTTTACACGTGGTGGCATAGTGAACATGCACAATGTGCATTACTGGTCACTGGAAAACCTCTATATCACTGGCACAGTATGAAATGTGTGGGGCAGTATATGGGGAACCCAGATTGTTGGATCCATCTTCTACGATGGGACCTTAACGGGTGATCATTACCTGCATATGCTACAAAACACGGTACGAGATTGGTATGAAGAGCCGACATGCATGCTGGGTGTAGTTTCAACATGATGGGGCCCTCGCCGCGTAAAACATCAAATGTCCAGGCATATCTGGCCAACGAATTTCGTCAACAGATCCTTGGATATGGTAGTCCGGTAGAGTGGGCACCACATTTGCCAGACTTGACTCCCATGGACTTCTACCTCTGGGGTACATCAAGGCTCTGGAGTTACATCAGTGGATCTATGTGACTGAGACCACTTCTCTGGTTTATCTGAAGTAACACATCATCCTTGATTGTCGCACAGTTTGCACACCTGCTATGTTTTAACGTGTCCAGGAATCAGTACTGTCACGCATTCAATTGTGCATTGCCACCAATGGAGAACACCTTGTGCAGTATCTCTAGTAGATTCTGACGTTTGATGTATTCTTTTTTTCATAGTAGACAGTTTTCTGATATAATAAATTGATATTTATTTTTCTGTTAAATTTCAATATTTCATTCTTTGCTTTGTACACGACCCCTAAAAGTCAGCTCAATTTTTAGATGAATTAACCCTCTTTGGACATACCCTGATTTGGCGATACCGGCTAAAGGTGGTTTTGCCGTAAAAAAGACATTGCACTCTGATTTTGATCCCGAATTACTTCAATTTATCTTTTAACTGATCCCTCAATGAAAGACAAAATCATGTGCAAAAAATCTCAAACTTTGAAATTTAATAACTGTGTCAATTTTTGTAGTACAGATGCCAAACTTTTTGTGTTATATCTGTTATGATATGTGTAAACATTTACTAAATATAACTATAGAGACTGGGGGACCGTATAAAAAGTTAGATTTCATAATTTTTATAAAAAAAATGTTTTACTTTAAATAATACCACAACATGAACATTTACCTCATTTGAAATATTTTTGTAATTGGAACTACATGTCTACGACCAATAGTTAAGAAATTAAAGGTCGGCAATAGATAACATATTGCACCCTGTATATATATGAAATGATAAAAAAATAAATTACCCATCATAAACATATTAATGATTATAAAATCAATTTACCAAAATAGAAGTTGATTGACATGTTTATATTAGATTATTATTTAAAGCAATAAAGTTAATTAAATTTCTTTAAATGTGACATTCATTAGGTTCAAGTGATAAATTTAAGTTAACTGATTATACTTAAGCTATAACTTTTAATAAAGTTTCCTCATATTTGATAGTTATTAAATTTTGAGCATATAAATCAAATTAAATCATTAAAATAGAAGATAAATTCAAATTACCATCAAAATAAGTATTTGAAGATTACATTTAACTCACAGATTAATTAACATTTTTCTGGCTGAGATTTATTAATAAAACATAAACATCAATTAACTTCAAATTTAGAATTGACAGTTGGTGGTATAATCAGGCTTGAGTCAAGACTGTTGCCGCCACAAAACCACACCTATTAAAGGATATTGAGCCAATTATATTAAAGAGCCTTCCTATTTTGACTTGTTCACACACTGCTGGAAAAAAACAGAATCTGGAGCATGTAACAAGGTCCCCAAATAGAAGAGACAGACAGGACAATGTAGTCTTTAAAGATTATGGTTCTTGAAGCCTCCATTGAATGTTCACTCTCTGTGAGTATTACCTATTGGAATTAATAAATTCATTTTATTGCAAAGAGGTGCCGAGTCAATCGCTTCGCTTTCATCTATTAGCCACTTCTTTACAGTGATAGGATTTTATAGCCACCTGCCAAGACATTACATATGAGAACATGAGTTTTAAAACTCACCTTATCAAAAAGTAAAAAAAAAAAAAAAATTCTCTATCAATCTATTCTATTGGTAAACCTGTACAAAAAACAAAAACAATATGAAAAAAAAAAACTAGTTTTACCTTATATTTCCACCACTGTGATCTTGGTTTACAATGAAAATCAATGGACGCAGTCAGAGGTTTTTCATGATTTCCTAAAATTTCATTTTCTGGATAAGGCAAGTTTTAAAACTCAAGTCCTCATATATATATAAATATATATAGGGAACACTAGTATTCCTCAAAAATTATTATTATTATTTTTTTTTTTTTGCTTTTAAAATATTGTATAAAATTTATTCAAACAAAAAGCCAAATATCTCAAAATCTTTCAATAGAAAATAGATATTCAATTTGAAATTTCAAGGTATAGATCACAAATAAAATCGATATTTAAATTATAAGACATTTACGTTTTTAAGTATCAAATAATGAATTTCTGTAGCATATGAATTAAGTATATAACTTGCATCATCAAACACATATATCTCATTATTTTTTCAGATAAATTTATTAAGTCATTTGGTTTGAAAATACTTGATAATTTTGTAGTATTAAACTGCTCAAAATAAATTCTCTGTCGAATCTATAAATTTATACATACATACATTATATATCACATACAGGGTTTTGCTGAACTCTTGCAACAACAACAAAAGTATGCTGCAAGATGAACAATATTTACTATAGGTTACGGTCAACTTATTCAGTCAAAAATAAAAATGATCATACTCTAAACTAAACCTGGGTTTTTATTCATAGCTTTAAAAATAATAAAGATAATGTGATGATACTGTTAACAAACTTAACTTGCTTTATGTTTAAAATGATGACATTACACCATGTAACCAACTCACTGTTGCTTGTATATCAGTAATAGCCATTTCCTGTACCTCTGGTGAGGTCATCATATTTCTTACAAAGAAAGCTAATGCTGTTGAAAATTTGAAGTATCTTTATTATTGTTAAACATATGGATGACACAGATTGAATTATTTTGCACTTTTAGAACTTGTGATAATATCATCACATTTCATATAAAGCAGAATAAGACTACTAAAAATATTGTTGCAATATTTTCATTACTATTAAAGATATAAACAAAATTCTTGTTTTGCTTAGATACTTTATTTTTGATTAAATTAGATCAGAACTTTTAAAAGTCTATGCAAATATTTTTCATCATTCTGTGCATTATCAGCTCCCTTTTATTGATGCAGGAGTTCAGGAATATTCTGTATATACCAGTGAATTCATTAGTTGGCTTAAAGAGAATAATGATTATCCCAAGAATGACATGATTTTTAAAATATGTATAAGCATTTACAACTAATTAGATGATGGCTGCCTGCTTTCAGTGCTTGTAGTCAATTTATCAGTTTCTGCACCTGTACTAGAAGATAGCTTTACAGAGCTGATATGAGGCATCAATGCTGAACTTTGATGATGTGCTAGAATTTGAGGCATTGTGATACTGACAGTTTTACTCTTATCTGAATGCTTAGCATCATCGGAAGTTGAAGGCCATGGTACTTGCTCCACTTTACTGAGTCTTTCACTTAAAGCTCTTAAAGCTATTTGCCTAAGAAAATAAAATAATTAATTTAAATAAATTATGCAGTATGTACAGATGATAAAAAAACAAAAGCAACTTTATTTATAAAAAGAAAAAAAAATGTAATAATATTTTTAAAATGCATGTTATTTGTAATTAACTAAGTATAAATTGATTTGAAAAAAAAAAAAAAAAAAGGGAAAACAATTGTTTTAATGCAGCAGAGTTTCTCCCAGGCGGTTTCAGGAAATCGTGTATCCTACCAGACTTTTGGTTTCAAATACAGCATCTTTCTTGACCCTTATCTAAAATACAGGGAAAGTTCTTTAATCCGCACAAGTTGGGACCAAAAGTTGTGCAGATTATGGAATATTGCGGATTATGGAGTATTATGGATTATATGTCATTTTCTTATTTCTGGACACTATTTTAAATATGATATATAATAATTAATTTAATATACAATCTCAAAAATTGCATTTTTCGAATTCCTGTATTAAAAAATTGATTGTATTCACTTTTATATTTAAATTTTTCAGATATTTCTTTTAAAAAAAAATCATTTTTGGATCAAGAATTTGTAAATTTGTTTAATTGTTTACATTCATTAAGCAATGCGAATTATAGGAAATTGTGGATTACGGGAGTGCGGATTATGTATCCTTGATTGTATAGCACCTTTCTAGCTGCTCAGTAAAAAAAAGGGGGGTGCCTTACTGCCTTTTCTACAAAAAAAAATTGCTTCTCTAATAAAAATTGACTCATTGTGTCATCATGTATTAAAACATTATTGCTATAACTCTATAAGCTTCAGACTTCTTTCCGTCATATCATTAGCAACTGTAAATTTTTTATTACAGCAAGACAAAATGGATGGATAAGAGAATTCCATATCAAAGGATCACGGACAATAAAAATCCAATAAAATTTTGAACCATTTAAAAAAAAAAAAAAATGTGTTTTTTGATACAAAGTTATGCAATTCTTTTTCTGCCAATTGATACATTTCCTCAAATATAATATTTAAATGTTTAGAGTCAAAGTTATGTGATTTTTTTCCTTTGAATGCTTTAGCCATCTTTTACTTTTTGTATAAGAGGGATCACATTGCACAAAAAAAAAAAAAAAAAAAAAAAAAAAAAAACTGAAGTAATTCTTTCTTCAGTAAGATACCATAAATGATGACAAAATTTTCTTTTTATTGCTTTGGAAATCTTTTCATTTAAATCATTGCAAAAATATTAGATCCCCTAGAAATATTAAACACTGAAATGGTACTAAGTCAAAGTGTTAATGTGAAAGGGAGGGGGGGGGGGATGAAAAGAAGCAGATAGTTAAAAATGTAGCACACAGAAGGCTATAGATTAATGTAAGTGCATTTTTTCAATGTGGAAAATTTAAATATGGTGATTGATTTTTTTTCAGTAATTTGAAAAAAAAAAGTTCCTTATTTGTGGAAAATTATGGAAAGATTGAGGACACTATAAGCAAAGGTTTATTATATCCACAAAACAGAAGTTCATTATATCCACTAAAATTAGCATAGTAAAGCACAGTAAAAGCTTAACTAACTGGCATGCTCGGGAAGTGCCGGTTGCCGGATACTTGAAAAGTCTGGATAGTTGAGTGCTACAAAATTTGTCATGAAAGAAATCAATCAAACAATTCTTTTATTATTATAAAATTTGCATTTGATAAAGTTATTTTTTTTTTCAATCTATACTAATAAAAGAAAGTTTCACTCTGTGTGTGTCTGTGATGGCTAGCAAAATCTACGGCACGTACAAGACTCAAAATTTTTGTGAGAATAACCCAAAGTCTCTTCTGATGCACTTGAGTATCAGAATTTTAAATTTCTAGTTATTAGCTGAGTAATTAATTAAAAATCGCAACGCACTCTCATAAACAAACATCTATTTCCTTCCCAGTCATCGAACCGCATGCCAGGTACGCATCGGAAGGAAAGAGAATCTTATTTTCAGTTCCTTTCTTGCTTTCCTCTTGGTTCAGTGGTTAGAGTGCCGGTTTATGAAATTTTCTGTTTATAAATAAAAGAAACTTCATTTTGTTTTTTCTGAAATTTTAAGGGTCACATTTATATGCATCCATAAGAAAATAAATAAATCTTCAATTTCTGAAGATATGCACACAAATTAGGTAATTTATTTTTATCAAATTAGTGAAAGAAATATATTATTTCATTGATGGGGGAATTATATCTTTTAAAATCTCAATTGCCAGTTTAAAAACAGATGTAGTTTAGAGTTATAACATATTTATTGAAATTCAATAAATATTTTAAAAATATTTAATACATAAGGCTTTATAAAATATATAAATAAACACTTATAAGTGTCATAATAATAAATACAGTTCAATTAATATTACAATTTTTTTCATCATGGTATGTTAATGTTACAGTCCACATGATAAATGAACTTAGGATAGATATATCAACATAAAACTTATGTTAAAATTACTATAGCAATTTGTTTCATTTTAACACAGTAGATGGCAGCACTGCAAAATATGGCTTTTATTTCTGGGATTAATTTTATATTTAAAATTGCTCAATTTTTTTACTTAAATATAGAATCCTTTTTATGTTCTTAAAAATTAGAGTTTTTGAAAAATGAAGCAACCATTTTCCTTCAATATCCTTGTGGTATTAATTCATAATTTTATATAAAATCCAAATTCATTTTTTGAAAATATCTAACTAAGTAAAACCCTGCTTAGCGCATTGTATTTCAAACCCACCACTAGATGTCAGTACCACAAATTATTCTCAATACAAATTTAAGTTTTGTTTTAGGTTATAATAATGGCCCCGGGCAAGTCAGCTAGTTAAAAATAAAAGTAAACAATGTTTTGTGTTAAGATGTTATGTATTTTCTAAATTTATTTATTAAATCTTTTGTAACATTATGTTATTTACAATTAGACATCTCATAAAGATTTTAATTTAGAATGAAGTCAACTAACCAACTAATAATCCTATTAGACATTTTTCAAAGGACGCTGCATCCTTGCGATCTTTTTAAAAGTGAAAAATATGCCCCATGTCCTCCTGCTTCCTCACTTGGCTGTTCAGTTTTCAGAAAAGATGTAAAAAAGGTAGTTTTCTACCATCCAGTTTCGCCAATAGCAGAAGGATCAAACTTCTCTTCTCTCGTCTTCCCCCCTCCCTTCTACCTTTTGTTGGGAAAAACAGCTGGCAGGTTATCACAGAGTAATAATAGATGCAACATGCAGCTATTTTGTGCTATCAAGCTGTAAACAGTTCCTTGTGCTACATTTTTATTTCATAACATTCAGTGTAATGTATATACAAATAGATTTGTTTTACGCTGAATCAGTTACTTTGATAATTTAAGAATGCTAACAGTGAACTTCCTAAATTAGCAGTAAAAATCTTTCAACTGTTTATGGGAATTTGTGTACTAGAGAGGAGCATCAAGAATGAAAGCAGAAACTTCAAGGTTAAGAATTAGATGACTGATCATTTATTTGTTGTTAATTCAAAATATTAAATAAAGCAGAAAAAAAACTACAGACTTAAAATTTTTAAACAGTATGAGGGAGGATGGGTATGTGGAATATATGTAATTGATTATTTATTGTTTTCAAAGTAACAAATTGGGCAGAAATATCTTAAAGGACTTTAAAGATGTGCAGAAAAGGCAAAAAAGAAGAAAGCAGAAATTTCAAGAAGGAGGTTTAAATGAAATTTGCTAAAACATAAAAGATTTTGATCCTTTAATCATTGACATCATTCTGCAGAAAGAAAACATGTTTTGCAGCATGCTTTATGCTGTTGTATACCAAAGCAGAATATTTTACAATGTTCTGCTATGAGCCTTTATCTGATCAAAAGTATTCTGCAGGAGAAAATGAGAAAAACAAGGAGATATTCTTGTATATGTAAAGTGCAATTTCATCTTTTATAGAAATGCAAAAAGGTGTTTTGGAAAACTCTGACACACACAAAAGAAACATTATTTTGGAACAGGATTTTTTCTTTTTAAACCATGCTCTTTACAGCTCTGTCAGCAACATTCGAAGTGACATGAGATATCACTTTTATGGAGTAAATGTCTTTGGTTGGTTGGTTGGCTGTGTTTATGACGGCCAATTATCAGCACGAGGGATATAGTCTCTAAGGGGGGGAAGTGCCCTCCGTGTGGGCCTTTCTAAGGGAACCAACCTAACCCGTATTTCCACTTGGAAAACCAAGGTTCGAAGAAAACTCAGAACGATTAGACTGGCGGGCGCGATTGGGATCAAACCCAGCACCTCTCATATACCAGATTCAAGAGCAGAACATCTCGGTCACTTAAATGTCTTTGCAAATTTGGTTCACGTTCACGCACAGTTGTAAGTCTAACTTTTAGAAGTTTTCTAACAGATTCATATCCAGGTGGAAGCTCATGCGCTCTTCTTACATTACAGAATACATGTTATCCAACATGTCATGAGTAAAATTATTTGGAGGTAACTCCACTGCGCCATGCCATTTCAAATTTTTGATTTGATCGTTATGATCTTCAACGTAAATAATGAATAAAATGTTGATTCTAGAACAAAAAGGCCGTTGAGTTGGATTTTTTTTTTTTTTTTTTTTTTTTTTTTTTTAACCTACTGTTTTTTAAAAAGGAAAAACTATTCTAAAAAAAGAGACTATTGCATGCTGTTCAAAAGACATATTTTGAAAGGGTTTGTTTGGTGCCCCCATTTATCAGTAAAATTTTGTGATATTTTTCCATGATGGATTGCCGAACTTTGCAATATTTTCATGTGACTGATCGAAAAATGTTGCGATTTTTTTTCTGTGACTGACTGAATTTTAAGATTTTGCCCATACTGAGTGACGAATTACCCAATTTTATCTCGTGATCGACTGACGAATTTCACAAACCTTTTGAGATTTTTGAATCGATTGACTGATGACTTTTGTAATATTTCCTCGTGACCGATCAACAAATTTCTTGATTTTTCTCCCGCGATTGATTGAAGAATTTCTCAACATTTTCCAGCAATGCACTAATGAATTTAACGGTTTTAAACCTATGACCGATTGGCAGAATTCATGATATTTTCCTTCTACCGATAAGCAAATTTTGTAGCTTTTTCTTGCAACAGATTGGCGGAAATCATGATTTTTTTCTTTTAGACTGATCAATAACTTTGATAATCTTTTTAAATAAACGACTGAAGAATTCTGTGATTTCCAATGATCGACTGACTTGCATGTTTTTTCTAGAAACTGAATGATTAATTTCACTGAAAATGAGTATCTGAAATGTACTGCAGAGAAACCCAATGTTCTCTAATGTACGTCATACTTTTTCTTCTTTGGGGCTGCTTCATGGATTTTTTTAACCTCCTTCAAAAATATTTGTTTCCCAAATGAAAATCTGTAAGAATTAATTCTGTGAGAAATATTTGCAATTCTAAGACATTGCCACATTAGTAATTTTGCCTTCAAAAATGCTGAATCATAATAAAATTTTAAATATATAAACATTCTCAGACTTAAATCGAAATATTGATTTAGTATTTCAGCAATAATAACTTGGTTCACTAAAACATCTTAAAATAGCTTGACATAATTATAACAAGTACAGGTAGAGCTTCTAAAATCCGGAATCGCTCGGGACTCTGCAATTCTGGATTTTCGAAATTTCCAGATTTTCGAAACCCAGAAATAACAATTTAAATTCTAAATTAAAGACACACTTAAAAATAAGAAACACATACTGTAGAGTTTCTAATACTCTATATGAAAAAACTAAAAGAGCCGTTACACCGGATGGAGATAAATAAAAATGATTTATTGAATTAGAATACAGTGCAACCTCGATTATCCGAGCTAATTGGGACCGCTAGTACCTCGGATATCAGAAATCTCGGTTAATAGCAATTGTGTATAAAAACTCGCCATTCTTGTGAATTTAACATCTCTTACAATAAAAAAAAATAGAACTTTTTCAAATGATAAAAATTCACATATAGAAAGTTATGTTTCACAGCTCAACAAATTTAAAAGGGAAATCAACTGCTAGTAGTAAATTTTAAAAAGCAAATTGAAATTTTTTAAACTATACTAAGTTAAATATTGAAAGCATTTTCATATTGAATGCATTTTCAAAAATAAAACAAATTTCAAGAAAATATTTTTTTAAAAATTCAATTACATTAATTTGTTAAATTTATATTATTTACATTAACAGGGGATTCACGGAAAAAAGGGCAAACAGAAGAATGTCATGAAACCCAAATGTCTATTGTGAGAGTCACCAACCACTCCCCTCCTGTCGCCGGTCGAATGTAGGAGAGAATGTAATTGTCCGATAATACATTGCACCTAGTGTTCAGTAGGCCCACATGGCCACTGGAAACAAAGCATTGCTCACTGTTGACTTCTCAGGGTGCAATATTTCTTGAAAGTTGAGTGCTTTTGAAGGCAGAAGAGCCTGTAGCATGGACAGTGAACTAAAAAGTATGGTCTTTTTCAATTTTCAATGTTCATTAAAAAAAAAACAGACTTCGATATCAGCTTGGTTAACAGAAACCTGGATTAATCGAGGTTCTACTGTACTTTCTTTTATTGTGGCAAATATAGTTATGACCGCCCCAAAATGACGATCTTGGTATTTACATTCGCTGATGTTGCCATCTATGAACAGTTTAAATAAACAGTATCTAACTCATACAGTGTTGACAATTAAATACAAAGGGAAAAGATAAAAAATAAATTACTAAATAAATCGGAATTAGAAAACACCTCAACAATGTTTTATTTTAAAATTAATTTTTTAAAAACATTTCTGCCAAGGATTTTGCCTTAGCTTTGGCTTGTTAGAAATTAAAGCCATAAAAATAAGAAACACATACTCTATAAAAAAAATTAAGAGAGCCATTACAGCAGATGGAGATAAATAAAAATGATTTATTGAATTAGAATACTTTCATTATGGCAAGTATAATTTTGACTGGCACAAAACAACGATCGTGGTATTTACGTTTGCTGATGGCGCCATCTATGAACAGTTTACATAAACAGTATGTAACTCATACAGTGTTGACAATTAAGGCTAAAAGGCAAAAAAAAAAAAAAAAAAAAAAAAAAGGTAAAAATAAAATAAAATAAATTATTAAATAAATCGGAATTAGAAAACACCCTAACAATGTTTTATTTTAAAATTCCTTTTTTTAAACATTTTTGTCCAGGTATGTTGCCTTAGCTTAGGCTTGTTAGAAATTACTTTTTCTCTAATTCTATAAAGTCCCATTATTTCATGTTCAGATATCATATACGGTGGGTTTTCCAAGTCCATAATTCCTACAAAAAGTATTAACTGGTGTTCCTTTATCAAACGCCTTTAAAAGCGAAACTTTATCCACAATAGAAAGAGAAACATATATTCTCTTTTTACTGGTGGTTGCTTTTGACATATCCATTAAATAAGTTATTTTTAGCAAAGTAATAAAAAAATTAAATAAATAAATTGTCAGGAAATACCAGATCAATAGAAAATTAACTCGCTGACGTAGCTATAACAGCTTGGAAAATACTAGCTAGCAGTGGAAAATGCTAGAAAAAAAATTAGCTGATCTCAATTTCTTGTGACAGACTGTCGTTTGGCGCCATCTACCAATCATAAACAAAATTTGGTATTGTTGTAAAACTGTTTACACGTATTCTTAACTTTTATGCCTTGGACCATCTATATATATATATATATAAAAAAATCAACCGCCATGCTTAAAAAGAAAGTTTTATAGAAGTATACTTAGAATATAAAGCAGTTTTTTTTTTCATATTGCTTTAGAAGCTAAACTTCAACAGTAATAAAAAGTGTAAGTTCGTTTTTTTCTTTTCTTGTACTTTGCACTTCATATCAACTTAAAGAATTAATTATTATCAAGTTACTAAAAGAATTTTAAATTTAAATAAGATTTTAAAAACATCTGCAGACAAAATACTAAGAATCCATTTATTGATCTCACTTTCCCCTTGTTCAAATTGTTGATGGCGCCATCTGTCGATTGAATAGAAAGATAAAATTGGTAATAATAATAAAGGGGTATTAAAAAAAAGAAAGGTTTTTGGAAGATTCCGGATTTAAGAAGTCCAGATTTTGGAAGTTTTACCTGTACAAGTTTTGAAAAATAATTTGTAATAAATTTGGCAGAGATAAGATTTAATTTTACCATTGTATCTATGGACAGATAGTCAATATTACTATCTATAAAAAATTTTAAGTGAAACAAGTATTTATACTAATAAATTATTTTTTAATTTATAAGTTTTAAAATAAAATTTTGAGCCTCATGGTAGCATAAAACTGGAAACTTTTAGGGAGTACAAATATTTGCAAGAAAAACATATTGCATAATCAAAATCAGGGTTGGAAACAGCACACTACAATTAGCAAAACTATAGTAGTCACTACTTTTTACAGTAGTTTGTAGTGTAGCACACTACATTTTGAGAAGTGTAGTGTGTAGCGCAATGCAAAAAGTCAGTAGTTTGTAGTGAGAACCAACGCTACTTATTTAACACTATTTGAGGCCATAAAAGTACCATTCCTCAAATCATGAGGCTGTAACTTCCTTCTTTTGTGAAACATTTGTTCTGCTCAACAATTCATGAATCTCAGTGGTAAATCTCAGTTGCATTGCACGAAGTCACAGATTTTTCCCATTGACACTTGCTGCTAAAGCCTAATATGTACTAACTCACCACAGGAATTAATTTTATTGCTGCCAACACTTGTCCATTTACTCATTAAATCTTCATGTTTTAATGCCGGTTTCTTATTTGAAATTTCTTTATTTACAGATGTATATATTGTTTGCATTTAGAGTTGTTGTCTCAACATGTATTTTCAATTTTCAAAATATTAAAAAGGTGTTTTTTGTGGTTGTTAAATTATGCAAGTTTATTGTTCTCTGAAACTGAATGGTGATTATGACTATTCAGCTGCTACTAGACGTTTAAAAAAGTGTTGAATTTTAGAAACAAGGTGAAACAATTTGATATTTGGGTAACATATGAATAGACCAATAAACCTATGTCAAATTATTAATTGTTTGACTACTTTATTAAACAAACTTTTAATTCATTGCACTGTACACACCAAACAAAATTACTTTGAATGTGAAACACGAAGTTTAGAATAAAATATCAATGTAACAGATGATGTATCATTGCATCAACATGCAAAAGAACATTTAAAATATTAAATAATTGCAATTTAACTGCTAATACCTGTTCAATGAGCACCCATTTATACAAGGCGGAAATTGTACGTCAAATAAGGTGCATTCGTACTATAATTAATTTTATAAATATTCAGATCTTGTTGCGATAGCTTTTGCACTCTTATGCAAAACCAAAAATGCAAAATCTATTACGATTCTATATATTAAATTCAATAATATGGAAATAATAGGACTCCATTTTAAATAGGAAGTAATCATAATGGTAACCTAGAATCATTACCTATCATGGGGTATCATTTATGTAGGATAGGATTAATTAGAATTAAAACTTTTATTAATATCCTTTTAAATTTTAATTTGACATTAATAAAATCTAACATGACTCAACAAAATTCTGCAACGATTCTGTATACTAAATGTCAAACCATTTGGTTGGGTAGTTTTTGCGCTGTTATATGAGGACAGACAGATGAACGGGCCATATGAAGACTAAAGGAGCTATGTATTTACATGATTCATTTGACATTTCTCAATAAAGTATAATGTAATGGAATACTTTTGAGTATCTCTGTAAATAAACTATGAACACTACATACTTTATTTTTAATACTGAACATGTAAATCTCAAAAATATTATCGATTACAGAGCAATCCAACTATATTAAGGCAAGTTAGAGGACAGATAGACATCCAGATGGACAGACTAACCAAAGTCGTAAACACTTAACCATGTTGGAAAGTGTTAAAAATGCATAATAAGTTGAAATTTCATTTTCAGCTATTTATACGAATAGACGGAAGCATATTTGAATACTTTTGTACAGTCCTGTATTTTACCAACTATCTTTACATACATATATATATACCACTGTTTAGCTAAAATTTATTTAAGACTAAAAATGATTAAAATTACTGAAATCACACTTCCAAAGATTATCATCCATCGAAAATTATCGATTATCATCACAGAAAAATTTTATGCAGTTATTTATGGAGAAAAATGGTGGGTAGGGAAAGCACAACAATGTTCTATGAATGCAAGGGATACAAAAATTCAATTCATGCACTCTTGCGAACCTTCCAAAACTTTTATATGGCCAACACCAAGTGACAGTTGTTGGATACCTTTTGAAAATATTATACAAGAAGTACCTGTGCCTTCATTAACTTCAATGTCAGGCAGAACATATGTTCTGGAAAAAAATATTCAACAATTAACTGTGGAATCGATTAAAAACATTTTATAAATCAGCATCCAAACAACAGGTATTAACAGTTAAAATGTAATCCTTTAATATTTTAAATGTTCCTTTGCATGCTGATCTATTGAAACATCTGTTACATTTGATATTTCATTCTAAACTTCGTGTTTCACATTCAAAGTAATTTTGCTTGGAGTGTACGATGCAATGAATTAAAAATTTATTTTATAAAGTAGTCAAACAATTAATAGCTTGACATAGGTTTATTGGTCTATTCATATGTTACCCAATTATCAAATTGTTTCATCTTGTTTCTAAAATTCAACACTTTTTTAAGCATCTAGTAGCAGCTGAATAGTCATAATCACCATTAAGTTTCGGAGAACAATAAACTTGCATAATTTAACAACCACAAAAACACCTTTTTAATATTTTGAAAACTGAAAATACATGTTGAGATAGAGCTACTGCTAAAATTTAAAGTATGTGTTTGTTGGTACTTGCCCGTTATTGCAAATTTACTGTGACACTTTAAAAAACCAAAAATTTCACTTTCAGGGCTCCTAATTTTTTTTATAATAACTTTTTTGTAAATATTATAGCACAGTTAGAAAGAATAAAAAATTAGCTTTAATTTGATACCAAAATCATATATATTGTTTAAAAAAAACCAGAGGTACAGCATTTTACGCAATTTGATGCCAACACAATTATGGGAAGAATCGCAAGAAACATGCAAATTTCAAATATTTTTCCTGAAGTCACTTTTTGAGATAAAAAATTGCTGTGGTCATATCTCTTAGGTATCTATACACACACACACACAAAAAAAAATATGAACAAAATCTGAGACATAAGGGCATATTGAATATTTTATTTTGGGTGATTTGGCATGGAATGGGCCTCATATAAATAGCAGTGTTTTCATATCGCCCGAAAAAAAAAATCTGTAGTTTTATCAAATTTTTACTTTCCATACACATACAGCATAAGGTATTCCGGAAAGTCATCTATCTTAATTTCACTAAAAAATTTGTAATATGTGTAAAAACTCACATTTAGGACAAAAACACAAATCATTTTCTTGTATGTTAACTTTCTTAATTTTTTAATGCCCTTGGTTATATTGCACTTATTTAATTATATCCTAGTAGACGCAATATAACAAGAGGTCACACTGTATTATTTAATATGTGACTTCAGTTCAGAGTGTAAATTGAATAGTTTGAAAAATCTCAAAGTAGGAGAGTAGCGACTACTTTTGAAAAATAGTTTGTAGTGGTTGTAGTTCGCTACAGTAAAAAAGTAGTTTTTCAAATCCTTGATCAAAATACATCAGTCACATTAAATTTTTATAATATAGCATCCTAATATAGGCCGCCTCAAAAGTTTAGGCACATGTTAGAATATGATAATGAAATTGTAGGGAAAAATATGAAAAAATTTCATGATAAATATTTAAAATGTAATAGAAATGTGCTAGAAAAATATAATCACACATTACATAATTTAGTTTCATTAAGTTGTTTTATCAAAAATGCATTAGTTCTCTTGTTAGTAATTTTGTCTTACTAAAAAGCCTTATTGTCTCTTTTTTAATCCTGTCAAAATGTTAAAAATTTGATAGATTTTCTTTTCATACTTACTGTGTTTCTGCTATTCTTGACCTGCTGTAAATAATTGTTTAAAATGTGATTCATCAAACTCTTCAATTAACGTGAGTGTATATCTCTGATTTTCAACAACAGAGCGTGGTTCTTCTCTCTGTTTGGATTTTATGCATTAATGGGAAAAATAGGTCATCATATTATAATTTATTGCTTGGGAGTTTGTTCCACATTCAAACCATTGTTACTCATATACAGAAGCTCTCAATTCCTTTGCTCTGATTTTTTGTTAAAGAGAAGAAAAGGTAATTTTTATATTAAAAAAGTTATTTTAGGAGACAATTTACTTACATAAAACATTAAATATACATGAGATTTTTTAAACTATTTTTTTTAGAGAAAAAGGGTGAAGGGAGTTTATTTTTGGAATCAAAAACAAATTCAAAATTATATGAGGGGCTTGTTTTTGGAAGAGTGGGTGGCATATAATCAGAATTTTATGTTAAACCTTAACAGTCAGTCTTAGCATATATACTTTATTTACATTTTAATATTAAATGGAAAAGCTTTTTGCATAAAAATTGCTAATATATAAAAAATGCTTAATGCAGATTAAAATTTCTTTCAATTAAAAACAAAGGATTTTTTAGGGTAAAAATATTTTTGAACAATGAACACTTAAAATTTTATATTTAAGAAAATCTACCGCAAAACACTCTTCAATATAAAGGAGAAACTTCTAAAGTACAGTAGCCTTCCTCTTAACCGGAACTCCACTTTAACCGGCTGACTTTTTTTTTTCCAACATCAGGCAAAATTCAGAAAGGAAAGTTTTGGTTCTTATTTCTTTATGGTTAATTAACTCATATTTACATAATGTAGAATAATTTCAACTTCTTATAAAGGTATGTGACAAAATTTTCAACAATTTTAATTTGTATTAAATATTGTTCATTATTTGTTATTAGTGATAATTTTTATTTCAATTCAGTTAATTACAACCAGTATTTATTTCACAAAAGATAGAAAATATCTACTTTTTAAAAACTACACAAATTAAAGAACTAAATGCATCCTACGTATTTAATTAATTAAATATGCAGTTACTCATTTAAATTTTTTTACTTCTCCGGTTTAACCGGTTTTTTGCTTAACCAGCTAACTCTCGGCCCCGTTTAGGCCAGTTAAGAGGGAGGCTACTGTATTACGAAAAAAAAAAACAGTATGAAAGATACCTTCTCCTTTCTGCATCATGTGATTCAATACCAGGAATGTTAACAGTAATAGATGATGAAGAAGCCATATTATACTTCCTTATAGGTTTTTTACATATTCTGATATACACTAGAAACTCAAAAACAGCATTTCCAATAATTATGAAAGGGGGTTGTATCACATTTGGAAAGAAGCTGAAAAAAAAGGAAGAAAATTTTCATACACATCATGCATAATACTACAAATGTATTTATTTTCTAAAATAAATAGAATGAAAATTTCATCAAAATGTCATTGCCAACTGAAAATAACAAATACTGGAATAATAAATAGTGAACATTGTCAGGGATGGGGAATTATACCATACTCATCATTGGCAAGTGAAACTTCTAACAAGGCAAATGGATTTTTAGGCAGTCTTTTAAAAACTGTAGTAGGCTATGGAAAATATTCCAAAAACTTGCATATACATTTATTCATTGCCATTTTTCCACTTTTCTAAGAAATTGCTGTGATGTATGTAAACAAGGCTTTAAATTAAATTTTATATTTCATTCTTAGAGAGTAAAATGAAATGACATTATCTTTTTCTCAAATTATGAACTGTACAGGCTGTCTAATGTATTTAATGAATCAAACCAATAAGTAGAATGTGTTCACAAAGAATATGATCCATAATGACTATTTTTTGAGTATTGTAATATTCCAACTGGGCAAAAAATGTCTGGACCAGGAGTTGAACCAGGAATCTCTTGGCTGAAACTGCCAATGCTCTGCCAACTGAGTAATCATCACAACATCTGGTTTGACATATGAATCAGCTCAACAGAATAAATCTGATTTATTCTGTTGAGCCATTAATTTTTATTGTAAGGTAAATCCTACATGAAAGGATTCTCAGTCAAATCTCAAACTCACATTTGGAAAACAAACTTTCCTCTGTTGTAATTCTTTTTAAATTTTTTAGAATAAAACTGCATAAAATTAATTATTTTTTCAATTGCATATGTTTTGTTTGCAAATTTGTTTGTAATTTTTGACTGCATATTGCTGGCTATTAAAAAATCTTTGATTGGTAGATTTTTCTGGAAATTCCTTACTTCTGGGTCATTGTTCAAATACTCAGTTACCGTTATGGCTTAGCCACAAATGGACAGGGCCGGTATGAAACTTACTGCAAATCTTAATTTTAAATCTCTTTATTTTTTTTTATGAACAACCTTATTAAAAATGCCAATAAATGCCACTAGGGAGCATCCTGTAACTCTAATAGTAAAAAGCTGGAGAAAAGAAAGAGCAAGAGGAAATGTATTTTTGCATTTAGTAATGGTTAAAAAAAGAAAAATATATAATTTTTAAGAATGATTAAAATATCGAATAATTCAAATGATTAAAATTTTCATGCATTTTTCCTAAAGAAATTAAGTTTTGCAAGTTCTTGTGCACACAAATTTAAAAATACTGTCATATGAAAATTTTTTTCTCAAAAAATATCTAGATACAACTAAGGGTGCATTTCACTATTTTTAAAAAGAGGAGGGCACTGCACTCTTAAAAATTGGCCTAGCAAGAACATTTTTATGAAGTTTTCAGAAATTGCACAAAAGCTAAAATAAGATTTGATTACAGTAGAAACATTAGCATTAAATAAACACTTTAAGCACAGAAATCAATAATTTTGCAAAAGAGTTGCTGTTGCAACATTCTCAAAATGAGATACATTTATCAGTCGTGAGTCTTTTGGCTAATAAAAAATATGTAAGAATAAAACTGTATCAACTGCTTGCTTCTCAGCTGTGCATAACAAAATCAAAAGACACCCCCTCCTCCCTCAAAGAAAGTTCTGAAATGGCACCCCTGCTGCACTTTAATCATAATGTTGAAGAAAATGTGATTAGACCACAGTAAAAATTTTTTCCTTTCTATGTTTCTATCATACGAAAAGTGCTTCTTATATTTTGATGCTCTGTTATTGAAGACCTCATTTCACAATAACCATTCACAGATTACAAAGAGGGGTGTTTTATATACAGTAGAGTAGTACCGCTAATCCACAAACCTGTAATTTGTACTACCCAGTGGCAGAAACACCGTGACATAGTCATGGACAAAGAAAATCTCCTGCAGACAATTTTTGTGTGCACTAATGAAATCAATTTGAAAAATTGTGTGCAACTTTCAGACTTTTTTCTCTGCACAAAAAAAAAAAAAAAAAAAAAAAAAAAAAAAACGTGAATTTCGGCAAAGAATCACATAAAAATGCGACTTTCGTCAATGGATCATGAAAGAAATGCAAATTTCGTCAAAGGATCGTGGACAAAATGTGAATTTTGTCAAAAGATTGCGAAAAAAAAAACGCATTTCGTCAAAAGGTCGTAAAAAATGCAAATTTCGGCGAAAAAAAAATGCGAACATGGGTGCAAGTTTGAAATTTGGCCAAGCCTGAAAATATTTTGAATCTTCCCCCCTATCCCCCACTGAATGAGCACATATGCACATGCCGACGCACCACCTAGACAAAACCCAACACGTTAAATATTATATGCAGTAAAATTCAACTATCTTGAAACGAATTTTTAAAAAAATAAGTGCAAATCGCAAGGATGATTCTGAGTCAAAGAAAATTCTGAAATTCACAGCAAATTTTCTGAAAAGTTACAGCAGAGGGGGGGGGGGGGGGATCCACACATGGCACTAATTATGCATTATTTTTGCGATCGTTTGGCGAAATTTGTGGTTTTATCGCGATCTTTTGGCGAAATTTGTAGGTTTTTTTTCGCGATCTTTTGACAAACTTTGCGGTTCCTCGCTATCTTTTGACGGTAGTTGCATCTTTTAACGAAGTGTGCGGTTTTTCGCGATCTTTTGACGAAATTTGAGGTTTTCCGCAATTTTTTGACGAAATTTATGGGGTTTTTTTCGCGATCTTTTGACGAAGTTTGCGGTTTTTCGCGATCTTTTGACGAAATTTGAGGGTTTTTTCGCGATTTTTTGACGAAATTTGAGGGTTTTTTCGCGATCTTTTGATGAAATTTGTGGGGTTTTTTTTCGCGATCTTTTGACAAAATTTGTGGGGGTTTTTTTCGCGATCTTTTGACGTAATTTGTGGTTTTTTCGCGATCTTTTGACGTATTTTGCGGGTTTTTTCGCGATCTTTTGACGTATTTTGCGGGTTTTTTCGCGATCTTTTGACGTATTTTGCGGTTTTTTTCGCGATCTCTTGACGTAATTTGCGGTTTTTTTCGCGATCTCTTGACGTAATTTGCGGTTTTTTCACGATCTTTTGACAAATTTTGTTATTTTTCGCGATTTTTGGACGAAATTTGCGTTATTTCCGCGATTCTTTGACGAAATTTTCGTTTTTTCGGCGACCCTTTGTCGAAATTCGCGATATTTTCTATGTCCGAATTTTCGGATTGATGACCGGTTTTTTTAAATTTTCGGAACAGAATCCCCCCTATGCAAATGCATGTAATGTAAAACATTCATATTCATGTAAACAGTATTTGAAAAGTTTAATTCATACAGGTTACAGCTAAAAACAATAAAGTTGACATGCTATGACACATAAAATTGTGAAATACTCAAGAATGTGCATGGGCTCACTTATATACAATGTTTTTGTAATTTTAAAAATATCTTCCCATAAATGACATTAAAAAAGTACCTTAAAAGAAAGTTAAAAAAAATTTAAAGAATACTAAAATACAAATTACACTGATGATAGAAGTATAAATTACAGCACATGAAATTATTCCAGTTTTATCATATTTTTATTTTATCTCTGCTAGCATTTTAACAAGTTTTTTTGCAAGTGGAATTACCACCAATTTAACAAAATTCACCAGATTTATAAAAGAATTAAATCAATTTATATCGTCTTTCTATAAAAGTAGGAAACATTCATTTGTGTTTTTCCATGACCAATTAAACGAAAATCGCATTTTTCTGAGATCCTTTTAATGAAATTTGCGTTTTTCACCTCGATCCTTTGACAAAATTAGAGTCTTTTTACGATCATTTTAATGAAACTCGTGTTTTCACCGCTATCCTTCAACGAAATTCGCGTTTTTACCTCGGTCCTTTGACAAAATTTGCGTTTTTTTCCACGATCTTTAGACGGAATTCGCTTTTTTCTAAATCTTTAGATGAAATTCGCGCTTTTTCCACGATCTTTAGACGAAATTAGCTCTTTTTCCACGATCTTTAGACGAAATTCGCATTTTCCCACGATCTTTAGCCGAAATTTGCGTTTTTTTCACAACTTTTAGACGAATTTTGCGGGGTTTTTTTCATGATCTTTAGACAAAATTTGCGTTTTTTCCACGATTTTCCGACGAAATTCACACATTTTATACGATTTTTCGACGAAATCCGCATATTTTACACGAAATTCGCATTTTCCGCCATCTTTTGAGGGAATTCGCGTTTTTTCCGCAATCCTTTGACGAAGATCGTGTTTTTTTGTGGTCCATTAACAGAAATCGCGTCTATTTTGTGATTCTTTGACGGAGATTTCGTCCTTTTTGTGATCATCTGACGGAGACCGCGTCATTTTCGCGATCGTCTGACAGAGACCGCGTGTTTTTCGCGATCTTTGGCGGAAATCGCGTCTTTTCCGCGATCCTTTGACGAAGATAGAGTCTTTTCCGCGATCCTTTGACGGAAATAGCGTCTTTTCCGCGATCCTTTGACAGAAATATAGTTTTTTCCGCTATCTTTTGACGGAAATAACGTTCTTTCCGCGATCATTTGACGAAAATCATATTTTTCCCGCAATTCTTTGGCGAAAATAGTGTTTTTTTTTTTTGCGATCCAGTAATGAAAATCGCGTCTTTTTCGCGATTCTTTGACAGAAAGCGTTTTTTCCGTGATCCTTTGACAAAAATGCGTTTTTTCCGTGATCCTTTGACAAAAATCCGCAATAATTTAAAGGAAATCGCATCTTTTTCGCGATCCTTTGACAGAAATTGCGTTTTTTCCGCGATCATTTGACGAAAATCACGATTTTTTCGCAATCCTTCGACAAAAATCGTTTTTTTTGCGATCCTGTAACAAAAATCGCATCTTTTTCGCAATCCTTCGACGAAAATCGCGTCTTTTTCGCGATCCTTGGACGGAGATCGTGTCTTTTTCATGATCCTTTGGCGGAAATCGCATCTTTTTCGCGATCCTTTGACAGAAATAGCGTTTTTTCCGCGATCATTTGACGAAAATAACGATTTTTTCGCAATCCTTCGGCAAAAATCGTTTTTTTTTTTCGATCCTGTAACGAAAATCGCATGTTTTTCGCAATCTTTCGACGAAAATCGCGTCTTTTTCGCGATCCTTGGACGGAGATAGTGTCTTTTTCGCAATTTTTTTGACGGAGATCGCGTCTTTTTCGCGATCAGAAACAGAAAGCGTTTTTTCCGCGATCCTTAGACAGAAATCGCATTGTTTACGCGGAAAAGGAAGATTGTCTGAAAAAAATATAAGCTGGGATTTTTAAGATTCTAACCAAAATTTTAAACGCGATGGTCAAAAAGTAGAGTTATTTTAAGACCGATTTTTAAACATTTTGCACGAATCTTGAGAAATCTGAAAACGGATTTTTTTTTTCGTCCACGGAGATTTTTCCGGCCCGCTTCCGACCTCGGGAATTTTCAAAAGCCGGAATTCCGGCCCGTGGCCGGAAAACTTGCACCCATGAATGCGAATTTCATCAAAAGGCTGTGGAAAAACGCGAATTTCGTCAAAAAATTACGAAAAAATGCTATTTCCCTCAAAAGGCCGCAGAAAAAAAAACGTGTATTTTGTCAAGGGATCAGGAAAAAAAAAACTGCAAAATTCGTCAAGGGATCACTTAAATAAAGCGAATTTCATCAGAAATCCACGGAAAAAATACAAATTTCATCAAAAAAAAAAAAAAAAAAAAAAAAAAAAAAAAAAAAAACTTCATTAAAGGGTTGGTGGAAAAACTCAGCTCTTTTAAAGTGGGAAGCCGTTAAAGTTCAGCCTTTTTTTTTTTTTTTTTTTTTTTTTTTGAGCCTGTAGCATGTCTGAAGGTTGTATTGTGGTGTGTGTGATTGTGAAATGGTGAAAAAAAACTTGAGCACACATTTTCAAGGACGCCACCCTGGTCAAAATATTAATTGAAAATTACCTTGGGCTAAAAAATTTGGAAAACATATTTAAAACAGCAGAGCATTCCCAACTCCAAGAAAGGACAAATCAGCTCTTAAGCTTCCAAAGGTTTTTAGAAGTATCTTTATTGCCCAGGTATGGTTCTGCTTATCCTTCCCATTTTAGAAATCCTACAAGAAGTTAGATAATGAAAAGTTATAAGCGATATTAATGAGAATGCATCCTGCTTTCCATGTTTTAAATAAAATGATAAAAAATTCCTTGTTCAATGTATTATTCATTAAAATTACATACAAAACTTGCAGACAGATTATGAAATTTTAAAAGCTTGTCGCAGACAGTTACAAAACTTTACGCCACTGGGCCATACTATATGAATGAATGTAGAAGGAAGTGGTAATGAATGGACCATTAACAAAATATGAAAAAGTATTTGCATAAAATTATTTTAGATGCCACCAATACATGAAGTTATTTGTTCTACCAAACTCATCCAATTTTCCACTGTTTGAGAGAAGCCATTTTCCCACTAGAGTAGGATGGTCAAGAAACTGATTGAAAAGTAAATTTTTTCACTTTTCAGTAAAATAAATAAGCTAAAAAGTATCCATTATTTCATTGCAAATATGTGTATTAGCAAGTCTTTGCATATCTGTAAACTAATTTTAGGATGTATTTAGATGTTATTTGAATTTAATGTACTAAAAAGACCTGAATATACAGTAGAATCTTTTTTATCCAAAACTCTTAACCAAAATCCATTTTTAAAGCTTTTTTTTTTTTTTACTATCAAATTTCCTTGCGTGCAAAATCCATTTTGAAAGCATTTTTTTTAACTATCATATTCCTTGTGTGAAAGCGGTGTCCTTTCCAAACTACGAGTAAATATTTTCGATCCCCTTTCTTACAGTTCCTTCGGATTTAACTTGAGATCCCGTAAGCTGCAGAGTGGAACGTAGAAAACGAACAAATTAGCAATTCTGAAGCTTTTGAATGTTTTGCAAAAGGTTTGGCATGTCTGGAGCAGCAGAATGACTGTGATACTGGTGAACTAATAATATTAAAAAACTCCCTGATAGAGCTTCAAAGCAAAAACAAGTGAAATTGTGACAAACAAAATTTTTTTTAAACACTTGCGATATATGTAAAAGGTTCTTAATTTCAAAATTAAAATTTGGGTAATTTATTCTTGTTTCTATTTTGTTATTACTTTATTTTTATTAAGCACTTGTTACCATAATAAGAAATATTGCATTTATTTCTCCTTCATCTTAAAATTGAAGCATTCTCAATTTTCTGAAAATTTAGATTTTCCGAAAGAGGGTCGGTCCCAATTACTTCGAATAATCGAGGTTCTACTGTATTCCAGAAGTATAGGTGGGGCTGAATGGGCCACTATATCATGGTCATGAATGGGCCACCTTTCGATCATGAAAATGTTTTTCTTTTTCCTTTTTTTTTTTCTGATCTTCCCTTTAATATGAAACATAAATGGCTGTCATTGATTTAGATTAAATTACTATCTAGTTAGAATAGGTTTATAGTTAAGTCTAAAGAATAATTTGTACATTTTCACCCTAAGAAATATTAGTTATTTATTAGAAACATAAGTTGAATTATATAAATGTTTAAAGTGAACTGTCTAGTTCTTGACCACACCAACCAGTATTTTCCCATTTGATATACAACTAGAATAATTGTTTATATTCTGAATCTGATGGGTAGAATAAATAATACCAGAAATTTTAAATAGTCAATTAATAGGCAGTTCAACCCTGTTACAACCATGTCATTTAATATTAATTTTGAAAAATATAAATTTCGTTAAATCATACTGTGTATTACCTATTATTTTTATGCATATTTTATGTTCTTTCTTTCTTATAATCTCATTATTTTGTCATTTTTCTGCTACAATAATGTGGTTTAATAATATCACTTTTGATGTTTATAAATTTTGATAAGCATCGTATATTACTTACTATTTCAGTATGCTTTCGATCCTATCATGTCAAGTGCCATTTATTTTGTCATATTTGGTAAATAAAAGATTAATTCCACATTTTTTCATTGAATTCATTTAGTGGCCCATTCATTACTTTCAATGGCCCATTCAGCCCCATGGGTGGGGATGAATGGGCCAAATTCCTATATTTTTATTTTCTATTATCATTCATTATAGACATTTCCTAATCCAATTTTTATGACTTTTTTATATAATCAAATAAGTAAAGCAACTGAAGAGCGAATTCTGAGCCAAAAAAAATTATTAGAAAAAATTACAAACCAAAAATTGGCCCATTCATTACCACTCTCCCCTAAACGGATTTTAATTCTTAAAAAATAATTTATCAGTGGTAACAATTTTTTAGTTTTTCACCAAGCTTTAATCTCACATTTGATGCATATGCATCATACATGTATCAAATACATATGTATCATACATCAAACTTATTTTTTACGATTTAAAATGATAGTATGCATAAAAATAATATACTTATTTCAAATGAAAATCAAATTTCAAAGTAATTGCTTAAGAGTCAAAAAGGTCAACATAGTGAAAAAGATTCCATGCCGGGACTCGAACTCGGGCCATCAGTATAGCGCACTAAAGTTCTACTGAATAAATCACATGGAACGATACCCAGCCTGGAAAATTTCTCACTATTATACAGGGTGTCTCCTCTCAATGGTGCCCAATGGCTAATTTCTAAACCGTTAGTCATAGACATATAGTTCCAATAGCAAAAATGTTTTAAATGAGGTAAAGAAGTATTTTTAAAGCGATTTGCGTCAAGAAAAACATTTATTAAAAAATTACGAAATTAAAATTTTTATACGGTCCCCCGGTCCTATAAGTGATATTTAGTAAAAATCATTTGCACTAACAAGTAAGACAAAAAAAGTCCCACTCCTCTGTGATTAAAACTAACCGAGTAATAGATGTTTAAAGTTGGAGTATCTTTTTTGCTGCAAAATAGGGATCAGTCACAAATTTACTAGAAATAAAAATAATCATCAGATATGAAATTTAACATTAAACATTAAGAGTAAAATTAAGATGAACATTACAATTATATTTTGAGATTTTCGTTCCTTCTGATATATTAAAGCAAAATATACAACTTGTACTAAAAATATAAGTAAAAAAAAAACAGAAATTTTGTTACATATCCCCCCCCCCCTCCTTCCCACCCCAAGCACAGACAGAAGAAAGCTCAATTTGTAAGTATTTTCTTGTATCATCTTAATTTTTCTTTTTTTGGTATGCATATATTTTTATACATAACTTTTGAATGTCTACTCTGAATATGTTAAGGAAATTAATATGTCCCTTTTTGAAAATGATCCTCGCATCACGTTTTGTTCTTTTGCAACAAACATCAATTATTTGATTATATGATACCATGGGCGTACCCAAGGAGGGGGCTGATGGGGCTGCAGCCCCTCCCCCCCCCCCCCCTGAAATTTTCGAAAGTGACATTAAAAAGTGCTGATTTTTTGTCTTTAATTTTTGGCAAAAATTTTTAATTTTTTTCAACCATACAGCGGACTAGCCATTCTCATTAGTCCCATATTAATCCACATTTACAGCAAAGAAGAGAAAGGGAGCTGACGGGGTTACAGCCCCCCCACCTCCTCCCAAAATAGTCGAAAAATTAAATGAAAAAGTGTTTTTATGTTACTTTTTTAAGATAAATCTGTAATTTTTCTGTCATATAGCAAAATAGGCATTCTCGTTAATACAATATTAGTCCACATTGATATCACAGCATACTCAAAGATGGGGAGGAGGCTGATGGAATTTCAGCCCCCTCTTCTCGAAGTGGTCGAAAATGAAATGAAAAAATAGTGCTGAATTTTTCCTGTCTAAGATAAATTTGCATTTTTCCCCCTATCGTTCATCAGACTATGCGCTTCATTCGCTTTATTTCCATATTAGACCATATTGACACCAAAGAAGAGAAAGGGGTTTGATGGGGTTACAGCCCCCCCCCTACCCACCCACCCAGAAATAGTCGAAAAATTAAATGAAAAGGTGTTTTTTTGTTACTCTTTTAAGATAAATCTGTAATTTTTTCTTCTGTCATACAGCAAAATAGCCATTCTCATTAACAACATATAAGTCCACATTGCATCACAGCATACCCAAAGATGGGGAGGGGGCTGATGGAATTACCTTCCTCTCGAAATAGTCGAAAATGAAATGAAAAAATCCCTGCCGGCCCGGCCTACAGGCGGGGGTAGATTTCGAAGTTAAGTATAATAATTTCACAAACAAAAACCAAATCATGATTAGAGATAAGCCCACTTTAACAATTTTATCTGGCCGCTTTTGACAAGTTTTTATTCCATTTTTATATAATAACTGGTTTTATCACAATCATGTTAGGGCGGTATTCAAAAAAATACTATTCCATGCTCAACAACTCTAAATTTTCTGGCATAGCTCCAGATTCATTTTTAATAGGAAAAACATGAAACTTGTTGACGTGATTTTTGAAGAGATTTATAAGCGACCTGTGTTTTTAATTTTCGTTCAATTAATTAAAACTTGATATATAAACAATTATTTTCTCAGTTAGACAATATTTTTCGTTTCTAACACAATCTCTTCGAGAAATTCCGTTCAAAATGCCCACTTCGACATCATTTTTTGAAATATATTCTGCTTCTGTCAAAAAATCGATCATTACGGTACATTATAGTGTTTCTGAATAAGCGAATCTACCAATTGGATGCGTTTGAGAGCAAAAATGAATTTAAAAATGAGTCAGAAAATAAGCAGTTTGGATTTGAATACTGTTAGAAAATGCTCTTTTGTTTCAAGAACATTCCACCAGATGGCAGCATCAGACAATCCTTTTTATTTGATCTACTAAGACAGACACTCAGGATAGTTAGTGTTTCTCCTTCCTTTATAGCAGTTAGCAGCAAAATGCTGGTGGATTAAAAATCCAATAATATTCCAAAGGAATGATAATATGTTAAAAAAAAACTGCAACAAACCATAGTTCAAAGTATTTCTTTGTGTTTGTAAATAGTCTTATTCATCTGTTTTGTTTTATTCTGAAGTGTGATCAGTATTGTGTCCAACATATATATTATTCTAGTGTATTTAATCTTCAAATAAATGTTTTTTGTTCATCCTAAGAAGAATATATTTCTATTGAAATGCATCAAAACATAAAGGTAAAACTTTTAACTTTTTATTGTTTACCTATTGAGGAATTTCGTATTCATGCCTTCCATATGGAATAACATTCCAACAGTCGATTATGAGACTGAAGTTATCTCAATTTTAAATATAATAATATGAAAGAAGAAAATATAATATAATTAAATTCAAAGAAATAATTATTTTCTGAATGTTGTATTTTTCACAAGTGAATGATATAAAAGAAAATTCAAAGAATTCAGTGATGCCGCTGTACTTGAAAAAACCTGGGTCCCCAGGACCCAGGATTTCCAAAAATCTGGGTCCCTTTTTTACAAAAGCGGGTCCCCATCAATAATAATTTATATTTTAAAGGAATAAATGAATTTTTTTTATTTGGAAAAGATAAATGAAATACATTAATTATTGTTTTAATAATAATTAAATAATGAATTAAAACCAGTATTATTTGCACTCAAATGAGATATTTTTAAAAAATATTAAGAGAAATTTTCTTTACTTTTTTAAAAGTAAAAATGCAAGATACAATTTTAATTGTAAAATAATGTTTATTTGAGAGTAGAAGATACCAAGTTCCACTAACAAGTATCACTAATGTTCGCATTTCTTTTAAAAAGGGGCAAGATGGGTTTATTGAAAAAAATATTTTTGCTGAAAAAAAGAATACTTATGTTAAGTAAATGTGTCCTTTTTGTTGAATGAATGGGTGCTTTCATTATATTTCCCATTGAATTATTTGTCAGCATAGATCTGTGTTGGAATCAGGCATTTTCCTTGGAATGGAAATTTACATCTAAATCATTAATAAGCATCAAATCCTAAATGTTCTGAAGCTGGGAGACATTTCAATGTAGTAAGAAGGGGGGGGGGGGGGATTTTCACTGGTCCTCCTACTGAATACATAATCAAAGTACACTGAAATCATGCTGTATTTTTAAGAATCCCATTTTATACCTATAAGTTTAGTTTGCACACCTTTTTTGGTGCTTTGACTAAATTCACGTTTTTTCCACGTTACTTTGACGAAATTCGCGTTTTTTCCGCAATCCTTTTGTCGAAATTCACTATTTTTTCGCGAGCCTGTCACGAAAACCGTGTTTTTCCCGCGATACTTTAACAAAATTCGGCTTTATTCTGCGAATGTTTGACGAAATTCGCTATTTTTTCGCAATTTTTTGACGAAATACACTATTTTGTCTCGGAACTTTTACGAAAATAGCGTTTTTTTCGCGATATTTTGATGAAATTTGTGCTTTTTTTTCGCGATCCTTTGACGAAAATCGACTTTTTTATGCTATTTTTTGACGACATTCGCTATTTTTGGGCGATCCTTTGACAAAATATGCTATTTTTTCGCGATCCTTTGACGAAAATCGGCTTTTTTCCGCGATATTTTGATGAAATTTGCGCTTTTTTCGCGATCCTTTGACAAAATTCGGCTTTTTTTTTTGCGATCCTTTGACAAAATTCGGCTTTTTTTTCGCGATCCTTTGACAAAATTCGGCTTTTTTTTTCGCGATTTTTTGACAAAATTCGCTAATTTGTCGTGGCCCTTTTACGAAAAGCGCGTTTTTTTTTGCAATATTTTGATGAAATTCGCGCTTATTTCCGCGATATTTTGATGAAATTTGCGCTTATTTCCGCGCTTTTTTTTTGACGAAATTAGCTTTTTTTTCGCGATCCTTTGACGAAATACGCTATTTTTTCGAGCCGTTTTTACGAAAATCGCTGTTTTTGCGTGATATTTTGATGAGATTTGCGTTTTTTTTCGCGATTCTTTGACGAAAATCGGCTTTTTTCAGCGATTTTTTGACGAAATTACGCGTCCCACGGGACGCGTAAGAGATATTTTTTTGCGTCCTGTCTCCCATTTTTCGCATAATTTACACGCTATAGCGCGTCCGCAGCATCCCTGGAATTGTTCTTATTTTGAAATCAAAAGTATTGTGTATTGATAAGAAAAGAAAATATTTTGAATTTTATTTTGCCAATTTCTTATTGAAATTTTATTTTGCCAATTTCTTATTGAAATTTTATTATACAAGTTGCAAATGTAAATTTATGTTTTAAACAAACAATTGAACATTTAAGAACAGTTTTTCTGAAATCAAAAGTAACTTCAAAAATTGTTCTCAAGAATTTTATTTTGTTCTTATTTCATCATTAGCATTATATTTGAGTTTATAATTGTTGTTTTGATGTATTAATAAGATAAAAAGCTTTATTTTCTGTGAAATAAGCAAATATTATTATATCATAATGTCTAGTATTAAAGAATCTCATTATGTTGATAAACTACAGGGCTGTCTGCCCACCTACCCGCCCAAAAAAACCTGGGTGGTTTTTTTTTTAAAAAACCCACTTAATAAAACCCCCAAAAACCCACATAAAAGTGAGTTTTATTGGGTTTTTTGGTTTATATGAGTTTTTTGCTGCACAGTATCATTTATTTCCAATTACTACTTATTTGTTATGATTCTGTTATACATGTAAGATAAAAATTTAATTAAATTTAGGTTTTCAGACATCTTTGTATAAAAAGATAAAAATGATTTGAACGAACTGCAAAACCCAAACCTCAGCAAATTAAAATTATCCAAAAGAAAAAATGACTATTTTATCATTCATTATCTAATATGTAAAAATGAAAATTTGTCTGTCTGTAATTCTATACAAATCGACAATTTGGAAGACAGGATTGTGAAATGTTACATATATGCGTATTAAAACACGGCCGAGGCAACTAAAGTAATCCAGGATCTAAATAATTTATAGTTAATTTTTAATTAATAAAACATCACCAATTTAACAGCAAGTTCTATCAAATTTAAACATTTTATGTTATAGCAGTTGCTAACAATTAAAAATCCACAATAAAATTCTTATCACAACAATTACTTTTCTATTGCAAGATTTCCATGTGAAAAATGAAATAAATAGTTTGACGAATAAAAAAAAAAGAAGTGAATATTATGTCACATTGGAAATGTAATGGACGTCAGCAGGTGAATATATATAACACTATGAGTTTGAAAAAACGCATTGAAACATGATAAAAACCCGAGCATAAGCTTGATAAGATAATTGGCATTTTAACATTTTGAGGTTCTCTGAATTTGTTTTCGCCATTTTTAAATCTATTCCTTATATATACTTTTGTGTATGCATGTATATTAGAATTTCCACAAAGGTTTACGTCCCTAGAGCTCATTCTTAGTGAAGAACTGAAATAAAGATGTCAAATTTTTTGATAATAAAATTCATAGAATTTTCGTATTTGCCATTTTTCTTTAATCATGAAAAAATTATTTAAATAACAAAATACTCAGAAACAACTTTTCATCAAAAGGTTTTAATCTCGGTCTCAATCCAGATCACAGATTATATTTACTAAGTAAATAGGTAATCTGTCGTCCGGATTAAATAAAAAAAAAAAAAGTGAAAATTATGTAAATTAACACGCAATCGTTGATTTTTCAAAACAAACATTCTTAAAATTCTGTGCAACGCCGGGTACTTTAGCTAGTATTATATATATATTATATATTACATATCATTCATTAAGGTCCATATAATTTATCAAAAATTTTTTATAACAGTTGCTTAAAAATATGTTTATAATGTATTAAGTATTTTCCAGTTGAACTGCATTTAATATTTCATTTTGTTTTACACTCAAAAATCCCAATTTTTGTTATTAAAGAGTACAACTTAAGATAACAGATACAATGAAAATCAGAACATGATAAAGAAGGCATTTTTAGTCTGTACCTGTCTGAATAAGAAAACTTTTTTTCTTTAGACTCTCTGCATATAAGTAAAATTGAAATTTTAAATACAGCCACAACTGCAAAAATACATTACATTATGAACACATTTTTTATGTACTATTAAAGAAATGAATTATAACCTATACACTATAGTCATTTTTTCCTATGTAGTCATAAAAAATTAAAATTACAAGTTCCTTGGATTACAATAATTTGGTGAGGGTTGGGTGGTTGGGTCTTGCAGTTCTTTAAAATCATTTTTAATTTTTATGCTTAGATGTCTGAAAATCTAAATTTAATTGAAATTTTATCTTACATATATAATAGAATCATAACAAGTAAGTAATTAAACATAGTTGGCACTGTTCAAAGAAATGCACAGCAAAAAACTCCAAAAACCCGAAAGAAAACAAAAAAAACCCAATAAAACCCAATTAAACCCAAAAAAGCCCAATAAAACCCGAAAAAAACCAGGTTTTTTTCAGCCCTGAAACTAACTGATGACAACTATTCAGTTTGGAAGTTCAAAATAGAACAATTGTTAATCAAAGAAGGTCTGTATGATGTTGTATTTGAACCTAAAAAAGAAAATGATGATAATTGGGTAAAAAATGATAGAAATGCTAGGGCATTAATTTGTTTAAATATCTCAGATTCACAAATTGTTCATGTCAGACATGCTAAAAGTGCTAAAGAAACATATGATCAATTGAAATCTGTTCATGAAAGAGTAAATTTAACAAATAAACTTTATCTTCTTAGGAAGATGTATTCCATTAAATATAATGAAAATGTAAAAATGCAGGAACATATTAATTCTGTCTTAGAATTAGCAGAAAAATTAAGAAGTATAGGTGAAGTAATACAAGATGATAATTTAATAGCTATTTTGCTCTGTTCCTTACCAAATTCTTATAGTACCTTTATAACTGCTATTGAAAGTAAATATGAAACAGATTTATCATTAAAATATGTTCAAAACAAATTAATTGATGAGTATCTTAGAAGAGTTGAAACTAAACAAATTTCAGCAAAATTTGAAACTATTGCTTTAAAGGGTAATAGGGATAAACCAAAGCATTTGAATAAGCAAAAATTTTGTTCTCATTGCAAAAAGAATAATCACAACCGTGAAGATTGTTTTCACTTAAAGGGTAATAATACTAACAAAACAAAACCAAATTTCACCCAAGATAGATCACGTCAACAGTTTAAAAAACCAAACAATTTCTCTGCCTCTACTGCTAGTCAAAATGAAAATCTATCAGATTCTCAAAACTATCGTGAATTAATGGAAAAATATTCTTCGAGTTTTGTCATGAAATCTCAACAAAATGGAAATAAAAACAAAAATTTGTCTTTTGTTATTGATTCAGGTGCGTCTGTTCATTTAGCTAATTCCTTGGAACTGTTCTCAGAATTAAAAAGTTCGAATAAAGATACAATTACAATTGCTAATGGAACTAAATTAACTGCAAAGGGAAAGGGTAAATGTACTTTTAATATTGAAACACTTAATGGTCAAACAAATAGAGTTACATTAGATCATGTGCTTTATGTTCCCGAGTTGGATAGTAATTTATTATCTGTCCAGTCTTGTACTGAGAAAGGTTTTATTGTAACATTTAAAGATGATATATGTTTAATTAAAAAGTACAACATCTTAGTTGCAGATGCAAAAGCTGATGAGGGGTTATACAGATTAAAAATAATACCTACAAATGAAAAGGTATATAGTGCTTCAGAAATATTACCCGTTTGTTCTAATGTTAACTGCATTCTAAAATGGCACCAAAGGCTGGCCCATAGAAATTTGGAATCCATCAAGAAAATTCAAAAGGATGATTTAGCTTTAGGTATTACTGTGAATAATTGTTCTCATAATACTGAATGTTCAAGTTGCATAAAAGCTAAGCTAACAGAAAAATCGTTTCCAAAAGAAACACAATACAGAAGTAAAAAACCACTCGATTTGATATACAGCGACATATGCAGTCCTGCAGAAACAAAAAAGTATGGGATCAAAAAGATATTTCGTTACATTTATTGATGATTACTCTCGTTATACACAAGTATATTTTATTTCTTCTAAAGATGAAGTATTTGATAAATTAAAAGAGTATGTTGCATCAACAACAAATAAATTTAGATTGAAGATTAAATCCTTGCATAGTGACAATGGAACAGAATATTGCAACGAATCTGACAAAGACTACCTTAAAAACTTAGGAATAAATCATGAAACAATGACGCCATATTCACAGTCCCAAAATGGAGTCACAGAAAGAAAGAATCCCTCGCTTATTGAAATGAGTAAAGCCATGCTTATAAATGCTAAATTGCCAAAAACATTCTGGGCAGAAGCCATAGCTACAGCAGCCTACTTACAAAATAGATTACCTACAAAATCAACTGAAAAGACACCATATGAACTGTGGAATGGGCATAAGCCAAATTTGAGTCACCTTAAAGTATTTTCATGGTAAAGGATGCAAAGCATATGTGTATGTTCATAAACAGAAGAGACAAAAATTTGACGAAAAAGCCACTGAAGGAGTCTTTGTTGGTTACGATTTAAGAAGCAAAGGATACCGAATTTATATAGGCGGTAGAAAAATAGTGATAAGCAGAACAGTGAAGTTTTTTGAAAATATAAACTGTGAAAATGTCTTTAAAGAAAATCCTGAAGAGCGAATCTCAGATTTAATGCATTTCAATTTTTCAGAAGAAAATCTTGAAAATGATAGTGAAGCTATCTGAATAGAAAATACTGCAGAAGAAATAAAAATGGATGAAAAATCAGTAGATAGCCCAACAACTGAAGAAAGTGAAGATAATTTCCAGAGAAGAATATCTAACAGAGAGACTAAAGGAATTCTACCAGAAAGATATTCTTACAAAACTGAAGACAGTTGTTCCAAAAATCAAGATCCTGAAACTTTTAAAGATGTTTTACAATTACCAGTAAAAGATCAACAGAAATGGTTTCAAGCTATGAAGGAAGAATTTAACTCTTTAAAGGAAAATGAAGTATTTGAGCTTGTTACTTTACCCAAAGGCAAGCATGCCATTGGCTGTAAATGGGTTTACAAAACAAAACATAATGAAAATGGAGCAGAAATAAAATGCAAAGCACAATTAGTTGCCAAAGGTTTCGCTCAAAAATTAGGCACTGATTATGATGAAACCTTCTCTCCTGTCGTCAAACATACAACTATTAGAGCTTTTCTGACCTGGGCAGCTTATCATAAAGCCAGAGTATTTCAAGTAGATGTTAAAACAGCCTTTCTACATGGTAAACTAGATAATGAAGAATTATACATGCATCAACCAGAAGGCTTTCATGATGAAGAAAATAAAGACAAAGTCTATAAATTTAAAAAGGCTATATGTGGTCTTAAACAAGCCGCCAAGTGCTGGAATGAAGAAATAGAGAATACTCTAAAGGCATATGGATTTAAACAAAGTGAAGCTGATCCATGTTTGTTCACAAAAGAAAAATCAAAGAAGACAATTCATCTCATACTGTATGTAGATGATATGCTGATAAGCTCAGAAGATGAAAATGAAGTTAATGAAGTAATAAATTATTTAAAGAAATCTTATCCCATAACATCACTAGGAGAAGCAAAATACTTCTCAGGTATAGAAATTTACAGAAAAGAAGACGGAAGTTATTTACTTTCACAAAGAAGTAAAATAAATCAATTAGTTAAAGATTTTCAGCTTGAAGAAGCCAAACCAACTTATACCCCAATGGAAACTAACTATTATAGTTTAGATAAAGAAGAAAATCTTTTATCATCAAATGATAATTATAGACAAGCTATAGGAAGTCTTTTATATATATCCTCATGCAGAAGACCTGATATTACCGCTCCAACACACATACTAAGTCGAAGATGCAATAATCCAAGACAAAAGGACTGGAATGCTGTTAAGAGGGTAATAAGGTACTTAAAAACAATGAAAGACCTTGATCTCCACATTTCTTCAAAAAAATATCCTAATATAGTTGCATAATCGGATGCAGACTGGGGACAAGATGCTACAGACAGAAAATCCACCTCAGGAAATGTAATCTTCTTAGGCAATAGCTGCATTTCTTGGTTCTCACGAAAACAATCATGTGTGACGTTATCGTCAGCAGAAGCTGAATATGTAAAACGGAGTTTCGTTCCAATAGAGATTTGTTTAGAATAGAGTGCGCCCCTTGTTGCAAAATGTGGAACTAACAGATTTTTCAAGAGGATAAAGTGTTTTGAAAGGAATATTAAACGAAACCCTCTGTGCGATCTGTGATCACACTTACCCACTTGTTTCCTTGATTTTTTGATAAAATTTGAGGGTTTTTCGCGATTTTCTTTTTTTTTTTAAATTGAAATTCATGTGTATTCTGTGATTTCTTGAAGAAATTTGATTTTTTTCTTCTTGTCAAGATGTTGTTAAAAAAATTGCGATCCTTTGAAGAAATTTGTGTTTGTTGTGATCCTTAGATGAACTTTTAGTTTTTTTCACAATTGTTTGTTAAAAGCAGCTTATTCTGCGATCTTTTGATGAAATTTGTGTTATTTTAGCAATCTTTTGATGAAATACGCGTCTTTTTCGGTGGCCATTTGTCGAAATTCGGGATATTTTTCAGTGAAATTTTGGCAATCTCGAATTTTTAGGAACAAGAAGAAAATTTTAGGAAGTAAAATAATAGTTAGGAAATTTAGGAATTTTAGAGGGAATGAGAGCCCTTAATTGAGAATATTAAGCCTTTTTTAATAGCACTTCTGGGAGTTTGCATACTTCTAAACACTAGCATTTCTCAAAATTATTTTGGATTTAAAGTTTAATTAAACTGCGTCATAGAATTGAAAATCTTTTTTTTTTTTTTTCTTTACAATTCCAGTGATGTTGTTTTTATTGCATTAAAACATTTTCTTGTTTTATTAATGTTCACTCTAGGAGGAAAAAAGGGCAGGATGCTATTCACTAAAAAGGGTACTACTGAAGCAGATAAGGGCACTATTGCAAGAGAAAATATATTATTGCCTTTAGCGGTGATGTCGCTGTACTTGAAAAATCCTGGGTCCTGCGGACCCAGGATTTCCAAAAACTTGGGTCCCTTTTTTTACAAAAGTGGGTCCCCATCAATAATAATTCATATTTTAAATGAATAAATTAAACTTGTTTATTTAGAAAAGATAAAATAAATGCATTAATTATTGTTTTAATAATAATTAAGTAATGAATTAAAACCAGTATTATTTGCACTCAAATAAGATATTTTTAAAAAACATTAAGAGAAATCTTCTTTACTTTTTTAAAAGTAAAAATGCATGATACAATTTTAATTATAAAATAATGCTTATCTGAGAGCAGAAGATACCAAGTTCCACTAATGTTCACATTTCTTTTAAAAAGGGGCAAGACGGGTTTATTGAAAAAGATATTTTTGCTGAAAAAAAGAATACTTATGTTAAGAAAAGGGGTACTTTTTGTTGAATGAATGGGTGCTTTCATTACTCTTCCCATTGAATTATTTGTCAGCATAGACCTGTGTTGGAATCTGACATTTTCCTTGGAAGGGAAATTCGCATCTAAATCATTAATAACCATCAAACAATAAATCTTCCAAAGGTGGAAGACATTTCAATGCAGTAATAGGAGGTGGGGGGTGATTTTTCACTGGTCCACCCCCTGAATACATTATCAAAGTATACTGAAATCATGATGTATTTTTAAGAATCTGATAAAAAAATTAAATTCCATTTTACGAATGTTAACTTATACGTAAAACCTGTAAGTTTGATTTGCACATCTTTTTTGGTGCTTTGACGAAATTCGTGGTTTTTCCGTGATCCTTTGGCAAAATTCGTGTTTTTTCCGCAATCCTTTGACGAAATTCACGTTTTTCTGCAATCCTTTCACGAAATTCACGTTTTTCTGCGATCTTTTGATGAAATTCACGTTTTTCTGCGATCCTTCGACGAAATTCACGTTTTTCTGCGATCCTTCGACGAAATTCACGTTTTTCTGCGATCCTTCGACGAAATTCACGTTTTTCTGCGATCCTTCGACGAAATTCACGTTTTCCGGCGATCCTTTGAGGAAATTCGCTATTTTTTCGCAAAACTGTTACAAAAATAGTGTTTTTTCCGCGATACTTTAACGAAATTCGGCTTTATTCCGCGATTTTTTGACTAAATTCGCAATTTTTTCGCGATCTTTTGACAAAATACGTTATTTTGTCGCGGCTTTTTACGAAAATCGCGTTTTTTCCACGATATTTTGATCAAATTTATGCTTTTTTTGCGATCCTTTGACAAAAATCGGCTTTTTGACAAAATTCGCTATTTTTTCGCGATCCTTTGACGAAATACGCTTTTTTTTCGCGACCCTCTAACGAAAATCGCGTTTTTTCAGCGATATTTTGATGAAATTTGCATTTTTTTTTGCGACCCTTTGACGAAAATCGGCCTTTATCCGCGATTTTTTTGACGAAATTCGCTATTCTTTCATGATCCTTTGACGAAATACGCTATTTTTTCGCGGCCCTTTTACGAAAATCGCGTTTGTTCCACGATATTTTGAGGAAATTTGTGCCTTTTACGGTCCTTTGACGAAAATCGGCTTTTTTCCGCGATTTTTTGACGAAATTACGTGTCCCATGGGACACGCAAGTTATATATACTATACTATTTTTATACTATAGCGCGTTAGTTAAAAAAAAAAAAAGAGATGGAACATACATAATTTTTAGATATGATAAACAAAGTGACATTAATTTTGAAATGAGAAAATTCTATCATTTTTGCAAGTTTCTGGGCACACGGATTAAGAAATACTATGGGATGAAGAAAATTTTTACACGAAATCTCTGGCTACAATTAGTGATGCATTTTACTATTTTTAAAAGGGCAGGGTGCCCTTCAAAAATGGCCTAGAATGAACACTATAGTACCGGCAAACCTTAGTTGTCAATGGGTACGATACTGAGCAAGCCTTTTTACGGACTTTGGCGTTGTAGGACTTCCATACTGGGAGATATAGTGATGATTTTGGCGTGAAAAAAATCCTTTTTCGGATTTAATTTAGATTATTTGTTTACTGCTGGAGTATATTCTTGAATTGCGAGATTTGGCTGTTTATCGTTGTTTGGAGGAAGAAATTTGCACGAGTTGATTTGATATTACCAATTATTTTGTTTGTTTTTTTCCCGTTCCATGCATATTTTTTTTATATTCCTAAAAGAATTCTGGTTGGTGATAGACGGCCAAAATACATTTAGAATAAAGTTATTTAAAAAAGAAAACGAAACATCTCCTTTAGGGACGCCAGCTGGATAGGGGCAAAGGAAGAGCCACCGCCTCTCTCTGGATTTTGAAAATGAATTTTCTACGAAACTTTCTTCATTTCTGATTGTTAAAAATGAAAGATAAAATAATGCCTAGCCTTCCTCAACTCCTACAGTGGCAAAGAATTTTTAATTCTTTTTCTTTAATTTTCTTTTTACATTCAGGTGCTTTTAATTTATCCAAAAGGGATCACAGACCCAGTGACGGATTTTTTTTTTTTTTTTTTCAATTCTCAATTTTGTTAAATGTTGGTAGAAATCTATTTTTGAATGCGAATTCTGTCATTTTTTTTTTTTTTTAATTTAGCATATTTCATATTTACATTCTGCAGCGGGCGAATGTAGACCATCGACCTCAGCCATCCATCAACAAAAAATATTTAAAAATGTGTAAATGCAAACGGGATATTAGAAAAGAACCTTCCCATTGTTTAACATTAACTCAAGTGTAAGGCTTCTGTTCCTGCAGGCAAAGACACTCGCAAACTAATGGTAACCGTATGGGGAGGTTATTTTCTAATATCTCGTTTGCATTTCGACATTTTAAAATGTTTTTTATACATTGGATAGCTGAGGTCCATCTGTACATCACTCTTTTTCGATTTTGGTTGCAGATATTTTTTATAAAGTTACTTTCATTTTCGAAACCGGTTCCGAAAGTTGAAAGTGTCATTCTAAAAAATATCTGAAACCAAAATGGAAAAAGTAAAAAAGGAACGATGTAGAAATGGACCTCAGCTATCCAATGCAAATAATAATAATAATATAAATAAATAAAAAATAATAATAAAAATAAATAAAATAAAAATGTCGAAATGCAAACGATATATTAGAAAATAACATTCCTATAGGATTAGCATTAGCTCTCGAGTGTCTTCGCCTGCAGGGACAGGAGCTTAAGGCTCTTCTGAAGTTACCTGCTCAAAAACACGGAACTTTCTGACACATTTTCGGACTCATTTTTAAACGCAAAGGCATAAATTTGGCAGGACTGATTATTGAAGCGTTTTTCATTTCTTTTCTTGATAAATGTATTAGTCAGTGAGTTAAAAGGGATTTTAATCCCGTAAAGACCAGTTTTTTCCCTTTCTGTCGCTGTCATGACCGAAAATTGGTTCAAAACGTCCACTTTGACAATATTTACTGAAAAAAAACTTTTGTGGTTACTAAAAAAAGCAAATATCTTTAGATTACATTGTTTCTGAATAACAATAGCTGCCGATTCTGCGTGTTTCCGAAGAAAAATGAATTTAAAAATGTGTCGGATAGTAGCCCCCTTTAGATTTGAAAACAGCCTTAAGGTTATGAAAATCGGCAAATGATATCATTTTCTAAATTGGATATTCTACAAAGAGAAAAAGTCATCGAGTAAAGCAGTGGCGCCAACTTTTGAAAAATATTGGGTGGACTCAAAACGGAGTCGGAGTCAGGCCCATTTTTGAGAGAAAGAGTCAGAGTCGGATAAATTAAAATTCCCGGAGTCGGACATTTTAAAAGCAGGACTGCGGAGTCGGAGTCATCAATTTTTCCCATCGACTCCGCAGCCCTGCTCATGATGACTATTCCTGGGCTGACGCAGTTGTAAATTGTCTTAAAACGAGCGCATTGGCAGCATTTCACCGAAAGATGTTTTAACCAAAAAAAAAGAAAAAAAAAAAAAAATGAAAGTGTTGAATAATAACAACTGGAAATTTAGTGCATTTAGGAAGAAAAATTAATATACAAGATATTTCTTTTTTGAGAGAAAATCTGATTTTACGTCTTTAAGATGAAAGGGGGAAGGGGCAGGTTGTGTTTTAGGCTCCTATGTGTTTGTTATTGCTATTGTACCATATTTTCAAAGAAAATAATTTTGTGAAAGCCAACGTAATTATTTTTTTTCGGCGATTGAAAAATAAATAAGCCCACAAATAGAATGATGAAAACTGGGTGGACTGGAAGGGCAAATAATTGGGTGGGCTCGGACCTCACGGGCTCATATAAGTTGCCGCCACTGGTGTGAAGCATGTGTTTTAGTGTAATAATATGCTTTTTTTAATTTTTTGCCTTGGGTAAGGCTTAGCCCTTAAAAGGGCTTTTTTTTAGTCCTAAAAAGGACTGTTATGTTATTCTAATGGCTCGATTCCGCTAAGGCTACCATCTGTGTATTGCTCAGAATCATCAGACGAATCACCAACAGTGAAGCTGACTTTATCAACCAATTTGTCTTCAATACCGTCTAATTTCCATATGTCTTCCTCTACTTCTTCAATTACGCGTTGAACACAATTACCCCAAGAAGAAAATGCCTTCTCTATTCCTTCATGTGTAAGTTTTGCAACTTCGTCCATTCGAAATGTTCGATTATTTGCAGCGACATAATCTTTAACTTCACCCCAGATAAGTTCAATGGGGGTTAATTCGCAATGATAAGGGGGCAATCGAAGAACGGTATGGCCATGTTGAGCAGCAATTTGATCTATGCGGTAGGCTTCATAAATCTTTTTATGTTCTGCTACAAGTTTAATCAATTCTACTTTCAGCATGTCTGGGTTCCAAGCAATATTCTTTCCCGATAGCCATGCTTGTATTTCTTTTTCTTTGTTGAACTCGTTGGAATTTTTCTACCTGAACAGAATGGTATGGAGCATTATCCATAACAATAACACTATTAGGTTGAATATTAGGTAAAAGTTTATTCACAAACCAATCTTCGTAATGCGTGCCATTCATTTCATCATGATAATCTCCGTTTTTTTTCGCTTTGAATACTTCCAACGTTCCATTGACAAATCCATCTTCGCACCCAGCATGTATAATAATTAGTCGGCCTCCTTTGCCTGAAGGAGCTTTTAAACCTGTTGACAGACCATTTAAAAATGCTTGTTTCTTTGATTTTACGGTACTATCTCTCCATACGCGTTCTTTCGTATGCTCTGCATTAACCCACGTTTCATCCGTATAATAAATTTTTCTGCCTTCAGTTCGAAATTTTTGGATATTCCTCAAATATTCGTGCTGCCATTGTTGAATATCTTCTCGATCCAATAACAATGATGAACGTTTCCTTTTCTGAAAAACAAATCCCAAATCATGCATCAAATTTCTTACAGTTCGGACACTGAAATTTGGGAGTTCGTCATCTTCATTTATGGCACACGTTACTTTTTCTGCCGTGGGTATTTGATTGGCAAAGAAAAGAGAATGCACTTTCCTACGAATAGCCGTCTTAGTGAATTCATCGTAAATTTGCATTCTTGTACATGTATTTACTTTCAATGGGCGTTTCTTGCCTGGAGTTACGAGTTTACCATTCGTTTTCATTTCTGACTTAATTCTTTCAATAGATCGTGTTGAAACTCCTGTCAAATCTGAACACATCTGGGAAATTTCGTTGTCCGATTTCATGAGATTTTGTTCCCCGAGCTTAATGTAAACATTTAAGATGATAACCTTAGCAGAACTTCCCAAAGGTTTCCCCTTTTTCTGAGGTTGAAAAGAAAGAGAAAACTGGTTTGAAAAAGAAGCCATTTTACAGATGAAAAGATCAATTAACAGAGGGTGACAGAAAGCAAGTGTCAAGTCCGAAGTCCGGGAAATGAATGACCAATGATAAAGAAAGGAGAAATTTGGAGGGTGAAAGGTTGCTGAAAATTTGAACCACAGAATAAATCGCCAAACGAAATGTATTTGTGATTGTCAAGCAGATGCGTCTTAATTTAAAATTAAATGATGATATAATGTACAAAACAGGGCCAAAACTAGCCTTTTTGGCACCCGGGGCAAACATGGATTTTGGTGCCCCCCCCCCCCCCCTCCTCTTCCACAAAGTATATTTACGAAGAGAATTTTACTAATTTTATAATAGATGACTTATTTTAAATTTTAAAATATGTAATCATAAAATATGCAATACTGAACTAAGTAATCTACAGCGGCGGATCCAAGGGGGAGGTCTCTCTGAACATCAACAAAAATAGTCTAAAGATCATTTTTAAAATGACATATTCAGCAGAGTCCCGATTATCAGAGTCCCACCTAACCGAGTTTCCGCTTTCACCGAGTTATTTTCTTCTGATGGACTGATGACTTCCGGTATTATGAAACAGCCATTATAAATGAAGTGTTAGGTGAAGATGAAAGAGCAGTTGTAAAAAGTTAGAACTCTGATTTTCTGGTCCGAATGGGAAAAAAATTTTACGGCTGCTCTTTCATCTTCACCTAACACTTCATTTATAATGGCTGTTTCATAATAACGGAAGCCATCAGTCCATCAGAAGAAAATGATCCTTTCCAAAGGTATAATCCTTCATTTGGCGCCCCTTTGTTCTGGCGACCGGGGCACATGCCCCCTCTGCCCCCCCCCCCCCTAGTTTCGGCCCTGGTACAAAATTATTCAGACAGAACTAACTCATGCAAAAAAGAGCTGTGTTTTAGTTCAGACACTCCCGTCCCCCCCAAAAAGGACAGTAAAGTTTATTAAAAAAGTGCGTGAAAAAAAAACTGTGCTAAATCATATTAAATTGAACAAAGTTTTTCAATTCATTAAATTTATTGAATTCAATGTAAATCACACAGTGTTTGTTGTTTGGTTTGTAACAGAACTCTTCTTCAGAAAATCATAAAAGAAAATGGGAATGTTCTCACAGTGTTCTTAAATAATCTTAAACAAATGCACATTTTTAGTCGCATTGAAAAAAAATTATTTTAAATTATTCCAATATATCCAGATATTTTGCAATTTCGTTTCCAGTTAATAGATTTCAGGAGCGTGCGAAGAGAAAACTACGTCCGGATCAAAGTTTCAGTTTGGTGCTCACCCCCCCACCCTCACAATTCAATGCAAAGTTTCAATTTTGCACCCTACACCTTGAATTTTCTTTTTGACAGGTGTCGCAAAATTAACAAACTGTAAAAACAGAAATAAATTCTATTGAATATATATTTTGCATTTATTTTTAAGTTTAAAAGGTTTAATTTTAATCCAGAAATTCCAAATAACTCAATAACATAAAAGAAAATTACCCTTATTTTATGTCAAAGGGAATATTGGAAAATGGTGTAAAAAATTTACCTAACAGTCAAGTATAACAATTTTCAATCCTTTTGGAGTTTAAGAGTGTATATTTTTGTCACAAGCACAGAAAGAAAATTTAATTTCAGATTCAGGAAGGAGAAGGTAAACATAAGAGACTAAGACCCCCCCCCCCAAAAAAAAAAAAAAACAAGTTTTTAAAAGGAAGAAGTTTTTAATCAGAAATTTATATTCGGGTATGAGTTATGGGACGGTGAAACTTTGAAACGAAAAATGTATGTACTTTCATTTTGAAAAAAAATTCTCGATATGTATATACATAATTTCTTGTAACAATCAAAAAAAGATGTTGTTGTTGGTAGTATAAATTTGGCGCCCTCTCGATCTCCTCGCCCGGGACTACTCGCCGCCCTTTCGCACGGACCTGATTGATTTATGTCAAATTAAATTATAATTTTACTTTTCAAATCAAATTAACTTACATTTGTGTATAAAACTATAGTATGCATTATGAATAACTGGTGAATTTTTTCTTGTTTTTGTGTCTAAAATACTGTTAAAATATTGAATTTATAACATTATTTAAAAGACAAATTAATTTAACTTCTGATCAATTCTTTCTAAGTAAAATAAGAATAGTTTAAACTTCTGTATGCGGAGGGATGGAAATTATATCGTGAATGTACTTAAGAAAAGCCGTATTAAAGAAACGAAAAGAAAAAAAAGGTTCGTTTTAATTCACACAAAGGAAAATTCTTGTTATTTTACATATTCTTTCCATATGCTTCATATTTACTTGAGGTGAAATTGTCTAATCCACCAAAATTTTCTATCCAACGCGATTGTCCAGTAAATTAAATAAATAAATAAAAATCCATTCTTAGACAACAATTGCTTGTAATTAATTTACCGGAAACTAAGAAAAACTGTTCGATTTCAAATCCCTTCAAATATCATGCCTGCAAGTATCCTGTTTTTACATTTAAAAAAGAGCCTTAAAATAATAAAGTTTCCGGTTCTTGAGTGGGGAAAGATAATTTTTTTTAGAACAGCCTTAAAATAAAGAGCTTCTTTTATTAGTTTTAATTTGCAAAAGAAAATTTTCTTTGTTATTTTAAATGTTTCATCCATATGTTGGGTATGTATTTGGGGTGAAATTTTCCGAAAAACTCGAATCCACCGAAAATGTTTCTCTATATTTAATAGTTTTAAAAAAGAAACTTTTAATTGGACATAAAAAATCTACAATCTCTGATAATGAAAGGAGGCAACTTCTATTGACCCTCACCCGGCACAGCTCTGTTGGGGGTATAAGGTTGCTAGTTATTTTCTTGCACCGCGCCAAGCCCTCGGCAAAAACCTTCCTTGTGAATAAATACATTTCCTTGACTATTATTAGATATTTATCATAAAAATGAATATATGCTAAGCTCAATCGATTTCGATTAATGAGTCAATCATTTTTCCTGTGAAAATGAAGAAAAAAAGAGGTTTAATATGCCATTTCTTTCATATTCAGTACAGAACTATTTATTGTCGCGGACGTACACTCCTCTCTAGTATATACACCATTGACAACTTAGGTCTTCCTTAGGTATAGTTTTACTAGCAACTTATCTATGTTTAAATTACATGACTGAAAAAAAAAAAAAAAAAGAAGATAAAAGTTCAGAATAATCATCATCAATCACCCTACTATAATAAAGGAAATTCCAAATTTTATCCTCTCAATTCATCCCAACCCCCAACTCCACCCCTAAAGCCATTTCAGTGACTTTCCAGGCTGATGGGAAATCTGTAGCTTAGTAGAGGGGTTATTGTGGGTTCATGAAAAAAAATACCTGAAATTTTAGCAAGAATAGTGTTGACTCTAGAACAAAAGGATTCTGTCCTGGGAAGAGTGGGGGGGGGGGGGGGGGGTTAATAAAAAGTACACTTAAAGAAAAAAGGCAATACTGTTCAAAAGACATATTTTGCACTGGTGTGTTTAGAGTACCCTTTTATCTGCTGTGCTCATCCATGAATACATACTGGTTTGACCCTTTCTTTAGATGATATAAATGTTTAATCTCAAAACCTTCCATTTTTAAGGTTTGTGATATTAGTGGTGCTTACCCATAATATCTTCTGTTTTTTGTCTTCTTTCAGTTTATGAGGAAGCATGGGAACAAAGATAACTGGTTAATAGACAATTTTGTCCTAAAAACTATAGGAATAAATCGGGGTTCATACTCAATTTTGGAAATAAAACTGTTTACATTATTACATAAAGTTAAAAATAATCATCTTATTACAAAGAAATAGGCCCAGTTTCAATAAAATTAGCTCACAAAAATCATCTTCAAGGGGTGAGAAGACTTTTAAAAAATGCAAGCAATAATTATATATATATATATAAAATGAAGTGGTGGGTGGAGATCTGTGAAAACAAAATATTTTTCACAGCATGCCTAGTTACCAAATCACTACTGTTTTCCCAATGTTTATAATGGCAAAGTAACTTATGAAAAGAAATTTATAGAATGCAACTTTGTATTATAAAAATAACAAGAAAAATTAAATATTTGTGCTTCAATAAATATATATCTCATTTCTGAATTATTAAAGGAGATGGTGTAGAGGGGTGATTTGAGGAAATATTTGCATATAATAGCTTATAAGTGTCTAATTGAATTATTAAAGACATTTATTATTAATATAATTGGAAGAAGAAAATATTAAGCACAGTTTTTTTTATTATTATTTAATTAATGATAATTTAAAAGTTCTAAAAAAATGTATGAAAACAACCAAAAAAAACATTTATGGCAGTTTATAGTATGTATATATAAAATACCTAATATTAATAATAAATAATAGGCAGTTTATAGTATATATAAAATACCTAATAATAAATAATAAAACTTAAAAATCCATTGTTAAATAATAATAAAGAAACAAGTTGGTAAGTGTGATCATAGATCACACAGAGGGTTTCGTTTAATATTCCTTTCAAAACACTTTCTTTCAAAACGTCCAGTATATTTATCACCATGGAATAACCTTCTAAATTTTGGCAAACCCATACAAAACTATCATAAAGTTTCAAACATATTCGCCTTGTTTTGTTATATTCCCTAATTTTGTTCGTGCACCCCCCTCAAAATGCTACAATATATCACATGACGGGTATCTGCCAAATTTAGAAAAGTTCCCCCCTTAAGGGGGGGAGGGGGAGAAGTGGGCAGATGGTCACCATGATTTTTGAAATGGCATGATTTTTAAAATTTTTGTTGTTTTATATGTTGTTTTATTAAAGTTTCAAACAGATCGTCCAGTTATATTTTCTAATTTTGTTTGTGCACCTCCCTCAACTCCCCCCCCCCCCTCCTCGAAATGCGACGCGCCATTCTTCTTTATAATTTTTTATCATGTGTTATAAAGTATCTTGAAGTTTAAAACAGATTGCATTGTTAGATTTCCTACTTTAAATGAAATCACGGTTTGTTAGTTCCAGATTCCACCACCAGGGAGTGCACTCTATTCTTAACAAAAACATATGTGAACAAAACTCCTTTACACAACTTAACAGTAGATATGTTACTCGAGGGGGTGGCAGTCTTCAGCAAGAACTTAAAATATTTGTTGAAATTACTATTCGGAAATAGTGGTAACAACTTTTGACACATTTATATTTAATAATTAGCATATATCTGAGGACTCCATCAAAAAAACCACACCTGAAATGGTATGAAATGCAAAGGTTAAAAAAAGAAATATTTCGCCCCTCCTTCTCTCCCCACCTGCCAGCAATTTCACGCGCCATTTTTTATAAACTTTTTCTTATGTGTTATAAACTATCTTAAAATTTCAAACATATCACCTTGTTATATTTCCTACTTTAAATGAAATCGCGGTCTGTTAGTTTCACATTCCACCATGAGGGAGCGCACTCTATTCTTAACAAAACTGTATCTGAACATAACTCTGTTAAACAACCTATCAGGAGATATGCTAGTCGAAGGGGCTTAATCAATCCCCCTATGGCGGTCTTAACCAAGAATTTAAGATATTTCTATTAAGATATTACTATTCAAAAATAGTGGTATGAACATGAAATTTTTGATATTGAATTAGTAATCTCATCACGCCATCAAAAAACCACACACAAAACAGTACAAAAAGCCCTGTTATACTGCCTAATTTTGTTCATGCCCCTTACCCTTTTCCACCCCCCAACCGGAATGTGACGTGCGGTTCTTTTTTTATAATCTTTCAGTATGTGTTGTAAATTATCTTAAAGTTTCAAATAGATCGCTTTGTTGGAATCCCTACTTAAAATCGCGGTCTGTTAGTTCCACATTCCACCACCAGGGAGCACACTCTATTCTTAACAAAAGTGTATATGAACGAAACTCCTTTACACAACCTACCAGTAGATACATGGTTCGGGGGGGGGGGGGGGGTCGTCTTAACCAAGAATTTAATATTTTTGCTGAAAATACTATTTGAAAATAGTGGTATCAATACTTCCAAAATTTTTATTTGGCATAAGTAACATTTATGCTGTATTTTTAAAAATTGGACACCGTTCAGAAGAATACTGCAATGAAACATCACGTGATTGCCTTTTAAAATAAGTATATAATAGAAATAAACCAGATAGTGAAATTAGCGTCCCTCCCCCCCCCCCCCCCTTTAAATAAAGATTGGCGCATGAAATTTCTGGTAAAATTTTCTTATGTGTTCTGAACTAACTATCTTCAAGTTTCAAAGAGATTGCCTTGTTAGATTACTCTAATTTAAATGAAATCGCAGTTCTTGAAATCACGTGCCTTCATTAGGGTTTTTTTAATACAATACACATTTGATAGAAATAAAACCAGTTAATTAAATAATAATTAATATCTCAGCTTGTAATTAAGATAGGAGTTAGAAATGGGCATCAATGAAATCAGCGAAGAATTTCATGCTGGGATGTCTGAAAATTTAATCTAAAAATTAAGTTTAAATTTCGTATTAAAATATCCTACTATGAGAAACCACATGACCCAGCGCCATTTGTCTGGAGAGAAAAAATTATGGCAGGCCTTGGAAATCAAATCTATGGACACCTGCTTTCGTAATGGAAGAAAATTAAATTTTTATCAATCGATTTTTAGAGGATTTTTTTTAACTTATACACATCGCAGAGAAACAATCTGTATACCAAATGAAAGTAGATTTTTTTCTGCGTAGTCTGTGTAAATAAAAAATTTCTCGCCCAAAAACTTTCTGAGATACATGTCAATTTAAAAATGTCCAGTACACTTTTTTGCCTAAAGTGCGCTCTGGCAAACCTGCAATTTCGAAGCGCAGATGTGTGGCAACCCGGAGGAGAAATGAAAATATTTCAAGGGTCTGTTCATACCTGCATTCATTTTATACTGTTTCTTTGTTAATGAGACATAAAATTGGGAGTTTTTAATTAATAACATCCGTTAATTATGACTTTTTCAAAATTTTATGATTTGTCGTTTGATCTCAGGTGTCCAGCTATAAGTATGCAAAATTTCAAGTCTCCAACAAATATAGTTTCTGAGAACGGGCTCTGTGGCAGACAGACAGACAGACAGGAGTGAGACGAATAGGGTTTCGTCAGATGAACGAAACCCTAAAAAGACAAAGTTTCCTGTAAAATATCACATTGTTCAACCAAACAAATTTTCAGCTCGCTGTGATTTCATTATCACAAGTTATAAAAGTTTAAATATATCGGACTGTTATATTCAGCATTTTATAAAATTGGGGGTGGGGGGGATTAAAAAAAGGGCCAAATAACATTGAAATTACAGCATTCGTCAGGCCCATGACAATTAGAATCCGAGTTATAAGGTGGTAGGTACTGAAATGACTGGGGACCAAAATGTTGTGCACCCTATAAAAGATAGGTGATGAAAAGAAGCTCCAGATTTTTTTTTTTATATTCACTCCAAAAAAATTCAATGTGCATTCTTATACAGAATGCTTAGTTACATTTCTAACAGAATATTTTTTTTTATTAAGCTTTGTCTCACTACACAAACATAACCATAGCATAAAGCTCACCTCCGTGAATGGTGTTAATAAAAAATGTGTTTCTAAGAAAAATAAATATAATAGTTGGGTTAATGAATGCTGATTTTTACTTGTGGTACGTGGTGAGTTTCTAAAAATAATAATATTTGTCTTGAAAAACAAATTTTTTTTAAAAGAAAATTTAGTATTGAAAATGAATACTTTTGGGAGAATGACCCATATCAACCTGCTTCAGAACCTCCCAAGGATGTCTGCACCTCACAGCCCTAAAAGATCCTGAGTGGGTATAATCTCAGAATGGGTGGTGGTTGCTCCGCATGATGATACCCCAAAGTCAGGCTATCCAGATGCACATTGCATGGAGATATAGTCTCAGGGGCACCATTTCAGAACTTTCTTGGAGGGGGGGGGGGGGGGGGAACAATTTTGAGGGATGCTATATAGCTAAGGGTATGATCCCGGGGGGAGTCTAACCCCCCCACCCCCCCGTATGAGAAACGTTTACTGACTTATGCTTACACTAACAGTAAAAACTTCGAATACGGAAACTCAGAACCGATGAAATATTTCGTTTTAGACAGGTTTCTGTCTTAGAAGGTAAAATTTTAATACATTGGACATGATTTTGTTTTCTTTTTAGACAGGATTCTATTATAGACAGGTTTAATTTTTTACAGGTATCCTGACTGACTGTTAAACCATCTGCTCTATAGCATAGCTCTGAAAAGAGATGTATTAGAGTAAAACTTGTGAAAACGAAACCTGTCTATAACAGATTTCTTTATAGAAGGGGAAAAAGTCAAATTTCGTTGAAAAAACATCATACAATTATACTTGCTAAGACGGAAACCTGTTTAAATGGAGCTTTTTTCTAGTCCCTTTCAAAGTTTTACTGAAAGGGGCGCCATTTCATGAGTTTCCTGACGAAGGACAAGGAAAATTTTTCTTTGAGGAACAGGGAACCTGGAAAATTGCACAACTTTCAGAACTGCACAAATCACACAGAAAAAAAATCCTGCACAATAAAACATGCTCTACGTGATTTTGTCTCCATAACTCATTTTACAAGCATGTGATTATTCCACATTTTTTTTTTCTTTTTTTTTTTTTTTTCGTGAAGGTCCGCGATTTTTCTTTCTTTCAAAATCTGCAAAATCAATTCGTCAATGGGCTGCAAAAAAAAATCGCGAATCTTGGAAATTTTGAAAAAAAAAAGTCTCAAAATGGTCGCTTAAAAAATCGCTAATTTCTTCAACCGGCCATGGAAATTATTGCTAATTTCATCAGAGATCGCGAAAAGAAATACAAATTTTGTCAAATGATCGCACAAACAGAAATCGCGAATTTCGTAAAAGGATTGCGAAAAAAAAACGCGAATTTCGTCAAAAGATTGCACAAAAAATCACGAAAATTTAGACCAACAAATCGCGCAATAAAATTGAGGAGAAATCGTCAAACGATCGCGTAGCAAGGTCCAAAATTTTGTCTAACTCTCGTGCAAAAAAATCACAAATATTATTAGTCAGTGGCAGAAACAAAATCCCGAATTTCAATAAATGATAGTGATAAGGAATCGTGAATTTTGTCAAAAAATTCACGAAAACAAATATCGAATTTCGTCAGTTGGTCGCGGAAAAATATTGTGAATTTCGGCGAGAGCTTGCGCAAAAAAATTCCATTTTGTATAACGCTTTCAGAAAAAAAAAAAAATCATGAATTCTGTGAATCGATTGCGGAAAAAAATCGCAAATCTCGGCAGATAATCTCGAAAAAAAAATCATGAAATTCAATCAGTCATGAGATAATCAGCCAACAAATGTCATGAATAGGTCACGAAATTTGCAAATTTTGTGATCTGTAAGTATAAGAAAATTTTCGTTAGTGATTTTCTGCAAGTGAAGGTAAAGCGTTAATTTTTTTGGATTGTGTTTTCACTATTATGAGATGGTTTCATGTTAATCTGATTTTTCAAAGAAATTCTGAATATTTTTCAGATAAAAAAAAACTACATATTTGAATATTAATGAATACTATGTATATATCTTCATTTTTCTACAGAAAAGGTAAAATTTATAATTAATATTCATATAAAAAGCACAAATAAATGCACAAGAATTACTTTCATGTGCATACATATAATTTTAAATTATTTAAAATACATTAGAAAAACCCAGAACATTTTCAGTCATCACAAGACCTTCATCAGTGGGATTTAAATATTATTTTCTTTGTGCTTATTCAAGAATTGGCTAGAAGAAAATCATTGTGAATGTTGTGTCAATGATTTTGATGAGTTTTCCCATGATCAATTTGCACACAGCCAAGAAGCAACTGATAAAAAAAATTCTCACATGTATTTTTAAAATTAACCAAAGTACATTAAAGATATATGTCTCACCTTGAGGGAGTTCGAATAGTAAGGCTTTTTTTGATAATTATTAATGTCTATGCATAAGCATTTATTTAATGCATATGTTTTTATTGCAATAAAATCTGATAAGTTATTTTAGAGTTTGAGCAATTTTCTAATATTTGTTTGAGTCTGATATTTGATTAGGGATGCACTGAATATTCGGTATCTATTCGATATTCGGTCTATTTGGCCATACTACCGAATATTCGGTTAGGCCGAATATCAAACTATTCGGTTTGCCGAATACTTAAAAAACCTCTTAAAAATATTTTTTAAAACGTTACACAACTTCTACTTTTAACTGTCAATTAATAAAGATATTCAGAATAATTAGAATATTTAAATAAAAGAGAATGATTTTATATTATTTATTTGCTGTTTTAAAAATGTCACTTAAAAAAAAATAACCTTTAATGATATGTCATTTGTTCATGGGAATTAATAAATGTGGAAATGCAATATTTGAATAATCTGTTTCTTGCTTTTTCGCAAACAGGCCTTTCTAAACAAAATGAAAGAAAATTTCAGTAATAAGCATCAAAACAGGCAATTTTTTGTCCAGTAAATCAGGATTGCAATTCACTTATTCAGTCAGAAATACAGTGTATGCCCAAGTCAAACTTTAATTTTCTTTTGTTACTTTAACAATAATGAAGGTATTGTAACTATATTGTCAACAGAGTTACTTTAATTTCTGTGAAATATGATAACATGACAAGAAGTGCTGGAAATAGCAACCACAACCATTCATATCTAAACAGCACTGAGCTAGACATTATTTTATTAAAAATGCAGCTAGTTCCACTGGCCAAAATCCAGTCTCTTCCAAGGATATCAGCACATTCTGTACAAGCAAATTAATGTGATGCAAATTTCGCTAAAATATCGTCATTTTTATACAGTTATAAACGAAAATTCTGCTATGGTTTGTACACTTTTAATTTTGGATGAAAGAAGTGGAATGATATGTTGCTTCTTGTTCAATATGAGAGAATTCTTTTCATTTGCTTGAATTAACTGAAGTCATGAAATTTAAATTTAGTTATTTAAATTTTTTTTAAAATCATCCTCTTCTTAAATAATAACTCAAAACATACTTTTTTAGTACAAAATTTACTTATAAAAATAGTCTTGTTTGTCAAAACGGAAGTATCTGTGCTAAATATTAAAAAATTGTTTAAAATTTAACTTTTTAACGTTAAACTTTGAGATATAAAAGTATTTCACCAGCCGAATATTCAGTATTCGACTGAATAGATACTATTCGGCTGGCTTAATATTCGGTATTCAGCTTAACAGTAACTATTCGGCTGGCCAAATATTCGGTATTTGGTTTACCTGCAGGCCAAATATTCGGCATTCTGTATTCAGCCAAAATCACTATTCGGTGCATCCCTACATTTGATGGTTGATAAATTTTCTGAAATATCAAATTTCTTGGGGGGGGGGGGGGCATTGCCCCCCTCAAATGGCACCCCTGTATAGTCTACGGGCTGGAAGTGAGACTCCATCGGCAGCCTGTACCCAGGGATGAAAGTGCACTAAAGCCATTTTTGGAGCAGCAAAAATCTGATTTTAGAGCAGTAGAATCCATTTTTGTAGCAGCAAAATCCATTTTTGTAGCAGCAAAATCCATTTGTGTAGCAGCAAAAATCTAATTTTGTAGCAATAAAATCTGTTTTTGGAGCAGATTGAAATTCTAATGCTAATAAACTCATAAGAATTAAAATGATTGCTATCTTGAAAATATTTTGACACTTGAAAGAATAATTACTCGGATAAAATTTCTCCACTTCGCTAACTCTGAACATTCTAAATGACAATTAGGTACTGATTGGAATAATAATAAAAAATTAGCAGCAGAAAAAAAAAAGTTTATTTGCAGGCATGAGATTGCAAAAACATAAAAAGAAGAAAAGCACTTGAAATGGGAAAATGAGATATTATTTAAAATAGAGCATGTATAAGACAATTAAGGTTATTTTATTCACAATAAAATTACCAATAGCTAGTTGCCGAATTCAAATTTTAACATGCTTTCACTCAAAACATCAGTTAATAAACATGGGAATGTAATGTTTAGACTGCCACTCAGCTACAAAAAAATCTGGTGAAAACAATGTCACAACAAATTTTCTGTGATTCTTTTGACGAAATTAGAGTTTTTCGCTATCTTTTGACAAAATTCGCATTTTTCTGCAACCACTTGACAAAATGCATGTTTTTCAAGCGATCCTTAGATCAAATTCAAGTTTTTTCCACGATCCTTTGACGAAATTCATATTGCATCCACAATCTTTAGAAAGAATTCACGTTTTTTGTGATATTTTGATAAAATTCACATTTTTTCTGCAATACTTTGACAGAATTCGCATTTATTCCATGATCTTCTTGAAAAAATTTGTGGTTTTTCCAGAGACTTTTTCCCACAATCTTTTGACGAAATTCACGTTTCTCCCGAGTCTCTGATGAAATTTGTGTTTTTTTCAGTGATTCTTTGACAAAATTTGCGTTTTTTTTTCATGAATCTTTGATGAAATTTACATTTTTCCACAATCATTTTACAGAATTTGCATTTTTCCATGATCCTTTGACAGAATTTGCACCCCCCTCCCGGAGATCCTTCAACAGAATTCGCTTCCCCCCCTCGAGATCTTTCTACAGAATTTGCATTCCCCCCCTCCCCTCTGAGATCCTTCTACAGAATTTGCATTTCCCCCCAAGATCCTTCGGCAGAATTTGCATTTTTTCCCAAGATCCTTTAACAGAATTCACTTTTTCTCTGAGATCCTTTAACAGAATTTGCATTTCCCCCCAAGATCCTTTAGCAGAATTCGCATTTTTCCACAAAATCCTTTAACAGAATTTGTATTTTTCTCCCCGAGATCCTTTAACAGAATTCACATTTTCCCCCAAGATCCTTTAACACTAGAACGGCGGGAAGGGGTCATTTTGACCCCACGATCAAACTACTGAAATAACAACACTAAAACAATTTTTAATGGCATTCATTAGCAAAAATATGTAATTTCCGTATATTTTATAATTTATATTTAATATTACTTGATAATTTATTGAGTTTTTAAAGTACTGAATATGTAACGCCTACAGGGCTATCAATTGGATCATACTAGTAGATCATAGTAGTATACTACTACTAAAAAAACTCATTAATTTTATATAAAACTTGATTTAAAATAAATGTTTTCAGAAATTAAAATTAATGTTAACTAAAATAAAATACAATTTATAAAATATTTTTTCTTTCATCTATTTACTCGCCGAATGATTCACTCTCTAAATCCATAAATGAGAAACGTGTTCCGTTGTTTCCGTTATTTCATTATAAGTGTAGCTGAATGGTTAGATTGTAAAACATTTCGTTTGAATTTTATTTAATGCTTAAAATACTCCAAATTAAACACACGGATTAGGAATTAATGCAGTTGATAGGAAAATAATTTTTAGTATTTTTCCAGTGCATTATCCGGACACAACTTTGGAACACGATCCACAAAATTCTTGAGATTTGTTTCCATTGTATCTCTGTACTTGACACGTTTTTCTCTTTATATCTACTTCATTTTTGTGTGTTTTTTCTTAAGACTCAGGAAGGATCTTTGGGACTTTTCAAGCCATAAGAACCATCCTTAACTTCACTCCTAATTTTAATAGAAAATCTCTTCTACTGATGGGCTTGCCTGTTACACTTTGATAAATTATTGCATTCAAAGCTGCATGATCCAAAATATTGTAAAAGATATGTACTGGCCTTCGTCTAGATGCAGATTTAACGGAGTATATTCGGCACATCTGATTACGAATATCCACACCATATTTCATTGTGTTGTAATATTATATTGAATCGGACAACTTCTTGAGACTGTCTTCAGATTTGACAGTAGAATGTAATGAGCGCAGTAGTAAGACACTTTTGTTTCTTTTGGCTTGATAGATGGTAAGTGTCATATTGTCATGTTCCACTATCTTGGATGAATAAAGAGTACTACGCATATTTTTCAAAGATATAGGAATTTCTCTTCTCTCATTTTTCATTGTGCCAACCAAAGTTGTATTTTTAGCTTTTAACATTTCTGCTAGTTTGATGTTAGTAAAATTGTTTTCTGTCATAATATTCCTCCCTTTGTTTAGATGGGGATCTGTTAATTTCATGAAAAAAAAAAATCATTTAAACTTAATTGGGGATTTGCGGTTTCATCTTTTCCTAGAAATGGAAATCCATTCAAGAGGTACATATTTAGTATCAACGTTAACAGATAACCAAAATTTTATCACAAATTTCTCCGGTTTATTTGGCATATATTGCATAAATTTAGATCTAGCTTTAGATGGGACCAATTGTTGATCAACTGTAATATTTTGTCCTGGTCGGTAGCATGTTTTGCAATTTTCAACAAATTATATGTTCGAAAATGTTCAACTGTCTGCCGTATGAACAATATTCATATTCTACTTATAAAATCCCTCCCCTATGGTTACCACCTGCAGTGATTAATCTGAACTAACAAAAGTAACAAATGAGAAAATACTATTTTTGAAAAGAAATATAAATCTGAAAAACCTTTCTTTTTTTTTTTAACTATTGTGTTCAAAAGCATGGCAAAATCAAACAAAGGAATCATAACATACAAATTACAGATAATAATGTTGTGTCACCACACCGGTTTTTATCTCTCTGGGAGACAGTATGAATGCAATCGAAAATTACTTATCGCTGAATTTTTCTCATGGGTTCACAATCCTTCGAATACAAAGAGTATTTTACTAAAGGGGTCAAAATTACCCTCACCCGCTGTTCTAGGAATACATACCAATATTTTAAAAACTAACAAATCTAGAAAGCTGAATTTTTTTAAAGAAAAATATGTTATATATTTAGGAAAAGGGAAAAGTAAAAAAATTTCAAACGATTTCTTCCAACCAAACTAAAGTAATCAACGGACGAAAGTGCTCAGGTGTCAAAATGACCCCTACCGCCGTTCTAGTGTTAACAGAATTTGCGTTTTTCCCCAAGATCCTTTAACAGAATTTGCATTGCCCCCTCAAGATCCTTGACAGATTTCATGTTTTTTCCAAAAAAAAAATTCATATTTTTCTTGCAATCTTTTATCTTTTGAAAAAATTTGTATTTTTTCGCAATCTTTTGATGAAATCCACATTTTTTCGCAATCTTTTGATGACATTCGCATTTTCCCCATGATCCTTTGACAGAATTTGCATTTATTCTGCGATCTTTTGACGAAATTCACATTTTTTCCTCGATCATTTAATGAAATTTGTGTTTTACCTGCATGCCCTTTAACGAAATTCACATTTTTCCACGATCCTTTGATGACATTGCTATTTTTCTGCAGCCCTTTGATGAAATCCTTGTTTTTCATGATCCAAAGACGAAATTTGAGTTTTTTTAGCAGTACTACGTCAAAATTGTTTTTTTTTTCTGCGATTGTTTGATGAAAATTGGATTTTTCTGCCATACTTTTCAAAATTAGCTATTTTTTTTTTTTGCGAACGACTGATGAAATTGTTTCTTCGGTGACTATTTGCCAAAATTCGTGATATTTTTCATTGTATGAGTTTTCAGAATAAATCAACCCTGTGAGAAACAGCAAAAAAGCAGAAAATTGCAGAATTTCATGCCTGTACTAAGTACATTTTGGTGCAGATTTAAGAAAAAATGCTATTTCTGTGCAGATATGCATAGCACTTGAAATCCTGCCTGTAACCTTCAGGAACCTCCCTTTGGTCTTCTGAAAAGGAAAGGATCGCTATGGCATCCTCGGCCAGGCACCCGGTAATCCTCTTGCACGGAAGCCAGGTTGATTCAAGACCACCCGGGGATGCATGCACCCACTATTAATTAAAGTTACTTCGCCAGAACGTTCTTTAACAGGATCAGGAACTGATTTTTTTTTTTTTTTGCAAATGGAAAATGGTAGAATGAGGAAAATAATATGTTGCAATCTTTCACTAGAAACAAATTACATTATGCTAATGATTATATGATAGGATTTATGAATTATGATTAAATTATAAACTGCATGAGATTTTTGATAAAGATTATTTTGCGAATATTCAGAGAAACCAATTCATAGCTATGATTATTGCAGTTTGAATATTTGTAATAGATGGTAATTGATAATAATTACTACAAGTTTGATCACAACATATGAAGAAATGAAACAGTTTAATATATAAATTACATAATAATAAACGGCTGAATATTGGAACAAGCGAGACATTTGGCGAGGCGATAAATCACTTATTATACCACTTTGTTCCATACTACAAGGGGCTACACCTGCTTTAATTTAATTAATTTCTTTGGATTGTTGGGTTTCTTGAGATGGGAGTGTCGAGTTGGGCTTTTGTTTATTTTGCTGTTTGTGATGAAGTTTAGATTGATGGCAAATTTCATTTCACTTGTACAACAGATTGGATAGTTGTGTATTCCAGGATCTTTTTTGTATATTTTGAAATAAACATTCATAAGAGTCTGTTTTAAGTGTGAATAAAATATGAGAAAAAGTGAATTTTTATTTATTTTACTTGATAAGCCTAGAGAGTTCTGAGACAAATTTGCTATTGGCAAATTTTAAAACAGGAGCTATTGGCAAATTTTAAAACAAGAACTATTGGCAAATCAGAGTTTCCCCCAGACAGTTTCAGGGAGGCGCTGTACCCTGCCTGCCCTTAGGTTTACAAAATAGACCCCTCTTGCCTCTAATTAAAAAAATTAGCTCCCTTGTTGCCCCCACCTGAAAAAAGTGCCTTTTACTCCTTTGTTTATTAAATTTACTTGCATAGTAAAAATTGACTTATTGCTGTCTTTAAAATAGTGTTATGTCTAAAAGTAGTTTTAAAAATCAAGAGTGCCTTTAAAAATTTCAAGAAATGCCTTTAAGAATCCAAAACATGTCCTTTGGAATGCAAAAGTGCCCTTTTCCCACAAGCAGCACCCTACCCTTTTTTAAACCTGGGGGAAACTCTGGGCAAATTTTAAAACAGGAGCTATTGACAAATTTTAAAACAGGAGCTATTGACAAATTTAAAACTGGAGGTATTGAAAAATTTAAAATTGGAGTTATTGACAAATTTAAAATTGGAGCTATTGACAAATTTAAAATTGGAGCTATTGACAAATTTAAAATTGGAGCTATTGACAAATTTAAAATTGGAGCTATTGACAAATTTAAAATTGGAGCTATTGACAAATTTAAAATTGGAGCTATTGACAAATTTAAAATTGGAGCTATTGACAAATTTAAAATTGGAGCTATTGTCAAATTTAAAACAGGAGTTACAGACAAATTTAAAACTGGAGCTATTGACAAATCTAAAACTGGAGCTATTGACAAATTTAAAACTGGAGCTATTGACAAATTTAAAACCAGAGTTTGAAATTGTATTTCTTTTACAAATGTTAAAAAATTGTCATAGAACATGAAAAAATGCTAAAAATATTGAAATTCATGAAAGAAAAATTGATTTAAATTAGGCTAAATGTTTAAAACCGAAATACTTTTACAAATTTAAAAAAATTGCTGTAGAATGGAATAAAATCAACATGATGGAAAGATTTTATTAGTAAGTTACTGAAAAATCAAACTTTTTTGCCTTCAAAGTTTATTTTGTGAATGAAACTCTCGTTGGAACTGTCTAAGCAATGAGTCGTTTGTCGCAACGCAAGCGATCTAACAAGGAGAGGACCAACCTTGGTAATTACAGATTTTGATTATTCTTATATATGTTGTAGAGTAGAGGCCCCTTAGTCTCAGTTTCAACTGATTTTATACAACGCTCCCTAGTTCTCAAGAAATAGGGGGGGGGGGGGGTCTAATATTATAACTAACCACATACTTACTTTGTAACACATTGGCTATGTTGGTCGTAGCTCAGTTGGTACAACGTTTGCTTGTTTATCGGAGGGCTCGGGTTCGATCCTGGAACGCACTATACTTGTCTTTTCTTATTTTTTGTTTTATAAATATACTTGTAGTTATAATTTAATAATCTCATTGTCAATTAAAAATTGTGTATCAATTATAATTTTAACCATTTTTTTTTTATTTGTGATTAATCGTTGTATAAAACATCATAAAACTGTTAATTTTTTAAATAATTTTTAAAATGTATTTCATATATTATTTATCGATATAATGATAGTGAGCAATTGTGTCAATTCGTAATTTTAAAGAAACAACATATACAGTAAAACCCGTTTAAGAAGTTTACATATACGATTCCCATTTTTCTCTTATTCTTACAACGCCAAAATAACTCGTTTAAGAAGTTTAGTTCGAAACAGCTTCCCACTTAAAAAGTTTTATTTTTCCTTGCAAAGAGCGTTTATTTTGTATTTTTATTTATTATTTTATTTTCTGTGCTGAAAATCTCTTTCTTTATATTCTTTGCTATTCAAAAAGGTCAACGTTTAGGACTGATAGCAGTTGTGGTCACCTCTATTTCACCTTAAAATCTGTTTAAAGTGTTTGATGGAAATGGAATGTGGGTAGAGGATGGGTCCCTCATCACTGTAACAATAGTGACTGATAAAGAGAAAAGGGAATTGCTCCGCCCTACCAAGGGGTGGTTCTTTCAGTTCAATAGTTACAACAGATTCTTTCCCACCACCCTCTTCCATAAGTGTAATGTACCAAAGCTGCATTTGGTTTATTCATTTCACAGTTTTTAAGTCAGTGTAAAGTGCATAACATTAAAGCTTTCTCGTTAGAAAATACACGAACAAAAAATTCTGTTTTTTTTCCCAAAAATGTCGGGCAAGGCAATTAAAAGAAAAGCCTTGTCAATTGAAGACAAAATCGAAATTTTGAAAGAAGTTGATAGTAACGTGAAAACAACAAGAGTTGAAATTACAAAGAAGTTGAACATACCACTGACTACTCTGAATGGAATTCTAGCAAAACGAGATCTCAATTTAAGCTGTTCTGAAAAATCTCGTAAAATTAAAAATGTGAAAAGAGGAAAATATGAAGTTGTGGAAGAAAAGTTATTGATTAAAGGTTGCCAAAAAAAAAAAAAAAAAAAAACTATAACCGATTTCTGTTGCAAAAACATATCAAATGACTGTTAAAGAGAAATTTCTTGTCTTGGATTAAATTAGAGTTTCTAAGGTAATTATGTATTTTTATTTTATTAGCTAATTTTTTAAGTGTGCAAACTAATTTAAATATCTTAAGAAAACTCAATTTTATAGAAAGTACTCTTTGTATTATTGTACAAAGATTAAATATTGATATTCAGAAGAGGGTTTATTTTAACTATTGATTTTTTCAAAAAATGCTAATTTCCCGTTTAAGAAGTTTTTCCCTTCCATTCCCTTGGGAAACTTCTTAAGCGGGTTTCACTGTATGTATCGCCTTAATAAAGGAAAAGAATATGATGATACTTGTAATTATAATTTAAAAATCTCAGTTTAAAAAATTAATATTGTACATTAACTATAATGTTAAAATATTTAAATTTTAATTTAGCATCTTCGATTTTTAAATCATTTTATAAAAATTTCTCATCATTTAAAGAGATTAAAATAAATTGGATCTATTATTGACTAATAAAAATTCCAAAATTGTTACAAAATCTATTGTGGCACCCTCTAGTTATGGTAAAAATGAAAATAAATGCAGGAAGAAGATAAACGGTACAAAATAATTCAAAATGCAAGCATACATATTACAAATTTAAAATTCTTTAATATGCAAAAATAGGTTGTAATTTAATTCTTATGCTATTTTTTAATATAATTATGTACTATATTAAAAGTAGAGAGTAGTATTATCATCGTTTCTTTTCTACTTCCCTTATCAAGGCAATACATATGATGTTTCTTTAAAATCACGAATTGACACAATTGTTCAATATCATTGCATCGATAAAGAATATATGAAATACATTTTAAAAGTAGAACTAAAAAAAAAAATTAACAGTTTAAAGAATATATGAAATACAAGACTCATTTAACAAAATTAAAAGTTTTATGATGTTTTAATACGATTTAGTTACAAATAAAAAAAATAAATAGATTAAAATTATAATTAATACACTATTTTAATTGACAATGATATTATTGAATTATAATTACAAGTAGAGGAGGCTGGGGATACTTGATCCCTGATCATAAAGTATACTAAAATCAATTTGTAGAGCTTTGAAATCTGGCAACACATTTTAAGATGCATTATTTCAGATAATCTAGCAACATAAAACCATTTACAGCTATTTTGCTTCAGCATGAAAAGGAAATATTTAATTGTTGCAAGTTCAAGTTTTTTGAAGTTTTGTTTTTATTTTCTATTGTTGGAAACTTGGTAAATTGAGTGTATCATTTTAAAGTATAAACTTTACTATTCTCAATATAACTTCTTTAGCAAATTAGTTTTGTTTATTTACCATCTAAAATATACATTTATATCTAAATACAAAATGGGGATACTTGATCCTAGGGATCATGTACCCCAAAACAGCTAAACTTTTAATACAAACAGAAATACTTCAGTTTTGTTACTAAACAGTGAACATTAGCATCAATTTAGCAAAAGGTGTTGTGATACTTTAATTTTATTTAAAATACTACTCAGAAAATCTTGCATTACGTAGGTCAAGTAGAACAAAAAGTAGGCCTTTTTGAATACGAGATCAATTTTTTACGAAGAAAAGGCACTCTTAATCAATTCTATTTTCGGGAAGAAGTTGATAAAAGCATAGTTGATGAGTCAGATTGCATTATTAAGTTGCCTAATCCACTTATGGTAGGAGGAACCTTAAGAACTGCTACAACTATAACCTTTCACTTTGACTTTTCAAAGTTTCAAAATACCTGCTGATAAAAGGCTGTGTCATTTTTTGAAAACTTTATTCATTATTTTTACTTTGTATTATTACATACTTGTATACTAGTATGTACTTGTACTAGTGTGTACCTGTGCACTAGTATTTATTAAAATAAAGTTTAACCCTCCGACTGTCTTGGAAAAGGGCAAAATTGTAATGTTGTTTTTTCTGCATTTTGTTTTAAATGCTTAAAAAAATGATTCTTTGAACATTTTATAAAAAAAAACTTAATAACGAATATAAATGCAATCCTTGGACGTATTAATCAGTGTTCAATGTATTAAAAATTCATTAAATCAATTGAATTATATTACTTTAAATACTGCTTGTATTGCAGTGAAACCTGGAGCTTAGTGAACGTATTAACACGGGCTTGTCAGTGAGGGGGTTAATGTTGATTTCTTTCTAGCTTTTGTTTATTAAGTTTTCAATTTAGCTTTTTTTTTTTTTAAATAAATTGTATTTATAGTTTTTATAAATCAACAAATACAAATGTTTAAATATTCATCTTGCAGTCATAAATGAAAGAAATAAAAGTTAAATGTTTATTACTAACTAGGGTGTCAACGATTTTAATCAGTTGATTTTTTAAAAAAAATCATTGATTACAATCAAAAATTTTCTAAATGTTTAAAATGTCAAAAAAAGTATTAAAATCTAAGATGAACATAATTTTAAAGTTTCTACAGGTATTTTGACCAATGAATAAACAAAAAAAGAGCTCTAAATAATTGTTTCTGAGCTTAATTCCTGAAAGTTGTAAAAAAATTAAAAACAGTTAAGTTTGTAAAAAGCATTGTTTTTATCCAACATAAAACAGTTTCATTTAAAAATGATATTTAAATCTAATATAATTTATAATTGCAGAATTTCGTTTATGTCAGGGCTTGAAATTCAATTTTTCATAGGAGGGGAGTCTCTGTACCAACATTTATAAATGGAGGGGAGTTGAGCTATTTGGGAGGGAGAAAAAAATATGAAACCCACTGTTATTTTACGTGCTTTTTAAAGATTTGCATTAATTATTTTGTCATGTCTGTATTAATACAGGCATGACAGAATACCATTGAAGCAATTTAAATCAACAACTCAGAATAATGATGCAAAATGTTTTTTTATTTAAAAAAGTAAGAAAGCAGGGGTGATTCTGAGTAAAAAAAAATAATTTCTGAAACTGACAGCAAATTTTTTGAAAGGTTACAACAGAGCAAATGAAGGGGGGGGATCACTCCCAGCACTAGCTATGTGTTTTTTCGTGCCCTTTTGACGAAATTTCCGTTTTTTGCGATCTTTTGGCGAAATTTACTGTTATTTCGCGATCTTTTGACGAAATTTGCCGTTTTTTTCGTGATCTTTTGACGAAATTTGCCATTTTCCCGCGATCCTTTGACGAAATTAGTTTTTTGCGTGATTCTTTGACGAAATTCGCGGGTGTTTTTTCGTGATCCCTGGACGAAATTCATGATTCTTTGATGAAATGCGTGTTTTTTTTTCGTGCTCCTTTGACAAAATGCGCGTTTTTTTCGCGATACTTTGTCGAAATTCACATTTTCCCGCAATCTTTTGACGAATAGCGCGTTTTTTTGGGGTTCCTTTGACAAAATTCGTGTTTTTTCGCGATTCTTTGATGAAATTCGCGTTTTTTTCTGAGCAGCCGTTTGACTAAACACTAAATTCGTATTTATTCCGCGACCCTTTGACGAAATTAGCTTTTTTTCCGCGATCCTTTGCCGAAACTCGCATTTTTTCTGCGTTCCTTTGCCGAAATTTATGATTTTTTTGCTATCCTTTGATGTAATTTGCGTTTTTTTTGCGATCCTTTGATGAATTTCAAGTTTTTTTTTCGCAATCTGACGAAATTCATGTTTTTCCACGATCCTTAGACAAAATTTGTGTTTTATTCGCAATCCTTTGCGACGAAATTGGCGATTTTTTCCTCGAACGATTGACAAAATTCATTTTTTCGGCAATCATTTGTCGAAATTCACGATATTTTTCTGTTGAACTGATGACCGATTTTTCACACTTTTTGGAACCTAATGCCTTAAATTTTTGGAAAATTCGTAACAGAATCACCCCTGAATTCGCCAATCGGTCGTGGACACTTGTCAACTGATCTCGAGAAAAAAATAATGAAATTTGTCTATCGGTCGCATCGAACATTCGCGAGTTTCAATGATTTTTCACGGTATATATATATATAAAAAGAAGCAAAATGTGTCAATTAGTCACGCGAAAATATCGGCAAATTTGCAAGGCGTTTGCGGGAGTTAATCGTAATTTCAAAATGCAAAATTTTCAGGAAAATGGTGAAATTTTTTGGACGGGAGTCTCCCGCTCACGATATTATTTTGGGCGGGATTTCAAAATTTTGGGTGCGAATCCTGCCCTGAAATTCAAGCCCTATATGTAATTAATTAGTTTATGCATTATTTTATATAAAATAAACATAGCAAGTATAATAAATTTCTGCAAGTAAAAGAATAAATAGTCAGCATCTTAGTTTCTCGTTCTACTTTTGTAATAATAAATTAATAGCAGTCTCAAGTTAAAGAAGAATAAAAGAGTGACGTCTTCTCAACAGCTAAATTGTAAATAAGAGAAAAAGAGCTAATTGGTATAAAAATGTTAAGTACAGCAAGAGCTTTTTCGGGTATAGGTTGAATTGAATGTTTTTTTTTTATTATTTTTTTTTTTAACTTAGTAACTCATATATACAAAATAAAAAAAAATTGATTAGAGATTGAAAAAGCAGCAAAACTTTTTTTAAAAATTGAACCATTGAAAGCTAATAATCCCCACTGAGATGTAATAATGTTGTTATTTAAATTTTTTGAGGATTTCAAATCTAACTGGCTATCCTTATATTTATTCTGTATGTGTGTATGGATGCATTTAACTCATTTTCAGTTTTTTTTTTTTTTTTTTTTGGTTAGCATAAAATGTGTGTAAGTTTAGATTTTGGTGATAAACAGTATTTTTTCTAATTACAAATTCAAAATGAGCTGCAAATAATATTTGTTAGTTTTGTTATTGGTGCTACTAACTAATGAAATTACTTATTTGCATTTTTTATTAATTTTGTAATTACTTACTCTTTCTTCTAGGCAATTTTTTTTTAAGGGTGCTGCACCCTGCCCCTTTTGAAATTGGCAAAATGCACCCTGCCTTACAAAAAAAAGTTAAATTCACCGTTAGTTGTGCCAGAGATTTCTTGTAAAACACTTCCTCTAACAACAGTATTCCTAAATTCATGTGCCCAAGATCTTGCAAAAAAATTAGAACTTTATTTCTTTAGAAAAAAACAGAAGATTATTAAAACATGTTGTTATTTGCATTTTTCAATTTGTGATTCATAAAATTATTAAAAATTAAGGACACTTTATTTATCATACTAAAAATTATTCTTTTTTTCTTACATCATTACTAAATATATTACTAATATATTTCCTCATGAAATAGTGCCCTTTTTTTGAATTAGCATCCTGCCTCTTTTTCTTTCTGAAATGAATTACATTATTAATTATCATTTTAATAATTAAAGCTTAAAAATGTATAATATGTTCCTAATTAGAGAGTTAAATGTTTAATAATTATTAATTTGAAGTAGTGTTAACTGTTTAATATTAAATGCATATATTAATAATTTTAATAAATTTTAAATATCACTAGCATTTGATAAAGTTTTACATAATTATTACAATATTAATGTATATAACATTATTGTATGATACTAATTACAATGAAACTACTAATTTGCAGTTTTTATAATTTCTATGATTACTAACAAACAAATAACTATAATTTTATTAATTAAAGTGTAAAAACATACATTATGCTCGCAATTAGTGGTTTAATTGTTTTGGAAACCTAAAACTCTGAGTAGCTATTCAGTATTTGAATGCAGGGAAAAAAATCATAAAAATCCGATTTAAATCAAAAGAATCAGATTTTTTTGATTAAAAAAAAAATCATGATTTTTTTACACCCTATTACTAACTTAAAATACTGCAATGTAGGGGAGAGTGGTAATGAATTATTTTTGGCTTTTAATTTTTGTAATTTTTTGGCTCAGAATTGGCTCTTCAGTTACTTTACTTTTTGGTTATATAAAAAAATCATAAAATTTGGATTAGAAAATGTCTATAATGAATGATAATAGAAAATAAAAATATAGAAATTTGGCCCATTCATCCCCACCCATGGGGCTGAAGGGACTATTGAAGGTAATGAATGGGCCACTAAATGAATTCAATGAAACAATGTGGAATTAATCTTTTATTCCCCAACTATGACAAAATGAATGGCAATTGACATGATACGATCAAAAGCATTCTGAAATCATAAGTAATACACAATGCTTATCAAAATTTATAAACATCAAAATTGATATTATTAAATCACATAACTGTAGCAGAAAAATGACAAAATAATGAGATTATTAAGAAAGAAAGAACATAAAATAAGCCTAAAAATAATAGATAATACACATTATGATTTAACGAAATTTATATCTTTGGCTTAAAAACTCGGTCCATCTATTGGAAAAACTTTATTTAATTAAAATTAAATTTCAAGTGGTAAAATTTCATTCTGGTGAACTGCCTATTAATTAACTATTTAGTGTAAATTTCTGGTATTACTTATTCTACCCATCAGATTCAGAATATAAACAATTATTCTAGTTTTATACCACATGGTAAAATTCTGGTAGGTGTGGTCAACAACCAGACAGTTCACCTTAATTATTTATACATTTTAACTTATGTTTCTACTAAATAACTAATATTTTTTAGGGTGAAAATGTGCAAATTATTTTTTAGACATCTCTATAAACCTATTCTAACTAGACGGTAATTTAATCTCAATCCATGATAGCCAGTTATGTTACATATTAAAGAGAAAATCAGGAAAAAAAGAAAGAAAAACCATATTTTCATGATCAAGGCAAAGGTGGCCCCATTCATGAGCATGATAAAACTAGCTCTCGGGGCTCCGCCGCGAGTCTTTGTCCGGTGACATAGACCTCTCAGGGCCCAGACATGCACACAACTGACACGGAGAAGACCCTCCCTCAAGAAGTTTCTCTGCCGTGCACCCGCCGTCAGCGCGTGGTCGCCCAAGGACTTCGCACTGCCCAATGCACGTCACGAAGCCCTGCGCCCAAGAGATTGACATCCGGTCAAAGCGGCAGAACCTCCCACCCAGCTAAGAAGAGCCAGATGGTTCCTTCTCTTGGTCCCCTCATAGTTCACCCCAACCACCCGCAGAGTATGGAACCTACAAAGGAACCGAGTACACGAGCCAATGCCGGGGATCCCTACAAGGAGGTTGCTTTACGGAATCATGAGCATGATAAAGTGGCCCATTCAGCACCACCCCACCTATACTTCTGAAATATATTCAGGTTTTTTTAATACATCAAATTCAAATAACATTTAAATACTACATTCTAAAATTAGTTTACAGATATACAGAGACTTGCTAATACACATATGGGTTATTCTCTACAATACTTGCAAATTTGGCCAGCAGTCTGACTTGAATGATGCATATGTAAATTTTCATAAAAATTAGATAAATGGTAAGAAATCAGTCAATTATTGAAAATTTTAATAGCAACAGAAATTGTTTTAAAAATTTGACTTAACAAAAAAAATAAAATAAAAATTTGTGGAAAAAATAAAATAAAAAATGTGAGGGAATGACAAGTGAGGGAATGATGAAATAAGACATTTTTACTAGTTGTAGGGGGAAAATGCAAAAATATGAAGAAATCCAAACTGTTTCCTTTAAGAAAAACACTTAATATATAATGTATGATAAAATTAAAATTTTTGATATTTACAAAAAAATTAATATTCTGTGTGAGGGAATGACTGCTAATAAAAACACTTCTGGATATACTGACTAAAAAAAAATTCTGCAAAATTAACAAAATCTTACACCACCAATTTATGTTGCTGGACTGACAAGTGCTCAAAATAGCTTCTTCTCTGTGAAGGATGCTAGACTGCTACTGCTCATTAGTGGTAGATATTTGAGATAATAGCAGTGTGTGAGGGAATGATGGTCTAACATGGGGAAACATATAATTGATTGAGTAGACTATATAATAATAGTAAAAATTAATATTTTTATTATTTTTTGTAATGTATCAAATAAGAACTTTATTTTGCTTAGGGTATTTTTAATTATTTTTATTTCTGGATGGAAAGAAATAGGCAATAAAATATGGTAATACAGGTGAGGGAAAGGTGAGGGAATGATGTTTGCATGATATATATTATATTTTTAAATACTAAATTTATTTATTTTTAAATTTTACTTTCTGCCCCTAATAAACTATGTTTAGATCTTCTAATAAAAATAAAAATAAATAAAAATGTAATAAAATTAAGAGCATTTATATGGCTGGGAAGCACTTTTTGCACTATTGCAGAGAATAACCCATATCTGCAATGAAATAATAGATACTTTTCAGCTTATTTATTTTACTGAAAAGGGAAAAAAATTACTTTTCAATTAGATTCTTGACCATCCTACTCTAGAGAAAAAATGGCTTCTTCCAAACAATGGAAAATTTGATGAATTTGGTAGAACAAATAGTTCCATCTAATGATGGCATCTAAAATAATTTCATGCAAATATTTTTTCATATTTTGTTAATGTCCCATTCATTACCACTCTCCTCTATGCATATTGAAACAATATTAGCATGATTTTTGACAAGGATCAAGTATCCCTTTAAGTGCGGATACATGATCTCCCTTTTGAAAAATGCAATTTTCTGAAATTAATTTGTTTTTTATACCAAGAAAAAATTATATTGTATAAGAAATGGACACATGATTATTTTGGTAAAAAAATCTCTGAAAAATGTCAAATGACAAAAAAATAAAAACAGAAAGTGGGGATCAAGTATCCTCAGTCTCCCCTATATAGGGTGCCAGTAATGGACACCCTTAAGAAATTTCTTTTAAAATTAATTTTTATTAATATAATTATTATATTCCAGTTTTTTCAATATTATATTAACCTATCAACAATATTTAACCATTCTTATAGTCTCATTTCCCAATATGAATCGAAATTTAATTTTAAATAACAGAAATATATCAAACCACCCAAAAGTCCAGTAATAGACACCCTCTGTTCCAGTAATGGACACCCCATAAAAAGTAATAAATATAATTGTTTTTTATGACTGTATTTAGAACCAAAATTTAATTAATACATACTAATGAAACAAAATAGTTATTTTCAAATAAATTTAACAATTAGAATACCAGTAGGTAATTAATAAAATATTTGTGATAATCATTTACTGTTTGCATCAATTATTGTAATTATAAGAAGATCGACGTTTTAATTATTTTAGATGGATAGTTTAAAATACTAAATATCAGGCAATTACAGCTATCAAATTATTGAAACAGTGGGGGATTTAAAAGGTTAAAAAAAAAAAAAGTTTTGGAATATTAGTGTTTAGTTTTGTCTCACTATTTTCAACAATCTTCTAGAGACTACTTAATGTAATCATTTATAATAATTAATATTACAAACATGAAAGAAATGATATTGTGAGTTGAATATTTTAAATACTAAATAAAATAATTTGAAAATAAAACTATAGAACTGATGTTTGAGGCCACTGGTCTGCAGATTTACTAGTTTCATGAATATTAGCTATGACTTGCATTAATATTACTTTTTTTTTCCATGTCAGAGGTGAATAAGGAAACATTTAAGACAGAAAATAGATTTTTGATAGCTTCTGTAACTTAATTGCTTTTATTTAAACGAAGAGGGATTAAGTCCTACGAGCCTCTCTTTGACTGTGCTCTTAAACAATATTTTCTGCTTCCTGGCTGGTTTGATTGCCAGATTATAAAGTATGAAAGGTACATATACATTAAAAAAAAAAAAAAAAAAAAAAAAAGAGAAAAAGAATGAAATATTGAAATTTTATTAATCGCATAAAATAACTGAAAAGCAGCTATTTATAAAAGTTTTGGTGCCATTACATTTTGGTAAGTATAATTTAAAAATTAAATTTGATTATTTAGGTTTGCAGTTAAGTCAAAATATTTATGCACTATAAACAGTAACGAAATTGCATTTTTAGGAATGTCTACTGGGGTGTCCATTACTGGAAAATGACTAATTAACCATCCCAGTAATGGACACCCCCCCCCCTCTTAAAACCTTAAAAATAAATGAAATTTTGTAAATGGCCGTTCGTATATAAAATTCTAAGTTTTCTATTGCTACTCAAACAAAAACATTCAAATTTTGCAAGAAAATAAATAATATATAAATTAATTAAATGAAATCAGCTCTTATCTTCTTCATTAAGATTTTCACAGAAAAGCAGCGAAACTTTGAAACATTATTTTCTGCTTCCTGATTGGTTTGATTAAGAGTGTCAACAATAACCAAGTTTTATAAAACATGCAAGGGGGAATTATGAAAAAAATAATTGAAGCTAAATATTTATTAGTTATTTTTTTATGAACCAAAAACATCAAGGGGTGTCCATCACTGGCACATCTACCCTATATAAGACAAAAAATAAGGAAAACAAGAGTAGCGTGTGCTGGGATCGAGCCCGAGCACTCCAATCAACAAGCAAACATTGTACCGACTGAGCTACAACCAACACAATCAATGTGTTACAAAGTAAGTATTTAAGTTGTTTTATAATATTAGACACCCCCCCCCCCCCGTTTCTTGAGAACTAGGGAGTATTGTATAAAATAAGTTGAACCCGAGACTAAGGGGCCTCTACCCTACAACATATATAAAAATAATTAAAATCTGTCATTACCAAGGTTGGTCCTTTCCTTATAAGTGAAAAGAATTTCACTTTTCAGGTAATGTGCATGAGTATTTGCACATGTCAGAAAAATCGCCTTGTCGGGTGTCTCGCTTGTTCTAAGATTCTGCCTAATAAACATATAATTACCTAGCAAATGTAAAACCATCAGCTGCATCACCAATAGTTCCATTACTATGATGCTGGTAAAATCTCAAGTAAACCCAGGACGTTAATAAACCTGAAGTAAACATAACAGGATAGGTGCCTCTTACTATTCCTAAGGGCCACAAAATCAAACTCAATAAAAGTACACTTAATGGAACATTTCGGTTCCTTAATTTACCACATGGCAATGACAACAAAATATGATCTGGCATGATCTGTTTAACAGCAACAGATACAGCTGCACAATATCCTGCTAATCCATTAATCTGTACAGAAAATAAATATCGTGGATCAGAAGTAACAGTAAAAATGAAAATGTAATACATAACCGATAAAAACGCTACTGACGTATTCACAAGAGCAAAAAAGGTTAACATTTCCATAGCTCCCCATAAGGGTTCTAACAGTTTACCACAAAGTCCAACAGTAATAACATCAGCTAATAATAACCATAATCTTGTTTCTAAATAACAATGAGTAAATGCAGTCCACACCCAAAAATTAGGAGGTATTATAAAACCTGGTGTCACTGATATCACTTTCACAAAAGTTTCACTAAATGAAAAGATGTAGCATAAAACATTTATCAGACATATGAATTTCACCACCACACTACTGTTTTTTAATGCAGCTCCTAATTGTTGATTTAAATACAGAAGATTTCGTTTGATCATCGACACTGAAATACTGACAGAATGAGCCATGTTCTACTTCTGATCTTATATTACTTGTAAACACAAGTTAAATTAGGAACAAAGTATGCAGTCTCCGAATTTTGGCATGCCGTATCAAACTCATCACAAGCACATACTAGACAAGGACTCACTGAATATTTAAGGATGGTGGAAAATAAATTTGCCTTCTAGTTCTATATCAAAATCCTGCTTTTATTTAGCAATGCAATATTTGCTTTGCTTGAACCACGGAAGTTAAAAATCTTACGAATTACAAGATTTCATTTCGTATTTATTAGCAGTGATTTCACCAAATCTCACAGCAGTGATTTAAAAAAGCAGCTGTGAAGTCCAAACATCAGATGCCTGCATTTTGCGAAGTTTCCCAACATTTAGGTTGTCAATTGCGACTATTTTTAAATTCTTTCTCCCACCCGTTTCTCAAAACAAAAATCTTTTCCATACACTTTGACAACATGTGCAAGAGAAATAGAGCACAAAATTTATTTTTACAAAACTAATAATTGTGCGAAGAGAATTTAAATCGCCAGTGGCACTCTGCAGCATGGATATGAATCTGTGCCTCTGTGCTCAACCAGAATTTGCCAGATTGGAAAATCGGTACAATAGCCATAAAATGATTTGCCGTCTGTTATGTTCTGGATGTAAATTTTTCTTTCACTTATAATGTAATATTTTCGTTTTGGATTTTTGGGTCTGGGGTTTTTCTCTGGTTATAAAATACTCGTATCTAGCATGAAAACTCTTACTTTCACATCTCTAACCAAGCAATGTATATGTTAAGTCTGATTACTTTTAAGAAGGTAAAATCTCTTTCTTGAGTTCTTAAAATTCATCATAAATTGCTTGCTGTTTGTGTCGGAAAACATGTAGGATGTAATGAAAATACAGACGTCGATCAAGTAAAAAATTTGGCTCTTCATCTAGCCTCTTCACAAAAATCTGTTTCATAAAAAAGCCGAACACAAATTTGCATTTTTTTATTACTATTATTAATAGAGCCTTTCATAAAACGGATCTCTTCGCAGAAGTCTATTTATGAAAAGAATTCATAAAATTATTTTCGCTTAACGATTTGACGTTTGTAATATTTCGAATACAATAAGCTCACCAGAAAATAAAATTTTATCACATTACAGCTCATCGTTTTCAAGGAACATGTAATGTTAGTAGGTCCAGATTTAATTTCCATATGAGTTGTAGATGCAATAAAATATGCTCATTATGAAGTCAGTAACAGTCTGTACCAGTGTTTGTCATACCAGTCAATGTAACTGATATTTTTACATGACACTTAAATTGAATCGTCTTTGAGTAAAATATGTGTTAAAGCTAAAGAAATTCATCTAAACCAGCATTTTAAAATTCAACAAAACCTTTTTACTGTTGTTAATTAATTATAAGTTAATAACAAAACTGTTGTTAATTAATTTATTGTAAATAATAAAATGCAGAGACTTCTGTCACAGGTAGGTACTTTATTCAATTAGTAAATTTTTAAACCATTTAATGTTTTTGTATGTGCATTTTGTCTTTTTTTCAAGAGGAAATATTTAGAAGGATTTTTGGCTGAATCCTAGAACAAGTGAGATACTTGGCAAAGTGATAAATCACTTCTTCTTGCTATACCACTTTGTTCCGTACATTGTGGTTACGCCTACTTTAATTTAATTGGGGTTTGTGTTTTTTTTTTTTTGCATCGTTGGGTTTCTTGAAATGGGTGTTTTGTTGAGTTGAAGTATTTTTTTTATTATGCTGTTTGTAATGAAGATTAGATCGTGTAAATTTCATTTGATATGACCAACAGTTGTGTATTTCAGGGTCTTTTTTTATATTTTTTTTAAATATACCTTCATAAGCATATTATATTAAAAAAAAAAAAAAAAAAAACCCTAAATTTTCATATTAGCATCAGTTGTTTTAATTTAAGGATGCAATAGCATTGTTAAAGCAGTAATATAGTAGACTATCTCAAATCCGCACAGCTTGGGACCAGAAGTTGTGCGGATTTTAGAATTTTGCAGATTTCTGGTCATTGCTTTGTTTACATATTTTTTAAACAGTAATAATTTGAATGCAATAATGCAGTCAAAAATATGAATCTTACAATATATGGTAAAATATTAAAATAAGTAAAGTAATAAACTAAAGTAATAAAAATTAATATAATTTTAAAATGCATATTTATGCATATTTAATTAATGTATAATTAAATATGCATAATAAGGATGATACATATTTTCCAAATTATTCAATGGGTGCGATCGCAGTTTACTCTCCTTCTTGGCGCGATTTTCAAAAATCGTCAAATTGGCGCATTTTCGCGAACTAACTCCCGGGGCTGCAACATCCGGGAGAGAGTACGCTAAATTATTATTTGTTTTCTCTTCTCGTATATTTTGAAACAAGTACCTATCTAGACAAATGCTTAAAATGTGGGAATAGATATTTGATCAGTTATTTTTCTCTTATCCTTTTATTATATTTTACCTGTATTTTTGAGTAAAAATAATACATAAAATTTCAAATTTTTTTGAAATACATTTTTAAAAAATACATTTCATATATTTTAAAATACATTTTATCAAATATACCAAAAAACAAAACTTTCACTTACCCAAATTATTAAAAAAGAACATTTGTTAACAATAAAGGGAGCAAAACAATGTTGTGGTTTTTTTAATCAGAGGGGCTCTTTTTTTTTTTTTAATCGGGGCAACCGCCCCCTTGAACCCCCCTTTTTTTATTCATAATTTTATCTTGTGCTCTAGGATGTCATTCAAAAGCATCACTCAATCTGTCACTTTTAGTCATTCATAGCTTGGAACAATCAGCATGTCTTTCGTACATAATTAACCCATAATTCAATCAATGCTCAAAAATACAGGTAAAAATAACTGATCGAATATTTATTCTCACCTGTCAAGCATTTATCCAGATAGATACTTGTTTCAAAATATACGAGATTGGGAAAACAAATAATAAAAATACGCGACTGCAACACACAGATCTGGTCAACACGAAATCCATTGCAGCAGTAATAAAGTTTTTTCCAAACAAATTCAAAATGATACCAGATTCTCCTCTTGTCCAATAAGAAAGCCTTTTACAAAAAATAAGCATCCAATTAGAAAGGAGCTTACAAAAACAAGGAGTTCAAACCATCAACTCTCCAAGAGAAATCTTAGGGTTGCCATATTTAGTGACGTCAGAGGAGCATCCTGATAAACCAGGGTTGCCATATTGGCGCATTTATCGAAGGAGAGTATATTGCGAATTAACCATTCAATGAAACTTTCCTCTTAAAGGTACCCTATTAATTCACATCAAAGTCATAAAATAAGGAATTTTTATTTCAGGTTTAGCCAGAGACTTAATGACCAGAAAAGCTTGATTAATACAGAAATATTTTTGGTGAAAAGATTGTGTTTTCCAGTGATAACAGGAATATCTTGATTTTTTTTTTTTTTTTAGAAATAAATTTATACTTCCTTCATGAAAAACCATGAGTTCAGTCATATTATCAAAAATTACATATTAAAATACATACAGAATGATTTAAATAGGGTGTAAAAAAAATCAGATTTTTGTTATTTAAATCAGATTATTTTTATTTAAATCGGATTTTTATGATTTTTTTCACAGCATTCAAATATTAAATAACTACCAAGAGTTTTAGCTTTCCAAAATAATTAAACCACTAATTACTATCATAATCTATGTTTTTACACTTTAGTTAATAAAATTATAATTAGTTAATTACAGAAATCATAAAAACTTCAAATTGTTTCATTAATATCATACAATAATGTTATATACATTAATGTTGAAATGATTATGTAAAACTTTATTAAATACTAGTGATATTTAACATTAAAATTATTAATAACTGCATTTAATATTAAATAGTTAACAAATTAACACTACTTCAAATTAATAATTATTAAACAATTAACTCTCTCATTAGGAGCATATTATACATTTTTAAGCTTTAATTATTAAAAATCATTTTAGAAAGAAAAAGGGCAGGATACTAGTTCCAAAAAGGGCACTGTTTCATGAGGTATTGAGTAATTCATATTAGTAATGTGTTTATTAATGATATAAGGGCTGAATCCCAATACAGCCGAGACACTTGGCATCGTTCAATTTGGCGAGGCGATAAATGGATCTTTGTTGTTACCAGTTCGTTTCGTAAATTCTTTCCACGCCTACAGTTGTGTGATCTTGAATTTGGATTGGTTGAATGAGATTGGTTGATTTCTTGTGTATTGGATTGCTACGCCTACCTTTGACAACTCAACTCCGCATGTTTTGTAATTTTTGTAGAACGAGCTGTTGAAGAAAGACGTTTTGTTTCGTGTTTTGTAATTGTAAAATTAAATGACGGTAAGGTAAGAGTTTGTTATTGTTAATATTTTCTGCTGTTTTTAGTTGTAAAATTTGAAAGTTAAAGTACCTGTGTAATTTAGTTTTGAAATTGGGAGTATTTGTTCATTTTTTTTGCTGGAAAGTTAAATGAAGTTTATCGACGACTAGAAATGTACTAAATTATGGCAATTCAACATTTTATAGTTGGTTTTCAAGAAAGAAGATATTTGTTAAGGTATGTTAATAATTTTATGTGTTTTTTATTATAGTGCTTTATATTAGCCGTTTATTGTATATTTCCCATGTATGCTGACCTTACGAGTTTCGTACATTTTGATATTGCTACGCATTGAGAATTGCTGTATTTTGATATTGCTATGCAGGGAGAATTGCTGAATTTTTATATTGCTATGCAGCGAGAATTGCTGAATTTTGAGATTGCTAGATAGCGAGAACTGCTGAATTTTGAGATTGCTACACACCGAGAACTGCTGGTGACAGTGATTTTTTTTTTCGGTTAATGAACGCGAAGCGTTCATACATGTTAACCCTGATTGCCGCTTTAACGAGTTTCCTGCGTTTTTCAGATTGCTGCAGAACTAGGTTGCTGTATTCAGTGATATATATATATATATTTTTTTTATGAACACGAAGCGTTCATACTTCTTTAAATTAGAAATGAATTGTTCAATGTTTACTATAATATAGGCACGTACTTACAATACTAAATGACCCCATGATTTTTTCTGAAAGTTCTTGAGAAATGAAAATTTTAATCATTATATCGTTACTCTGATTTGGAAAGGTACTTTAAAAATTTCACATTTTCAATAAACTTATGTTGAAATCGTTTGTTTTATTTTGAATGTCATAAAAATCAGCTTTCCTGTGTTTTCTAATACGTCGTTATTTATAAATGTTGTATTTCCCATGATTCCAGGGTGATGACGTAGTAAAAAACAGTCTGGAAGCATTCAGGAAAGTGGACCAATCACGTTAGTTTTCAGGTTGCCGCATTTTAGATTGGCGTATGTGGGATATTTGGCGCTTGTCAGAAAAGTCACCAAATGGGGTGTCTCGGCTGTTTTGGGAATCTGCTGATATAAGGAAGAAAGAATTTTTAGTATGATAAATAAAGTGTCCTTAATTTTTAATAATTTTATGAATCACAAATTGAAAAATACTATTAAATAACATGTTTTAATAATATCCTGTTTTTTCTAAAGAAATAAAGTTCTATTATTTTTGCAAGATCTTGGGCACATGAATTTAGAAATACTGTTGAACAGGAAGTTTTTTACAAGAATCGCTGGCTACAACAACAGGTGAATTTAACTACTTTTTTTTTAAGTTAGGATGCATTTTGCCAATTTCAAAAGGAACAGGATGCAGCACCCTTTAAAAAAAAATGGCCTAGAAGAAACAATAATTAATTACAGAATTAATAAAAACTGCAAATAGGTAGTAATTTTATTAGTTAGTAGCACAAATAACGAAACTAACAAATATTATTTGCAGCTCGTTTTGCATTTGTACTTAGAAAAATTACTGTTAATCACCAAAATATAAACTTACATACATGTATGTGTATGCTAACCAAAAAAAATATGAAAATGAGTTAAGAGCCTACTTCAGTCAAATGAAAAGACACATTCGCTAATGCTAAACCTATGGAAGAAATTTATAAAGATATCTCGGTCGCATTTCAATATTTTTAAATGATTTTTTTGTATTGGATAACGGAGATCGATCTGTACAAAGACCGTTATTTACTTTTTCGATTTTTTTTACAGGTATTTTTAATGAGGACACTTTCATTTTCGGAACCGGTTTCGAAAGTAAAAGCATCCTTATAAAAAAAATCTGCAACCAAAATTGAAAAAGTAAAAAACAGTCTGCATACAGATCGATCTCAGTTATCCAATACAAAAAAAATCATTTAAAAATATTGAAATGCGACCGAGATATCTTCATAAATTTCTACTATATTTGTAGCATTAGTGAATGCATCTTTTCATTTGACTGAAATAGGCTCTTAAACCCATTCAAACACACATGAGTCATTCCATGTCAAATCAACACATTTTCAGACCAAAATCAATCTCCCTTGACCTCTCAGATTTTGATGAAACTTGGTTTATCACGTGTCTTCACATAATTATGAAAGAAAACACTAAAATTATTTTTTTAATGTATTCCATTTTAATTTTATTAACACAATTAAAGCATTTTTCATTAAAATTTGTTACATCTTGAATTATTTAATTTGCCATTTTTTCAAAAACTAAATGTGATATAAACTTGATTTATATCAGGGTTGGCAAGTTTTTGACGCATGACGGTTTTTACCGGATTTTACCATGGTTTTTACCATCATGTCAAAAACCCATTTTTTAGTAGTAGTTTTTTTTACATTAGAATTGCATTAGAATAAGTGTTATTCCATAGTAACTTACATTACATTTAGAACAATTTACTGCAGTTGGTAATATAACACAAAAAAATATTTAAATGTAAACTTGACATGATTCCTTAATTAAACCTATCCAAAGGTCAATTTGGATGAAAATAGCCTAGAAAATTAGAATAAAAATTATATTTTTTATGGTAACTTGCATTCCTTTTTCAGTAATGTCAGTTACAATAATAAATATAGCTGACAGAGTTCAAGAAATAACATTAAAATTAGTTAATTTTCATGTAAATTGAGCTTTGAATAGGTTTAACTAATAAATCATGTCAAATTTACATTTTGAATATTTTGCTGGTGTTAATATTTCTAAAATTACTGAAGTAAATTGTTCTAAATGTAACGTAAGTTACCATGGATTGACCCACGGTATCTAGAATACGCGGTAGGGATCACCAAAATGTGCGCAGTAGCATTTTCCCTCCTCTGACGTCACCTGGACACCAGAGCGCTTTCACTCCGTCGTTCTTCGAAATATTGGTCAGTTGAATTAGTTATCTTCAAGATCAATGTGCGTTACTATATTTTTCTTTGTGATTTAATTATTTAATTGCCAATCATGGTTTGCTGTGCAATAGCTGTTTCTAGTCATCATGATAGACAACGTAATAAATCAAGTATTAAATTCTACAGATTTCTGAAAGACAGAGAAATCAGATCTAAATGAATCTAAAGGATTTTTTTATATTTAATTTTAGGAAATATGTTTTCGTAGATGCTAAATATATTTTTCTTTATTATTTTGTACAGTTATTTTCTTTTTACAATTATATGACTAATTATTTTCTTGGTCCATCAATTTCAAGTTAAATAATACTCACTGTATATGAAAATAATAAATCTAATAAATATTGTATGGTAGCCAAGAAGAATTTGTGCATGTATGTTTGTATGTAAAGAAATATTTTGCTGTTACATTTTTTCGTTCAAAAAATCCTTTTTACAAAATGTTGTTTTAGTTGATAAAAACCCATTTTTCCCAAAAAACCTGGTTTTTCTTAAGCTAAAAAAACCCAGCACGGTGGGGAAAATGGTACCTAAAAATGGCAGCAAATCTAAAAACCCTGCTCAAAACACAGATGAAGTTACTTTGAATCATATAAAGGATAAAACTGATGTGTCTCATTCTAATCAAATAATAAATATTAATAATGACAAAGAAGAATTCATAAATGCGTATGCAATCGGTAGATTTCTCAATCATTTTGAAGAAAATCAGGAAAGTTTCAGTGAAACAAAAAAGAAAAAGAATCATTAGAAATGATTTCAGTGTATATAGCATATCGAGATGAGAAGAAAAATTTAAAAAAAGAACAAAAATATGGTAGTTTCATTAAAGATGCCCACTTTTTTGGAAAAAAAATGGCTGCAGACAATTTATAGAAGATCATTAATGAAACAAACAGATGAATGTTTTGATACTGTTATAAAAATGGAAAAAGAATTTAACCAGTTTCATGTAACTTTAATATACCAACGACCTAATGTTTTTTCAGATGTTAAAAGATATAATAAAAAGTAAATATCTGGCATTTGATGGCCTTGTAGTCATGACATTTGTAAGAATCCGGACTTCCATTAGAACAAAAGTGAAAGCCTTGAATAAACTAAAAATTCAAAAAAATTACTCGTAACACGAACAAAGAAAGAAAAATGTGAAGAAAATCAAGAAAGTTGTACAGTAGTTTTTAGCAACATGGTTAATGAAAATTATGTTTTTAAGAAATATATTACATATATATGTATATGAAATGTATTCAATAATGTCTAAACCAAGTCAATTTGTAAAATATGTATATAATCATTAATACTTGGAAAATTTTCCAGGGATTAATTGAAATTAATCTCTGAAAATTAATCTAGAATTAATTCCAAAGATTATTATTTAGCATGTATATAATCCTTGAAAAATATCAAGTTGTCTCGAATACGTCTAAAACATACAATAGTTCTCATTTGTTGAGGATTAACAAATTTTTGTTTCTGCGTATCACAAGTCTGTCTGGTCTAGGCTCTTTCCCTTTAAAAAAAAAAAAAAAAAAAAAAAAAAAGTGACCTGCGAAATGGTTAAAGAGGTTGACGTTCCTTTGTAGGCTTTCTACTAACATTCCACCGGCAATTAAAGAAAATCAAAATATGGTAATACAAATGTGAAAATGTGATGATTTTTTTTCTTCCTTTTGTTTGCTTATTCGATTTAGAAGTTAGCATATTTGCGTAATAAAAACGGGAATATTCAGATCCCTTTGCATTGAAACGTCCACCCCAAAATCGCCTGCCAAGCAATATATTTACCTAATAGGCCACCTAAACGTTTTTTAAAAACATTATGAGTAGAGATCGACCGAAAATTAGATTACGTCATAATTTTCCAAAATCTGAATTTCGCAAAAATGCTGCCGAAAATTCGGCTGGACCGAAACCCGACCGCAACTACCTGTATTCCAAAAATCTCTTTTCTTCCTTCGGAAATTTTCAACATTACTCATTGTTTTGAGCTGTATCGGCTCAAATGAGACATTCATTATTTATTGCTATGAACTTCACTGTTTATAATTATGAGTCATGTATGACTAACTCAAGACATGAGTGCAAATTATAAAGCAAGAAATGCCTATATTAGCCTATATTACTAAACTTTGAAGATGCTTTTCACGTGCTCATTAAAACCTGCAGACTTAACAGTAATAGAAAATTTTTAATTTGAAACTGCTGGAGTGTTTCGAATAACCTTTGAGAAAGTTCTAGTATAACAGATGACCATTTACAAAAATCATTATAAAAGATAAATCGAGGTACGAATACCAAAAATGTTTTTTAATTAGATGAAATTCGTATAATTAGAAAATTATTTTGTGTCTTTGATGAATTCATTACATTTTATTTTATATCAAAATAAAAAGTTTTGGTGGCACAGAGAGTCAACTTGGGCTACACATGTAATTAATTAATAATTGTGTACAATTATGTACATATTAATTACTTTAAAAAAACTTCAGACATTTTCGTTCTCGGCCGAAAATAGGAAGATTACCGAAATTCGGTTTCGGTCTTAAAAACCTGTTTCGGTCGATCCTTAACTATAAGTCTGACAATATGCTTCTAACATATTCGCGAAGAAGCAAAAAAAAAATCTTTAACGTATTAAAGTTGTCATTATTTTTATCCTTATTGCAATATTTTACTACTTAAAACTAAAATTGTACTGCTTTAGTAGATAAATTTCAGGATATATTATAAATTAAAGGTATTAAATCGGTTTATATTAATACATATATGTATATAATAATATAAATATTCAGTTCCTTAAAAATACACATTAGGTCTAGAGCATGGACACTTAACATACTGAAGTTGAAGCCAATTATCTAAAATTTATTCCCGAGCCCCAAAGCAGAATGTGCTTAAAAGTGTGGCATGCATTGCAAAACAACAGACTTCTCTGCAGAACATTTAAAATTCTCATTTTCAAAAAAATTCACCATTCAATCGAAGGAAAAATCATGAAATTTATCACTCAATGGCGGAGGGGGGGATTATTTAATTGTTCATTTAAAAATATGGCAAAATTCATTGGTTGGTCACGAGAAAAACTCGCGCAATTCGTCAGTCAATCATGTAGAACAAATCAAGAAATTCTTCAGCCTGTTATGGAAAAAAATACAAAATTCGATGAAGAGTCAGGGAAAAAAATCCCTGATTTTCACAAAGTCGAAATAAAACCCGCGAAATTCCTCAGTGAATTGCTGGAAAAAAAAACGATTTTCTTTAATTGGTCACAAGAAAAAGCCTCAAAATTTGCCTATGGTACAGGGAAAAAATCGAGAAATTTGCAAATTGATCGCAGTTAAAAAAAATCACAAAATTTGTCAGTCAGTAGCAGAAAAAATACACTATTTTCTCCGATCGGTCACAGCTGTAAAATTTGCTTATCAGTACAAGGAAAATTTCGCAAAATTCCCCCAATCGACCATGAGAAAAAAAAAAACGTGAAATTCTTCAGTGGAACGTCAGGGAAAAAATCTGACAATTATCAATCTGTCACGGAAAAAATCCACAAATTTTGCCAATGGGTAAAAAGTAAATATATAGCGGAATTTGCCCCATCGGTCATGATTAAAATCCTTTAGTGGATCAATGGAAAAAATCAGAAATTTGTCTATCCAATCAGTTGCAAGAAAAAATTCGCCTATCAATCGCAGGTTAAAAAAACCCTTTTAAAATGGTCAGAAAAATAACAAAATTCTTCGATCCGCCATGGAAAACATCCACAATGTTTTCCAATCTGTTGCAAGAATCAGTCGTCAGTAAAAAACACGAAATTTGTGGATCAGTTGTGCGAAAAAAACTACGATTTTTGCCAATCGGTTGAAGAAAAATATCGCAAAATTCGCCTTATGGTCAAAGTTAAAAATCACGAAATTCGTCAGTGAATTGTGGAAAAAATCATGAAATTCTTCAGTCAGCTGCGAGCAGTAAATTGCGAAATTTGACAATTATGCCTGGGAAACGAACACAAAATTCACCAGTTGACAGGGGGGAAAATCTGAAATATTGAGAAAATCGTGAGTCGATTGTCGAAAAAAATGGCAATAGTTTCGTGTGTGTGTGTCAGCGTTTTACAAAATGTCTTGCATTTATAAACGATGCAATTACACTTCTTCGTATATAAGAAAATATCCCTGTACTAACTAATAATTTTAACACAATCAAACTGATTGGAAAGTTACCATACGAATTGAATATTTCCAACTAAGCGAAAAAATGAGGTTTTCTGAGCGAAATATGCTAAATGGTTGTCGCCCCATTTAGCTTAAATGGTAAAGCATTGGCCTTGTAAGCCAAGGATCTGGGTTCGATTCCCTGTCTGGGCATTTTTTCGCTCAATTGGAACTATTCAATTCATAAAATATCCCTGTGCCTTTCTTTTTTAATCCCGCAGGACATTGCAAAGTATTCTGCTTTGGGGTTCCCGAGCAAACATCTAACATAAAAATTCTATAAGGATAAATTATAATAAAATGCTCACTATAAGTGTGTGCTTCTCATAACAGACTATAAGACAACGTCAGTGTCACACTAGCTGCCATCATGACCAGACATGTGTGGTGAGATGGCTGGGAATGATTTCAGATGACCATCTAGTATGACTGCGGGCTTTGCTCAGGATGTTCTGATATGATCAATAAAAAACTGTAAGCAAGAATTGTGTGCTTTTTAAGTAATACGCACATCAGCCACGACATCTGTATTCACAAGAAATTCTATGTTTTAGATATAAGATTTAATGAAAAAAATATATTTATTTTTTAACTTGTAATTACTTTATAATTATTTTTATTTGCAATTATTTTATTACAATTTTCATTTAAATAGAGCAGTTAAATAAATAGAGAGGTGATTTATTAGTAGTACTTTGGAATGTTGAAAACAATAAGTTATCTTCGTATAGTCAGGTTATACGCCAGCGTAGATTATCTGCTGAAATTTTTTTTAAGGGCTGAAAATTGCGGCTATGGACTATATGTAGGAAAATACGGTAATCCCAGGATTATATGCAGGAAAATATGGTATATCAGAAACTTATTAACAAGTACGTAACTGTCTGGCAACCTCTTAATCGTTTATTAAAGAAAAACATGCCTTGAGAATGGTCCAAAAAATGTCAAAAACCTTTTCTAAACCTATTTTACAACTCTTTAATCATAAGTTGACCATATGTATATTCATTGATGCTTCTTAAATTGCTGTTGGTGCAGTTTAAAACAACCCGATGCATTCAACATATTACACCCAGTTGCTTATCATTCTATAGCTTTACGAAGTTATGAGAAAAATTATACTATAACTGAATTGGAATGTTTGGCCATAATTGATGCTCTAGATAAGTTTTATCATCTCCACATAATAAAATCCACTTTATACAGACCATGCGGCTTTAGTTTGGTTAAAAAGTATTAAAAACTTAAGAGGTAGATTATTTAGATGGTCATTAAAATTAAGCATGTTCGATAATGAAGTAAAATACCAAAAAGGATCAATGAATATAGAGGCTGACATGTATCTCGAAATCCCATTTCTCATTATTTACAACCTATCATAATGTTGTCAGACTTAGGTGAAACAAAAACTGTGGTAAATGTAGGTGCCAAAAAATATCAAAAGTTAGCTGATATTTATAATATATGAGAAAAGTATTTCATAAAATAGTAGTTCCTATTTCATTAAGAAAAATATTACTTTTCACTGCTCATGAACAATTTGGGGCATCCTGGTGTACAGAAAATGCTAAATCTCATAAACCCTGTTTACTGTTGGCCTCACATCACTCAAGATATTTCAAATTTTGTAAAACATTGCAAAGTATGTCAACTAAATAAGAAACCCAGACAACAAAAATTTGGCTTTAACTACAAGCTATGCCTGCCATGGATCAAGCTTTTGCATGTCTTTCTGTTGATACTGTTGGTGGTTTTAATTATAACAACTCAACTAAAAGATATCTTCACCTTGTAATAGATCATGTTACAAGATATGTCTTGGCATTCCCCTCTGAAACGTATGCAAATTGTCTTAAACAAGTTTTCAGTATATTGGTATCTCAAATCATGGCAGCATTTCAAATCTTAGCGATTGAAATGCTGCTTTTACTGCCTCAAGATTTAAGAAATTCCTTAAAAATTGTAAAATAAAACAGATATTAATCTCCTCTCATCACCCCCAGATGAAGGGCAAAACTGGATGTGTGAATCAATCAATACTAACAAGATTTAAGTGTAAAGTTATTGCATCATCCCATAAAGTTCCCTGGACAAAATTGTTAGAATAGGCTGTTAAGAGGCTACTTCACTCATGCAAAAACACCTGTTCACTAATGTTAATCCTAAGAAACTTTTTAAGATAGCTTGCTTGCATTTCAATATTTTTAAATGTTTTTTTTTTTGCATTGGTTAGCTGAGATCAATCTCTACAAAGGCCATTTTTTACTTTTTAGATTTTGTTTACAAGTTTTTTTTTATTAGGATACTTTTACTTTCGGAACCGGTTTCGAAAGTGTAATAAAAAATCCTTTCCAAGAGATGAAATCTGCATATAAATTTAAAATGACCCAAATATAGGTGTATACATATCATTGTAGATATATAAAAGAAATTTTGTGAAAACATATACGATAAATACAAAATATAATTCAGTAAATACATGCAAATAGAAAATTACCTGTAAATACCATATATTTCCGTGTATAAGCTGAGAATTTTTGGACTTTTTTTGGCTCCAAAGTGGGAGGTCGGCTTATACACGAGTGTAAGAAAATTTCCAAATTTGATAATCAAATATCAATAGGATAAAATGGATGTTAAATATGAAAAACATAAAAAATACTTTAATACACCATTCTTTTACAATAAAAAAAAGTTATCAATCATCATTTACTATCCAAGTCATTACCAGAATTTTTAAACAACTCCTTAAAATTGTTTTCTCTCATTGATACATCAGGATGAATATCATCAGTATCTAGTTCATCATCATCATCATCATCGCCATCTTCTTAAAAAATGGCATCATTCTTGGTTCCATCCATTGCATTACTGATGCAACACAAAGCAATTCCGGATATTGCTAAACCCTGCAGTCTCTCCAAAACAGATTTGTATCAGAGTTGATGATTTTTTTTTTTTTTTTTTTTTTTTTTTTTTTTTTGCACAAAATAACAAGTTTTAGGAAAAGAAGCCTGCATTGAACCATAACATATTAAAAAGTATATTTTAGAAATTTATATTTGGTTTATTTGTAAATGTTATAATTTCTATTTAAAGTATAGAAAAAGCCTGCTGTCAGTGGCAGCTCGTATAAAAGGTACACGAGCACATGAAACTCCACAGATAAATTAACAAATTAAATAAAAATATGTTAAACATGTTTCCAGATTCTCATCGATTTCCAGGATAAACTTCATTCAACCTTTTAATACATCCATGGCGAAACATTATTTTAATAATGTAAATTTTGAAAATGATCAGTAGAGGGATTTCATGGGATTCATGTGCTCTGGATTTCACGTGCTCTTTGAAACAAGGTTATGGAAATGGAAGCAGCGAGAGGATTTCCATTCACTTAGCTTTCAGTGTACAGGAGTTTGAATATTTAGCTATTTTTTACTTGTATGTTCGAAATCTTTCTTTTTTTCTTTTTTTTTTCTATATTCTCTTTTTTTATTTGTTTGATTGTACTATCTTTCTAAGTAAAATATATTTTTTCAATCCATGAGTACTAATTATTACAGTCGGACCACTATTTAACGAACCTCTGTTTTGCAAATTTCTCTATTTTGCGAACTTTTCCTCAGAATCAACAAGATTTTGCAAATTTCTTCGTAAAATAACCTCTAAATAGCAAAATGTATTCTCTATTTAACGAACTTTTTCTTCTGATATAATTTTTTTTTCTCCCTATTTCTCAAAATATTTCCGGACACTTCAAATTTATTCTTTCTTTTACACATTTTATAATGCTCAATAACCTTGAATTAGTTTTACCAGGTGCCTAACTCAACTAGAGCAGTAAAATCCCTGTCATTCTTTGCATTTCATCTAGGAAATGCAAACTTTCAATATCCCCCTTTCACACTCAAAAGGGCTGTTCTGTAGTAAATAAGTTTCAGTAATTGAATTTAAGGACACATATAGTAATACAATGCTTAAAATTACTTGTTATAATAAATACTATAATGTCATTAAAATTCATTCATTTTAATGTAAATAATTTCTTAAAACTGAAAATACAGTGTATTTCCGGACAATATATTTTTTTAATTCTTGTTGCCCTTAGATTTCTTTTTGATGGGTAAAATGAATAATAATAATTAAAAAAAATATGATTTACAAAAAAAAGTGTGATTAGTTAAGTTTTTTAATAATGTTTAGTGTTTATGAATTAAAAATCTGTTTTGTGTAGTTTAAAGTATTTAAAAAGGTTCATCTCTATTTAACGAATTTTCCACATAACAAACTTTTTTTCGAGATTTAGCGACTTCGTTAAATAGAGGTCCAACTGTATTTCTTTTAAGTGCATTATTTTCTTTTAATTTTTGAAAATACATATACTGTGTTTAAATATCCCATGAGATGCTACTGCCTGCTGTTAATGGAAGGAAATAAATGAATTATTGCCTGTTTTATATCGTTATATTTAATATGTGTGTTTTTTAATTCTTTTTAATTTAATTCAATATCTTACAGGTGAACTGCAAGTTAAAATATGGCAAGCGATCCTACAGAAACTGTAAGTGTATTTTATGATGATTTAGTGAGTGCATCTTATGAAAATGAAACTGAAGTTTTAAAAGAAGAAACAAGAAGGAGAAATTATGTTTGTGAATTTTGCCTTAAAGCTTTTTTGAACAAGAGTACACTTCAGAATCATATTTTAACTCATACTGGAGAAAAACCCCACATCTGCGCAGTCTGTAATAAACGTTTCACTCAGAAAAGCAGTTTAGCAACTCATGCACTTATTCACATAGGCAAGAAGCCTCATGTATGTGATGTATGTGGTAGAGGATTTACTGATAAAAGTACTTTAAGAAAGCATTATTTAATCCATTCTGGTGAGAAACCTCATACTTGTGAAATTTGCCAAAGAGGCTTTGTTCAAAAGAGTACACTCAGAAAACATTACTTAACACATACAGGTGAGAAACCACATGAATGCTCTGTTTGTTCTAGGAAATTTGCCCAAAAATTTAGTCTTCAAAAGCATTATTTAACTCATGCAAGTGATAAGCCATATGCTTGTCAGTTTTGCAGCAAAGCTTTTACAGCCAAATGTAAACTAACTAGACATCAGCTTACTCATACAACTGAAAAAATACATTGTGATATATGCAATAAAGGTTTTAAAGGGAAGGGAAACTTAAAAAGGCACAAAATGGTACACCTTCCTGAAAAACTTCATTTCTGTGAAATATGCCATATGGGTTTTAAAGGTAAACAAAGGTTTGAGCGGCATTGTGCTGCACATAAAGGAAGAAATTTTAAATGTGAATTATGTAACAAGGAGTTTTCTGATGTACAGTCTTACCAAAAGCACCGTTCTATTACTCATTCAATTACGAAGACATATAAGTGTAATTATTGTGATCAAGTTTTTTTGCACGAAATAGGTTTAAAGAAACATTTTCTTATGCATAATTCTAATTCTAACTTTTTTTGTGAAGAATGTGGCGAATCTTTTAATGAGAGGAAAGAATATGAAACTCACTTAGAAAATCACATTGATAAGCCCTTCATGTGTGAGTTTTGTGAAAGGAGCTTTGTAACATTTGAAGAATATAAACAGCATGAATTGGAACATACGGATGATGAGAGTTTTAGCATTAGCAATGAAGCTAGTTTGACAGAAAATTATGAATCGCAATCTGACTCTGAAGATTGTGTAAGAATGTGTGAAAAATGTGGAGACATCTTTGATAATCAAAATGATTTTTCAAGTCATTTGTCATCACATACTGAGTAATCTATTTCAGCAGATTTTATTATTTTTTAAAATTGTAGTATAAACTTGATTGAGTTACATACTAATATAGAGCCTCTGATCCATTTTAGCCGTGACTGCTACACTAATGTGTTTTGACCCCATCATTTGGGTTATATTTTCCTGAATTTTTAGCTTATTTATGATCTTTTTTAGTTCTATCTGTACTCATATTGTTACAAATAATGCATATAGGGATGTTTATAGATCAGTATTTTTCCAGATTTCTAATTTCCAGGCAAAGATTTTTGTTTCGTATGATTTTGTAAATTAAACCAAACAGTTTGTAATATGTTGCTTTTTTCAAGATGTGCTGCATTAAAAAAAAAATCTGCAGGAAAGCCCTGTAAAATATTAAGTTTTACGTAATAAATATAATAAACAGAAAACAATATTAATAACATATTACATATTAAAAATTTTTGAAAAATTAAAACAAAGGGAATTAAAATTCCCCAGCGATTTAAACACAAAATAAATTATGTTTCACAATAGAAGTATATTTTTAAATGTTATAATGAGGCAGTTGTTCTGGCTAATTCAATGTGCAGGAATCTAAAAAAAAAAAGTTTAACTAATTCACAATTCTATAAGTGCTTTTTACTCAGTAAAATCCCCCCCCCCCAATAGAAAAAATATAAAAATATCGGCTTGATACATAGATCCTAGTTCCATGTCAGGTATAGTCACCAACACTCTTGGCAATTATTCTCCAAATCTGGATTTGATAATCTCATGAGTTTTTCCAGCATTATAACATTGTTTTATATCGCCAGTTTCTTGAATTATTAGTCACAAGGCATAACAGAATATGAGTTTAATAGAAATTTCTCTCTAAGAAGAAAAATGAAGTTCCTTTTAAAAGTTGCTGATTGAAAGGAACAAGTGAATGATGCATTGGTACAGAAGTCGTTTTATTTTAACTTTTAGAATTGCATGCTATTTGAGTTCACATGATTCAGATATTATTCATGTCAAACATAATATTATTGGTGATGACTTCTTAAATATTGTGTTTTTGCAATTTTGTACAACAAGTTAGCTGAACACAATATTTTTTTTTTTCATTTCACATGCATACAAAAGATACAAATTCCTTGCAAAAATTGCTGTGCAAATAATGTTTGCATTCAAAATTAATTTGTTTAGGTCCATGTATGTGAAATGTATAAAATTGTTTGTTGTATTATTGATTTACATTTTGCTAGAAAACACGGCATAATTATTAAAATCCTAAATGGAAAATGAGAGATTATTTAAGTATATGACAAGCTTTTACTTTTCTTCATTATTTATCTTTTAATTTTTTATTTTCTATTTATAATAGTGTGCCTTTTTTAAAATTTGTTTTGTTATGCAAATTTATAGTAAGAATTTATTTTTTCTCCTCAATTTTTTGTTTCCTTATATTCTATTTATATTCGTTACTAGGTGACTATTTGCTGCCCGTGCCTAGGATAATAACCTAAAATATGGAGTTTTGAGAGGGGAGTCGATCGCACCTAGCTCTGGAGTTATTAAATGTTATATTTTTTAACACTCATTTTTCTGGATTCATACATTTTTTAAAAAAATGAAAAATCCTGTCACAAGTCTCTTAAAACGTGAAATTATATCTCCGAAGGCACTGAGAGAAAAGATAAGTCCTCAGTTTTTGCAATATAAACTGTAGAAAAGAACGAAAAATGTGAAAACAACATACAGAAAGTATATTTTTTAAATAGTAAATATTCATATTTTTTACTGAAAGGTACTGTTGAAAAAAAAAAAAATTGATATTAAAGTTTTTTTTAAATTTCCATTAGGACCATGTTGATGGCAGTTTAAAATTGCAGAAAAGGTTTTTTGAAATAGTAAATATTATTTTTTTAAACAAAAGGTACCGTTACAAAGGCTGGAAAACTTTCTTTTTTTGTAAATCCATAAGGGACCAGGTGTTCCTAGAGGAGTATCATTGTCCCTGTATCTCTCTGAATCAGAAATACTTTTGCAAAACATTACATTTTTCAAATGGAAGTTCACATTAATATTGTAAAAAATGTTACTTTGTGAGATGACTCTTTTCCCCTTCTAGAAAGGACATCAAATTTAAATTATGATCTAGATCTGCTTTCGGATTTAATGTGCAAGAATAGTGAACACTTACTTTTTCTGTAATAGTATGTAGCTCAGTGGATATTACATCACAAAATTCCATTTGCATAATTTAAAAAAAGAAAATTTAGCTACAGAATACCATTCTTAAGTACTATGTTAAGCTTTATCATTTTAATTCTTAATTCCTGCTACCCCTCCCTCTCGTGAATGCTACCACATTAAAATATTCAAATTATTTTTTTAATGATATTGAAATTTATACGTATCTGCTTGATGTGTTGTATAATGGAAGTTTAAATGCTTAAAAAATCACTTTTTTTCCTTCTCCAAAGCTGCTTTTAATATTTTGTGCAACTTCTGTAAATAAGTTCTTAAAGATATGCTTCCAGTTTTTATTATCTCAAATATAATCTTTACTTGCGACTCATGTATATTATTGGCTAGTATTAGGTACATAGATATAACAGCTCTCTAAGAAATTCTATTAAATCAATTTTTCATTGATCAGTACAAATACAATTATTTCTAAAGCTAATGCTGTTTTTTGTTTATGACTTTTAGAGTTGGTGTCGGTACTTTTCTTCATCTTTTTCTATAAATTAACTGTATCATTTTGCTTTGTTTTATATATGTAGTTACATTTTGACTTATGAACTGATAATTACATGTGTTCTTCTGTCTGCTGTAATATTAATGAGAAAAAGAAAATCATGCCTATGAACTTTTGTTTAATATGTCTGGTGTAATTTAAAAATATGTGTTTAAGCTATGTTAAGTTATGTGTGTGTATAAATGAGTAATGTGCAGTAATGAACAATCCCTTCTGTAGTATTCTCTCTACAAAGATTTTGAAATCTAAAAGAAATCATTTATTTATTTCAAGAGCTCTGTGCCACATGCTTTATACAAGGATGGATCCAAAAAACAAATTACATGGGCAACAAAAAATTATTTATTAACAATAGACAGAAAATACAAAATGGAATTAAAAGACATACTTGCCAATCACTTTTCCATGTAATCACAAAATCTATGTAGACATTTATCTTAATACAGGACCAGCTTGTTTAACCGAATTTGGTAGAAATCATGGCCTTACTCATTGAGCCAGTTCTCAGCAGTTGTTTTACATCACTGTTTGAAGAAAACCCTATTCCAGATAAGTGTTTCCTTCAATTTCAGAACCAGGAAATAGGCACTGGGTGCCAAAATCTGTTTTGGTTCCGCGTGTGTTGGGTGACTCCAGACTTCCCACTTGAACTTTAGCAGCAATTCTTGAGTTTGGTGAGCAGTATGGGGGTGGTAATGTCATGCAGGAGGATGATACTATCACTTAACATGCGAGAGTGTTTGTGCTGGAGGGCTTATGGTAACCTTGTCAAAGTGGCACAAGCAAGGCCACTTTTCTAAATGTCTTGCCATTTCAATTGCTGTGTCTCCAAACTTACACTACCTACCTGCACAACACTGTTAGGTAACTAGCACCATCTGCCTCCACTTTGGGAAAAAAATATTCTCTCCACAATAATTATTTTTCAAATGCTGCTGCTTGTAACTTTTTTTTTTTTTTTTACCCAGCCTCGTATAGTCTGAAATTTTATTACTGTTAGTCAAACTAATGATGCTACTGATTTTAAGGCTTTTTTTTTTCCTGAGAAATCTGTGAGATTTATGAATTTGGACCTTTCCTATTTTATTTGAAAGTTCCATGTTTTTGATCTTACAATGCATAAATTTATAAAAGTATTTCTTTTAGGCATATTTAAAAGCATCAGCTTAACCCCTTAAGCACCACGGTGTACCTGCGTACTCTAGTATTTGAAATATCAGGACGTATGTGCGTATGTCCTCATTTTAAATCCAGACTGCAATGTTTTAATCATCTGTTTTTTTTTGTTTGTTTTTTAGATGCTATTGCGATTGGTTTTGTATGGGCGTTATAGCAATGATTGTTTTCAAACCCAATAGATGGTGTTAACCAGGGTTCCCTCTGGCTTTTGACCAATATTGATGATGTGGCAAATAAGAAATAAAAAACAGTAGCCAAATGAGAAAAAAAAAAATGTTAGCAAAATAGATTTGGCGTGAAACACTGAAAAATCTATCTTTAACCCCTTATGGTATCCCTTTTTTTAATATGTTCTAAAATAACCTAATTTTTTGCAATTGTTTATAAAATAGAAATTTGACTATCTGCTACAGAAACTATTAAATATAACTACATTCTAAATTTCTCCTAAATGTGTAAATGTTTCGGACATTCTTTTAGCAATCTAAATAAAAATTCAAAACAGCGATCTTTGATTTACCATTGTGAAAATATACTCTAAAAGCTATGAGATTTCGATTCTAACAGATAGAAAATATTAACCGGCCAATGACACTTTGCATACATCTAATAATTAAATAGTATGGTAAATGGCCTAATTTCAATGCTGCATTCCAGCAAAACTATTGTCTATTTGGCGCTTGATGTGAATAATTTCGTTTGTGTTTCGGTGTGTCGATAGTGATCAATTCAGAATAGAGAAATACCTATCTGATAATCTGTGTCTTTGGCTGTTGCTAAACTGAATTGGTATTGACTCAGTATCCTTATAAATAGACTAATGTAAATGATACAGTGTGATCGAACATGAAAAGCGAAGACAATCGTTTAGTAACATGGATAAGAATCTGGACTGTACTGGCACACACACATACAAAAAGAGCAGAAATTGAGCACTCGCAATTTGGTGAGTTTGATTGTTCGTTTACTTGCCAATTGAAGCATTTTGTCGCAATTTGGCACAATGGTGAACAGCAGCAAGAACCCTGGTGTTAACGTGTAAAAAAGACTCATTAGTTTTGCAGCTGCTTTCTTTCTTTCTTCGTCGTTTATTTGATTATGCATTCATCATTCAGTTTCGTTGTCATTTGTAAATTGTAGTGTTTTGTTATCACTTTTGTGTTTCTTTGTATCTCTGATAGATAGTGACTTTATAGAATAATTTTGTCAGCCGCAGACAGTGATTATATTCCTAATTTTGATAGTGCAAAAAACTTATTAACCTTATGCATGTACTAGTTGTTTACTTCGAGCCTTGTATCTGTTTGTATAATATAAATAAACCTTTATTTCATCTTCTTAGATTACATGTAATTAAATAATTCATATGTAAATAAAAATGACATAAACTGCTTTTGACGAAATTTAATATATCTGATATTTAGCATAGTACCACTAAATTGAATATGGTGCTTAAGGGGTTCATTACTAAAAGAAAAAGAGTTAATAATTGAATAGAGCAGATTAGTGCAATTAGCAATGTATTGAGAATTTTTTTTTTTTTATCTTTGTTAAAAATTAATTAATTTTAATTCTGTAAAAATAAACGCAGTTTTATTTATTTTTTTCCTTTTAAAAGATATTTTGGCTTGTGTGTGTTTGAGTTTAAATGGTATTTATGCAGCAGCTTGAGCTCCCATCATATGAAAAACATAAGTTATCAGTCATCAATCTATTTCTATATATATACACAAACAGAAAGACAACATACATTTATTCTTAAATGCATACCCATACTCAGGCAAGAACCCTCACACAAAAGCTCTTTTAAACTGAATCATATTTTTAAGTATATTTTTACTCATTACATTAAAAGTAACAGAAGAAAAGAAAATAAGTTTTTTCCCCTGTGTATGTAAACCTGCTTGTCCATATATGTATGTCTGCATCTAGATGCTGAGACATATGCTTTTGGCTGGCTTTTAGAGATCATGGATTTTAAAAAAATCATAAGCAGGGGTCGATCCAGACAAAATTTGGGGCCCAGTTAGGGCCCTTTCACAAAAATCTATTTAATAAAATAGACCCTTTCACAAAAATAAATGTAATAAAATGGGCCCCTTCACAAAAATAAATATAATAAAATGGGCCCTTCACAAAAATAAACCTAATTAAACAGATTCCTTCACAAAATTCCTTTTAATAAAATAGGCCCCCTGCATAACATTCTTTTTCATAAAAACTGTTTTAAAATGTGTAATTTGTAAATAAAACTAGGTCACGAAAAACAAACTTTAGCAAGGGTATAAAGAATGTTTTTGTTCATAAATTCTTGGTTTGAATTTGAGTAACTGGATTTCAACTTTCATTACAAAATGTTATTTTTCACAAAAATATAATAAAATTCACAAAAATAACTTCTACTTTTCACAAAATGGGCCCCAAGAATAAAAACCTGCATCGACCCCTGATAAGCCTTATGTTCAGGGAAAAAAATACATTTCGTGAATTATGCTGATTTATGTGAAATTTTCTGCCAATTATTTAGTATCTTGACAAAGAACTGTGTTTCAATTTCATTATAAAACATCATAACAGCTTACATAAAAAAAAGAATTATACTCATAAAGTTTGCTTTTAAGTGTGTGACCTATTTAAGTGAAAGGTCCTATTCAATAAGATGTGCTAAGAACCAGCCCTGCATTTGCTTAACAACAGAAATAACTAAGATATAAATTATGCTCATTAACAAGAAGTGTTTGTGTAAATTTTCAAATTGCTTTTAGGTATGGTTTGTTTTCTATGTATTGGCCATTTTTAATTTTCAGTTAAATATACAGTAGACTCCCTCAAATCCACACAGCTTGGGACCAGAAGTTGTACAGATTTTAGGATTTTGCAGATTTCTGGTTGTTGCTTTGTTTAAATTTTTTAACGCATTGAATGCCAGGTCTATTTTGTCTCTCTTTCCGATTGGGCCACAAAAAAGATCCCCTTTGCACAATCTGTATGTGTCAGTCACTGATGACTGACATGACCTAAACGGAAAGTTCAGCATCAGTCACTGGTGACTGACGTGTCACTGAACATGTTAAACAGTAATTTGAATGTAATAATGCAATCAAAATTATAATGAATGCTTTCAATGTAATAAAATATTATTAAAAGTAAAATTCAAGTAAATAATTAGTAATGTATAATTAAATATGCATAATAAACATGAGATAAACATTTTTCTCGAATTATTCAATGAAATTTTCCTCATACAGGTACTCTGTTAATTCACATCAAAATCATAAAGCAAGGCAGTTTTATTTCATGTTTAGCCAGTTTTAATCACTAAAAAAAGCTTGATATTAATGCATAAATATATTTGGTAAAAAAATTGTGATTATCAGCAATATCTTGATTTTTTTTTTTTTTTTTTTTTTTCCAGAAATAAATTTATACTTCTTTCATGAAAAAACACTTGTTCAGTCATATTAAAGAGAATAACATGTTAAAATACATATGGAATGATATAAAACTAAACAATTCTGTAATTTTGTCCTTAAATCTGAACAGAAAGTTTCATTGTTTACGTCTGTGATGATGTGTGGATTTTAGGATTTGAGAGAGTCTACTGTATTGCTAAAATATGCATAAAGCAAGATTAATAAAAACTGAAAGAAATATTTATATGCCATTCATTAAAAAAATTAAAACATATGAGTACAAATGGTTTATGGTTTTTTACTCTTTATGGTAAAAGGAGAAAAAAATGCATAGACTTATTTTATTTAGATAATCATCATATTTTTTTTTTTTTTTTTTTTTTTTTTTTATATCTAAAATTTTTATGTGTCTACTGACACTTTATTCTAATTTGGAGCTAGGGCTTTAGAAACATCCAGTTATCATTTATTTTTTATTTCAGCATTTTTTAAAAACTGGTTTGCTAACTTTTAAAAATTATTTTGTATAAGGGAAAAAGCAAATGATATCTGATTTATACCACAATATGTATATGCTTTCTGTATATAATTTATGCCATACAATTTTTCCAAGTTTAGATATTCTGTTGTTCTTCAAAATCTGATTTTTTCTTTGAGATTTTTCATTTATTGCATTTTGCCAAACGCAGTGATTATTTTATTTAGTAGTACCATTAATTCATTATTTTTTATCTAGTTGGCTGAAAATGAATTTTAATTCTGTAAAAATAAACAGAGTTGTATTTGTTTTCCTTTTGAATGATTTGTATGTGTGTTCATGTGTTATATATATGTATAAATTTATGCCGTATAATTTTTCAAGTTTACATATTCTGTTCTTCAAAGTCTAGGTCTTTGAGATTTCTTATTTATTTCATTTTGCCATATGCAGTAATTATTTACTGGTGGTACCATTAATTGAATTGCAATTAGCATCTGCAACATAATTTATGTTTATACCAAATATTTTTGTATATAAATGGCTATTAAGTAAAAATGGCTGTATGAAAATAAGGTAAAATTTATTGCTTTATCAGTTTATAAACGTGAACCAGTACAAAGAAGAATTTTGGAACTTAAAAAAGTCTATCAAGTTCAAAGAAGCATATGAAAATTAAATTTTATATCCGAATATTTAAAGCTTGGCTGTTTTGTTTTTTATTTCAAAACAGTTTAAAATACTTAAACAAAATTTTAAATTAACACAAGTCTTTTTCAGATGAGGAATATCAATATCTTAATTTTTGTTTAATTTAGCATCATTATCTTTCATAAACCAATTTCAATATTAAGCTTATTGTTTACTTTATTTCTCTTTTTCTTTAAGTTGCTTTAATATAAATTGCTTTATTTATTTATTTTATTTTTAAATATAATATAGTTAATTATACTAATAAATTTAATAATGATTTTAAATGTTGAACATAGGAGTCTTCCCAAGTGTTTATTTTGCTGTTTTATTTAGAAAAAACTTAGGAAATTTCTGTTTATCTTTTGCTGTGCTGAATGTGAATGAATTTACAACAATATTTTCAGTTATTAGTTGTTTCTCAGTACAATAATACATTAAACTGCATTTTAAATCATTTTATACAGTATTGAATATATAGATATAGAATGTTGTTTGCTTTTGATATAGAAATGAGAATTTTCTAAAGCTTAGTTCCCATTATGATTAACTTAAACAGCTGTTGTATCTATATATGTGTTTTAAATAAATTTTTGTTATAGTTTTATATAAATATATATATATAAAATTTGTTAGATTGTTTCATTCAAGAGAAATAAAAACTCTCACTCCATAAAACTTATCCTCATAAATCTATCGGGAAATGTTTATTACATTATTTTCATTTTTTCCAACATTTACTGAAGAAAAAGATGATAAATTAACAGAATCTGAATAGGTGTTTTAAGTGTGTGCTGTAACTAACTTTAAGCATTTATTTGATTAAATAGAAGAAGTAATGCTTATAGAATAGATTTGTGGTTACATATACCATCTTTATTTTTAAGTTTTCAGAATGACCCAAAAAGGGTTTTTTTTTTCAACCTTTTTTGTAGACTGTATGTGCAGTTATAACATTTGTTTTACAAATACATAAGGGGATTTGTATTTGTTAACTACTATTTTGTTTAAAGTCATAAATTGCCTGCATCATTAATCATTGCTCAGGAACTACATAACTTTGAATATATTTTTTAAAATAATATTTTACACATCTCACAAGTTTAAAATATGTTTATTCCATCTCTAACATGTATTCCTTAAGGATGTCTTTACATTATTCTAGTTCTATCCATACTCATTCTATAATATATAACAATGCCCACAGTTTGCATAATTTTGTCCATTTGCTGAAAATGTAAAGAATGCAAATTAAAGTAAAAATTGGAGAGATTTATAATAAACCCATTTTCCAAAAAAATTGTGCAGCTCAATGATGTATAGTTCCTGTGCTTTGATTTTAATGGAACTAGGGCTTTATTAATACTCAGTATTTCCAAAAAGTGATTTATTTGTAAACTGACTGAATATAGTAGACCATCAATTGCTTCGCATTAATTTGATGTACATGACTTCATATTAATGGCAAAGTATTTTATCTGTAGACAAAGAAACAAAAACCTAATTATCCCCAGAACTTTTGTACAGTTTTAATTTTTATGTTTATGACCATTCTGAATGTAAATGCTTGGTATTGTGTTATATAGGGGAGACTGGGGGCTAATGGGACAAATGGATTTTCTTAAAAACAAATGCAGTTTAGAGATGATTTTTTTTGTCAATAGATGGCATCAATAGTACTTCACATCAGTCTGCTTTGAACTATTTTGTTCAAGTAGTTGTTTACTGATCACAGGACAATATACTTTTTGTCATCAAGGTGATCGAGTTTTCAAAATTTTTTGATATTGATGATTCTTTGATTTTCGTAAACTGACAAGTAACTTTTAAAACATTTTGCTATGAATTATAAATCTCTATAGCCATTCTATATGATTTCAATCATCACTTTTAATAAACTGTAAATATTTAATTGACAGTAAGCCTTAATATGGTACAAGACGGTATGGGGGCTAATGGGACATACCCAATGGGGACTAATGGGACTTGTCCCATTTGACCTCAAGTCATTTTATTTCTTATATAAAAAGATTTAATGGGTAGAATATGTGATATAGAGAATGCTGAGAATATAGGTTAGCCATATAAAATATGTAAGCGCTTCAGGAACAATTCTACCACCTGCATTTCGAGTTGCCATGAACATCAGTTTCTGATTTTCTCTTGTTAGGAGCACCACTATGAAATGTTGCTTTGACACACAAAACTGGATGGATGACCAAAAACAATTTCCATAAAGTGATGTCACATATAGTGAAACACGCCAATGCTTCAACAGAAAGTCCTCCCCTGCTTCTCCTCGTTAATCATGAAGGCCATGTTACTGTGATGGAAACAATACAACCTGCCTAAGAAAATGAAGTGATTTTGTTGATATTCCCACCTAATTGTTCTCATAGGCTTCAACCATTAGTCATTATTGTGTATGGTCTCTTTAAGAAGCGTTACAACAGGGCTTTAAATGATTGGTTTCTTTCCAACCCTGGAAAAAATGATACTTATTACCAAATTCCAAGTCTTGTGAACCAAGCTTTCATGGAAATACTTACACCAAAGAATATCATTTCTGGATCTGAAGCTACAGGTAACCCTCTTAATAGGAACATATTAAGGAAGACTTCCTGTCATCGTTTGTTAGTGACTGACCTAAGCCCTCGCTGGAAAATACTGATTCTTTGTCACACGTCAATACTAGTTCAAATTCTTTGAATGTGAAATCATTATCAAATTCGTAAGGTAAAAATAAATGTCAATTTCTTGAAGAAAAAAAACTGACTGCATGAAATTCATTTACACAGATAAAGTTGATAGTTCTTGGGTGGATTTCGGTGACATAAAAATTATTTTGACTCCAGAATATAATTCCGATCTTGTATATCATTTTCTAATGGTCTGACACTGTATAATGTTAATTAATTTTCTTCACAATGTGCAATTATGTAGTTTTCAGGAAAAAATAATAAATGTGAAATTATATACCTGCATCAAAACTATTTTTCAAATGTCCCATTAGATCCCAGACCCTGTCCCATTAGACCCCCGACCTAAGGTCTAATGGGACAAAATTACCATGTTCAAAATATCACTATTTCTCATTTACTAATTAAAGTAAGCTTTAGATTTTTTATGTATTAATAGCTAACTAATTACACAATAATGGTGTAGAAAGAGATTTTGAAAAAAATGTTAATTATTCAATTTATATCATAAAATATCAAAATTGTCCCATTAGCCCCCCAGTCTCCCCTACACATCAAATCTGACTTGATCATAATTATACAAAGTTTTAGTTTTTTTAATTACTAGTTAATTTAAATTATTTCTGTTGTATGTTTTGTATATTTGAATGTTAAGACAATGATTTTATTTATTTATTTAAATTATTTCATTTTAAGACATAATTAAATTCTTCATATATTATATTTAGTTTGAATTGGAATATTATGTTAGACTTAATTACATGTTTTGTAATTATAGTATGTATTGTTGATTTGACTCTTGCAATGAATTTATCCTATTTCATTAATGATTTTAATTGTCATTTTAAGATATTTCTGTCAAAATGTATTAAAAGCATGTCAGTTTGAATAGAAGTAACCATACGACTAAAATGAGAAATGACAACTTGAAAATACTCGATTTTGTCTAATCCTCATATCTGGGCACTAAAAACATATTTTTAAATCTTTCATGTTAAGCAATAGGGCTGCAATTTTCCTTCTCTCAGAAATGCTGTTTGTTACAATTACAAAACTACTAATGCATGAAAAATTATTTTTCAAATTCCAAAGAAATGAAATCACTGTCCCCCTCATAAATACTATGCATCTTTTATAGTTCATTAACTATATTTAATTTTCATGGAACCACGATTTAAAAACTTCGATTTTGACAATGTTTTCTAAAAAATAATTTTTTCTACCAGAAAATGAAAGAACTGGTATTTGGAGTGTATGTCCCTAAAACTTATTTATGTATGGCTAAAAATTATTTTCTGATCCTAAATGTTAAATTACAAATTTTCGTTTAAGAATAGCCTTAACCTTTTCTGGAGTTTGTATTTTCATTTCAACAAGTACTGTTAGAATGAGTTATTCTTTTTAGTTCAAGTTGTGCAACACCTCAAAATTTTGTGAACAGCTGTGTATATTAGAATATTCATTGATTGGTTGATTTATGGTTTGCAATATGCTAACCATATTGCAAAAAAGAAAATAAAAAAGACCCTTTAAGTCTTTGGGATAATAGCTTCCCACCATAGGTATAAAGGATAAACACAGAGATAAATGTTTCTTACTTTCATAGTTAGATGTAATAGATACTACTAATTCTCACTAAATGTATTAGCACTTTCTCAAAAAACACTAATACTATTTGCTTATATGAGCTTGTTTCAGAAGAAGTAGGAAGTATTTCCTCCATATTTTCTAAACAAACTGCCAAATTGGTCTGTTGAATTTTTTCTTTTTATTTTCATTGAATATTTACTCCCAAAACTTGCTGAGGAAATACAAATTTGAGTTTTTCTTATGTATCTATAAATAAAATTGGGAAATATTTAACCCACTACTCCTTGGAGTCTTTTTATTGTTCTAAATGGACTATTAGATAATAATTTCCTTGCCATGTATTTTGCCTAAAATGAAACAAATAATAAAAAAAAATATGTGAAATTAATATCCCAGTATTTTGCCTTGTAATGAGTTAAAACATTGTCTATATATATATATATATACACATTTTTACTCCTCATCCAGTAAAAGGATGAAAAAATATATAAAAAGAAACTCCTTGTGTCCCAGAAAAACAAAAAAGATGCATATATACATGTGTATTATTGAAAAGGTTAAGGCACACAAAGGCTATAAAAACATTTAAATCTCAGAATTTAATTTTTGTGTTATTCTTACTGTTTAATTTATACTAGTTGTTTTGATGTGCAAAGTTTTAGAAATATTTAATTTTCTAAATTTATTTAGTTCTTGTATTGAATTTATTGTTTGATTTGTGCTAATTGTTTTGACTTTATTATGCACAAACATAGTATTTTATAAAATTACTAATATATTATTCTAAGTTTTTTATCTAAATTAATTTATTTTGTTGATTTTTTTCCTCATTCTAAGTTTAATCAAGCTGTTATTTATACATATCTTCAATGGAGCATTTAGAATATGTTCTGAGAAAATGAATTTAAATTTTTATAATAATTTTTCATTTATACATTTTATTCAAAAGCTGAAAACTATATAGTGTTTTTTTACTAGAGAAAAGTCTGTTATTTTTTTTAAAGTTTATTCAGTTAAAGATGTTAGTCTGTGAGATCTCACATTCCCTTCACTTATGTTAAACTGTTGGACATGCAATGCATTTCATATTTTTAAACTATCACATCAGGAAATTAATATTTTTAACTTCTTAAGGCTGTTCTCTACTGCTCTGCTCAACAAGCGCAAAACGGTTTGACACATTTACAAATTCATGAAGGCTTCACTAAGGAAGCAATTTGGAATTGAACTGTATTTTCCATTTTTTGATAAATGAACTGTGAGTAAGATTTTAACCTTCTAGTGCATGATTTTTTATTTTTCCTTTTAAAAATTATATTTGATTCCTTAATGGATATACATTAAAGGAAAAATACTGAAAAAATTATCAGCCTTATATTTTTCCGTAGTTTGGATTTTTTTAAATGGTTGCCAGATGGCAACACCATGCATTAAGCATATTCTAAGCATTTCTACGATACTTCTCTGGTCTTTTTTCTATTAATTGTCGGGTGGCATTTTGCAGCACTGGATTCTGTCTCTTATTATTATTATTCCAAGGCTCGAAATTACTTTTGATTTTAAAAGTGTCATTAGGTTCACTGATGTTTAATAGTTAACAAAATACAGTTAATGATTTACTGGTTAAACAACTGAATGAGTTAGTCTAGCATTGACTCAAATGCTAACCTCCAAGTCATGTCCACTTGATAGACTGGTTGTATTTTTGTTTTCACAATAAATATCAAAATTCTATGCAAATCTTAATACTCCTGCGAAAAATAACAATTTAAAACCATATTTATGCAAGTTTGTTTTTCTTTTTTTGGGGGGGGGGGGGAGTGTTATATACTGCTTCCTATGGTGACGAGCCTTTGTCGCTCATATTTGCTCATAAACACAGAGAGATTCTTCCATGGGAGTGGATAAGAATTTTCATCCAAGGTACCGACTATCGGTCTCAACTTGAATAACTTATCTTCACCATTAGACAATGTATTATCGTTCAGATGGAAAAATTGTCTTATACTTTCAAATATATTCAAGATCATAGTACGACTACCTGGTGGTACACCAGTGACAGGGTTCGAAACAATCTTATGATTTTTAAGTTTGCCACACTACTCAAGATACAAATACTTAGATACTTTTTTTTATATCTGTCGAGCATATGTTGAGTGGCTTTTGAATATGTATTAGAACACTATACAGACTTGTTCAGAGCACAGTCGAAAAGTACTGGGTGGAAAAATATAAAAAATATTTATATGGTGTTTTTAATGATAAAACACTTTCAAACAGAGAGACATCTCCAATAATCTTTATCCAAGAAGGATCTAGTGGAAGAGTTTGAAGCTTTCACTTTTTTCTGTTTACGTCTACTTCACTGCTTTTGTTTTGATGTACATGAAATATTCACTATCCCAACGTGTACAACAACATGCTAGTCAATTTCCTTAACTGATTTATCTGCTTGTAAATCATAATCAGTCTCATCATAAGTGTCTTAACTGTTTTTGATGGATCAAAACGTGGATCGTCATCACTGTCATTGTAAAATATGCCACTTTCACTTGACAATACAACCCATATTTCTTCTTTTAATAATTATTTTTGTGTGTATTTGCTTTAAAATAAATGTTGAACATGATGAGGCTTTATCAGAACAAATTTTTGATGAAAAAATAGATAAAAAGGAAGATGAAACAATCAATAAATTCATTGAACAGAATACTAAAAATGTAAACAAAAGCGGAACTCAATTCATGGTGTTGCCAAATGGCAAAAATGTATATTTGCATGCCTACAATATTTGTTGCAAAAAACTTTACTGAAAATTATTTAAAATATCTTTTAAAAGCATATTCTTCTGAAAAAGTTTTTTTTTTCAAATGAAATTTTGCATTTTAAATATTTTTTATTTGTGTTAGAAATCCATCTATGGCTAGAAAAAGGGAAGGCTTCAAAAGTTCCTTTTTATTTGTAACTGATTAACAACTAATTATCACCTATGATATTTTTAATGAACTAAACCTAAGTATAGGGTTAAAATGAATATGTAAAGCATAAAGTTATCAAGAGGCAACACTAAATAAACGATAAGGAGAGAAAATTTAATTTGTTGCCAATCGGCAACAGTGTATGCACTAGAAGGTTAACACTTCAAATAAAATTATACATTTTGACAACTTTAAAAAAAAAAAAAAAAATACACAGAATTTTTTTTTTTTAAAGATACTTCCTTGTGAGATATTTTAAAAATAAGAATGCATTTCATGCTCATAGGCTTAACATTAACGAGTGGAATTTGAGACCTAGTTGACCAACACCCTTAGCCCATTTGCGAGGAACCTCAAATACACTTCTTTTCATTCTTATGAACCACAATTTTCAGAAAAAAAAATGTATTTAATTGCTGAAATTGTGATTAGATAAGATGAAAATATTAGCTAAAAAATACTTGTGTCCAAATTAAGTATGTTGGGCATCCTTATATGGCACATATACATGCCACTAGTTACAAAGAGGTTAATTACTGATTGCAAATAATTTTATATTTTGGTTTTATAGATACATATTTTTACAGATCTGCAGTCGAACCCGATTATAATATCATCCAATGTACCATAGTAATTATGACGCTATAACCAAGTGACATAATAACTGGGTCACTAATATGGGATATAAGTAAATAACGCATGTATACTATCCTATTTTACACCTTATAAAATAAGAATTATGGTATAAATTGTATAATAAATTATAACTTGAGTATAAATTACACTTGTATTTTTTCAAAAAAAAAAAAAAATGAATTTATTCCGTAATATCATGATAATATTACAGGTAGGAGGGCTTTTTCGGAGAGGGAAAAATTTCAATCTTTTTTTGTTTGTTTTTAGAGTAAAATAATTTTTGTTCTAGGCAATCTCCAATGTGTCAAATAAATTTAAAGATTCTTGGTATCTTGTGTCTCGAGATTCATAAAAATGTGACAACAATGAATTTCACATTATTATAGAGTTGTCACTATAACCAAGGACACTATTACAGGGTTCAACTGTACTGCTGTGTTTTTTTGTTTTTTAAAATGGTAAAATTTTGTTGTTAAATTTTTTTAAAGAACATCCTCTGAAAATTGCAATAATATAACCTTGTCTTCAAGATGTTATTTTTTACTGAATCTGTTAAAAATTTAAGCAATATGGATGAAATATGTGTTAAAATAATTATGAAATGAAACAATAACTGACTTATAAAGGTTAAATTTTTATCATTTTTCATGAAAATAAAATTAACTGTGGAAAGAACTGTAATCAAATCATTTCACTGTACATCCTGGATTATCAATCTATAATTGTTTAAAAAGGCATTTAAAAAATAAAAACTTTCATTTGTTTTAAATTTGCAGTTATTTTCTAATTAATATTATTCCAAACTATCTAAAAGTTCCGAGCCAATTTTCTAAATTTAGTATGGAAAAAATAATCTACCTTTATTTTTATTCTTAAAAAACTAATAGGAATACAGTAGAGTCCCAGTTTTCCAAGCCCCATTTTAACCCAATTTCTGCTTTAACTGTGTTGCTAAAAAATAATTTTTGGCCATTTTTTTTTCCAATCAGAGTTCTAATTTTTTATGACTTCTCTTTTATCTTCACAAAGCACTTGATTGACAATGTGTCAGTTTCACAATCCGAGGTTTAGGGATTTCAACTTCAGTAATATTATTATCCCTTGTTTAACAATATGAAATGCATTAAATTGCTGCAAAGAAGCATTTACCACCCAAGAAACAAAAAATTATAAAAGTCTTCGTCAAGTGAACAATTACATTCCCCATTTTTATAAAAGCATTTTAAGAATTCCTCATAAAGACTGTAAGTAGTACTACCAAAAAAACTAACAAATTATGCGTAAATTTATATTTCATCTCCTGGGTGGTGATTTATGTAAATCTGGTGCTTCAGAGTCTTTTGCTTATCCAAGGTGAGCTTGGTCCATATTGACTCAGATTATCGGGAATCTACCGTACTTATTTGAAAGTGTAAATAAATAACATTAAACAATGTTGCTAAAGTATAGTTGTATAAACTAAAAGTTTGCTTAAATAGTTTAATTTGTATTTTTGGTGTAAGTTTTTCCATTTTAATAAATCAATCAAGAAAATACCTTCAGTTGTTTGTGAAATGATTTTATAAATCTTACTGAGAAATAACTGAGTTTTAAATCTCATTATTTAAAATTTATTTGCTGTATTCATTTTAGATAATTACTGTGTATTATCTTTCAAATTTAGACTTTAATTTTATTGGTATTAACTTCTGTTAAATTAATAAGAAGCAAAATCTACTTTTAAAAATTAGTTATAGGAAAGTGATTATGACAACTAAAACTACTGTGATCATTTTTCTTTACAAAATGTTTATTATGAGCCAAAAAAAGGCTCTTTAAAAAGAATGTGTGCATGAGAGTGTGTTTGAAGATTTTGAAATTAGAGTTAAATGAAAAATATAAAGAAAAAACTTTACTTGCTTATCTTTTTATGCTTATATGTGCACTTTATCTGCTATGCTGTTTTCTTTAATTGTATTTTTTATAATTGTGATTTGTATGTTGTATCTGAGTATGATGATTATGAATTTATATGATTAAATAAAATTATAAAATGTTTAATCTTTAATTCCAAGAATAATAGATTGAATGCAAAATAAAGAAAATTACTATGATTTTGTCTGTGTACTGTTTTTCAGCTTCATATACACACAAATGCATATATAAAGCTAGTATTTCATTGTATAAATTTGTAGTGCAGTACCTAGCTACTATATGAAGGTTGTCTAGGATTAAAAGGATTGTTGAATTTGTGTGAGCATGTTGTCCAGATTTTAACATTTTGTGTATGAAAGGCTGCTTATTCTGCCATTTCATTTTATTTTGCAAATTATGATTTCCCTGAATCTAATTGTTGCAGTTATTTTTCACAGTTATATGCTAATTAGGTTTCTGTGCCAGGGCCCAACTTATGCGGGGTAGCTGCCCCCCCTCATGAGAGTAATCAGGATTTTCATTAAAAGGTACCAAATGATTGAAATTAGCCAAAAGTGACCAAAGTTCATATATTTTCAAACATTTAGGAAGGGAGTGTCCCCCCCCCCCATTCCCCTCTCTGCTTCCAGTACCTACTCCACCTATGCAAAAAACAAACTATATAGTTAGGGAACTAATTATTAAGATTTTATTGTAACAACTTGGTATTCTATTGTTTTCAAAAGAAATTCTTTATTACCTTTCACTCGTAACGTGGCAAGTTAAAACCATTAATTATGACCAATTTGGTGCATTTTTCATTTAGACATCTTATAAACGTATGTAGATAAGCAAAGTAAATGTTTGCAAAGAAATACTCCTGTCAACCAATTTATCATTTTTTCTACAATTATCCTACCAGTATGTATTTTTTAAGTTGTGACCATTTTTTATGATACCCTGTATACAGATGTAAGCAGTATGGATACAAAATTTATGCATATATGCAATATGTATGAAGTTTATTATTAGTCACTTCCACATTATTCACAAAAAAATTCTATAGGTAGAAAGAAGGGGCCTCCCAGAATGATGGTTGTCCCGGGTTCCTCCATAGTCTATGTTGGGCCCTGTCTGTGGCCTGCTGATGAGTATAAATATGCTGGCAGAATTTGATTTGGGTTGAATCTCACCATTTATCCAGTTTGAGATCAGTGCTTTACTTGCTGTTGGATTTTGTCATATGTCATTAGCCAGTACCTGTTTGAGCTGTTTTCTTAAAAGAATCTTTGACAGTGAGCTTCAACATTGTTGTAAGGCATTACTATGTAGTGTTTACAAATAGACTTTGGAATCCACAGGATTCTCTTTTAATTCTATTGCAGTTTTGTGCCAGTGGCATTTTTATACGAGGGTCGGCTGAAAAGTCCCGGGCCCGACAAAGAAAACATTTTTTATGAATTTTTTTTTTTTTTTTTTTTTTGTTTATTTCTCAACATAATCTCCAAAACGCTAATACATTTATCATATTGGTGTTCTAACTTAATTAAACTATCTCTATAATGTGATTAGTCGATCTCCTCAAAATATCTGTTTACGGCATCAATAACCTCGTTGCTATGAAATCTTCATCCACTAAGTAATTTTTTGAGGTTAGAGAATAGGTGGTAGTCACTGGGTGATAAATCTGGTGAATAAGATGGATGTTCAAGCAATTTGAACCTTAATTCATAGATTTTACCTGCTGCGATGACTGACCGATGTGTTGGAGCATTGTCATGGTGAAAGAAGATTTTTTCCCCCACCAAATTAGGTCATTTTTTCTTTACCTCGTCGCTCAAACGTCGCAATAAACTTGGGTAGTACTTACCAGAGATACTTTTACCCTTTTCCAAGCAATCAATAAAAATAATTCTCTTTGTGTCCCAGAAAACACTCGCCCATAACCTTGTTAGCTGACAAAGTTGACTTTGCCTTTTTTGGAGCCAATTCTCCGATGGAATCTGCTGTTTTGACTGTAATTTGTTTTCAGAAGTGTAGTGGTGAATCCAAATTTCATCCATAGTTATAAGCCGTCTCAAAAATTCTTTGGGATTTTTACGGTCGAGCTCCAAATTCTTAATTGAAATGGTTTTCTGATGCGACATTTGGTCAGGTGTCAGCAAACGCGGCACCCACCTTACACAGACCTTGTGGTAGCTCAAAATATTAGTTAAAATAATACCTACATGTTCTTTTGATATGTTTATAGCCTCTTTTATCTTGAACAACTTTAATCTGTGGTTTTCCAGGACTATTCGATGAATGTTTTCAACAATTTCAGGAGTTGTCACTACCACAGTGAGTCTAGAGCGTGGCTCATCACTCATGCTCGTTCATCCCATTTTAAACTCTGCAAACCACCTTTTAAACATTGAATATGATTGGGCAGAGTCATTAAGTGTGCTCTCAATTTCCTCCTTGATTTCTTTATGCGTTAAGCCCTTCAAATGCAAGTATTTCATTACCGCTCATTTTTCCAAATCTTCCATTTTCGTAAAAACTCTAAAATAGTCTTGATTTAACTGCTGTCAATCAAACAATAACCAAGCTACCGATCTGAAACTGTGGGTATAAGCTAGTCAGGGATAATGCTATGCAATGTTAGCGTATAACTTCCCTAGTGGTGCTATCTATGTGTCGGGCCTGGGACTTTTCAGCCGACCCTTGTATAGAGTTTCATTAATGTCATTTACTTAAACATTAAATCGATTTTCATTAACCTAAAAACATGGCTCCACAGCTTTCCTGAGCCATTATTTATTTTAAATATGAATAGATGGCTACTTTTTTATGTGATTGGGGCCTCAAAGGTCCACTACAAGTTGAGTAGTCATGAGAGAAAAAAAAAAGGATACACACCCCATTAATTTTTTTTTTCGTAGATCATTGTATTAAAAAAGTACCAGTTCCAGTTCATTGCAAATAACACGTACTATTGATTTGTATGTAAGTTTAGAGGGATGTTTACATGTTAAAGTTTGAAGTAACTAAAAATATTTCATTCCACGGTAGAATTTTTGCTCAGGTGTCAAATTCAAAATCATTTGGTCCAAAAGTTTTTGATTTAAAATTATGCAAATTAGTGACCTTCTAATGTTAAATCAATTTGAAATATTTTTACTTTCATTATCTAAAATAATGATCTTATAGATATTTTTTATGAATATACTTCCTAAAATCCAACCAAAAGTGTTGTAATTTTCATAATCTTATTATATGAAATTACTATGTGAAAAATTGCGGCAAAATGCAAAAAACTGCTGAAAATCGAAAAAACTTCAAAAATTGCGGAGGACAAAATTTACTATGTTATACTAAAAATCTGAAACCGAATCATTGTTATGAGTGGGGAAAAATTTCTCAGTGAACGCGAAAAACGGTAAAAGTCTCTAAAATAGCCATACTCGACCTTTATTTACTTGTATGTTTACAACATTAGGCGGGCTGGAATACACTTGTGTAATAACTTGAAAAAATTAATTAAAATAGTAAGAAAATAAAAGTATAACAAAGCAAAATAATAAAGTTAATATAATTAGTTGAATTGAGTGTTTGAAATGTTACTAAAAAAAATGTAAAACTATTATTTCCAAGCAATATACTTCGAGGTAGATTTCTATTAAAAATTATGTAGAAATATGCTGCGAAGATTGTTGTTTAGAAATAACAATGTGAAACTTTTTGCTACCATTTTGTCCACGGTAATTCGAATAAGGATTATTAGAGATACGATAAGTATAAAACGTATTAAAATAACAGTGCAGCATTTCAGAGTTCTAAAGGGATAAATAATCAGGAGATTTTCTTTAATAAGTCAGTCTTTTTTCCATGCAAAAACTTTTTTAATGTAAAAATATTCAGTGCAAATTTATTTAATTGGAATAATGTTTCATTAGTGTTGAAGAAGTAAATACATATACACTAATATAGCACGAATAGACTTACATGTAAAAAGAACGTTGACTAAGGAAATTACATTTAAGATGGTTTAACATAATTTTAAATTAGTGATTATAAATAGCAAGGCATATTTTGTATTCTGATGAAAACATATGAAGGAACAGCGAAGGTCTTAAAAACATTTTATAAACATCTCAATTTAATAAATGTGGATTCATGATTATGTTCCTCGAGGTGTACATAAAAGGTCACCGGGCCACAGATTGAGTATGGCTGCTCTAAAATGTCAAAATCACAATTGGGGGCTAGAAGTTTTAGTAAGACATAATTTGATTGTTTGATGTAAAATATGAATATTATATTTTGAATTAAATTTGAGAACACGTTTTTTTCTTTTTAATAAATCCTTTTTTTTTTACTTGATTGAATTACTATAGATTTTTTAAATGTGTTCGTTTAGAATATATTTTGCATGCGAATATATATGTTTTTAATATTCTAAAAAATGAATTGTGAATAAGTTTAAATGAATGAGAAAATTGCTACTTTTTTAAATTCGAAAGCATTATTTTAGTTTGTTTGTTTTTAAATAAATTAGAAATTAATTTTCGATTTTTCATTTAAAAAATAAATTCAAACTTTGGTATTATACTGCCAATATGCATGAGTGCAAGGAATAAGCGGAATTTTTCACTCGTTTTCAGACATTAAAAAGAATTAATGGGAAAAGCATGTTTTCTAGGAGTTCGGAAATTATTTGTTTAAAAATGACAAATAATTTAGTGTATAAAGACGAATTTTTCTGACAATGCAAGGGGAAGGGAACGTCATATGAGTTTACTTATATTTCTTCAAATGGGACACAATTTATTCCACATCTTGGAATGGGACATAGTCTTTCTTTGCTAAATATTTGGCAGTTGATTAAGAAACATAACTGCACGCTTTGTCCATATGAAGCTCAACTTTCTTGATGTCCCTTTATTATAAAGCTGCAATTTCTTCTTCGGAAATGGATTCTAAATTATTTTGTTGATAATAAAATTTAGTTATACTTGATACTTTGTTTAGCTCTAATTCACTTCATAACAAAATCCAGTAGCAATTTTGAAACTTTTCTTTACATTCACGAACCCACAATGGCTTTTTAATTCATTAATAGATACAAAAATTACTCTTGTTTTTCTGCTACAGGCTACAGTTACTTAAACAAAGTCAAGTTTCATACAATGTGTGGCGACGCCATCTTGCGCGGTCAGTAAAACGAGTTTCTCGCAGGAAGCGATCGAGCGGAACAGGGGCGCTGTAATTGCGATGTTTGTGCCATTTTCTTTATTGTACAATCGAAAAGTGTATAAAATTATGCATACAATTGAACCAAATTTTGTGTGCATGTTTTTAGCTTTGGCCAACAGGTCCTCCTTGAATTTGGAAATATCGCGCGGAAAAGGGGCTCTGTGATAGCGATTTTTGTATACTTTTCTTGACTTTTCGCAGTTCTATTGTCCATCGGCGGCTCGTGCAAAGGCAGGAACTCGCTTCCTGCTAATCCGGCTATTCGCAAACATATGATAACAACAGAATAAGGAAAAACTGTTAATTTTAACAGATATCATGTTATAGATTAACTCGTTTTTAGTTCGTTTAACTGACTCAAGCAGGAATTTAAGATGAAAATCAAAGTTGGTATAGTATTAAACTAATAATATTGAAGTATTAACATGTGTAACTAGTTTTCGAAATATTAAGATAGAAGAAAGTTTTGGGATTGACACATCCAACTAATCTTCGATAAGTTTTTGAATTCATACTCAATAAGATTAAAATTCTTCAATTTCCAGTTAATCGAATTTAAATTAGAATCAGATCTTCTAAGTTCGTGTATTTTGTGTAAAATCACTGTATTCTGATATAGAAACACAATCAACGCCGCTCCGTGCCAAAATTATTCTTTCGCGTGCCATAGGTTCTCCAACCCTGGCCTTTGACAACTCTCATAGCACAAAACCTATCACGCCGTGCATCTTTGGGGGGACATGCGCACGACAGCATCACTCTGGCAACTGCCAGCGCAACACGAGTGCACATTGCTCGTACATCATCAACAAGATGTTCTCACTGGGGGTGGAGTACTGTGGCGACGCCATCTTGCACGGTCAGTAAAACGAGTTTCTCGCAGGAAGCGATCGAGCTAGCCTTTTGCTCGGCACGTAAGATCTCTCTTTCTGACTGTGGGTTCTCCGGTTCGATTCCTATCGCCGCACCTCTCCTGCAAGTGTTACCACAAATTTCCAAGTGTTTGTTAAAGCGAGTGTTATGAAGATGCCATCTATGAACATTGGAAGGTCTGAAAAGTTTTGTAAGAGGTGTGGGAGAAAATTGACGACTATGCTAAGGAAAATGGACTATGATTGAAATTTCTAACCATAGCTTGTAGCCAATAGCCAAAGTTATCCAATGGAGTCAAATTATTGATGAATACTACTTACGTAGTATCCAAGGGGTTAAAAATTAGCAGAGCTGCTTAAGGCAGATAGAAGCGAATAGCTGATTTATTTACCCCCAAAAAGAAATATTTAAATATGATATCCTGTATTTAATTGATTCAAAGAAACTTAATCAAAAAGAATATAAAACATAACACTGATTAAAATCAACAATAACATTTATTAGTTCATTAACATAAAAACAAGAAAATATATTGATAAAGTAAAATAATAGCCATTAGGAACAGAATGTATTTTAAACTTAAACATCACAATAATTCTATTAAACAAGATTTAAATTAAAGTAAACTTAACTGCTTTGATCACATTAAACAAACACAAAATAAATTAAACTACTATTGTCACGATGAAGATGTACCAGAGCTAAACTATAAAAAGGCATTTTAGTGATTTAATTAGCTGAGAACAACGCTGGAGTCTATCCTGATCAATTATCCACCCAAAAGTCATTTTGGCATAACGTAAACGTTCTTGAGACAATTCAACACATTCACTAACCATGAAGCAATGTTCTTTCACTGAACCACATCTTAAACGGGCGAAAGATTACAGCCTCGGGAAGATCCAACAGTATCCTATTCGTTAAGCGAACAGACGAAACAAAAAATATGCCAGCGGTCATTCATAAAAGCAAACCACAACGCGGTTACTCCTCCCATACGAATCATAATGGAGCCGATCCTTCAATTACTGAAAACACGTCAGACCGCATGAACAGTATATCACAGTAGAGAAATGTTCTGCAAAACGGCCAACTCTTATACTCAGGAATTAGATGGTCCATCTAAACGTCATTATAGAGATCCGGCAACTGACATCAATGTTTACAGGTGATAAACAATTTAAAGATAAAACACTATTTCATATTCGTCAAATGATAGAAGAAGCAAACAGAAACTTTAATATATTTGATGAGGACTGACTTTAAATGAGCGACAACATCATCCAAGAATGTTGTTACAATTCGTAACAAATAAAAAAAAAAAAAAAAAAACGAAACTACGAAGCTACTCCTACATGGTGAAGCTCCGGTATATAAATGATTCACCAGATTGAAAAGCCTCCTATCACACCCCACGAGACACACCTACCAAATACAGTAATACGATTGGTCAAAAAGCTATCACGTCGATTCACGTAAGTGAAGACGTCACTGACATAAGCCGATCACGCCACCTGATGGTGATCGGAATAACCAAATTACGTCATACCTTGGAGTGTGTCTGGCAAGAGTGTGTGGTGGAAATGAAAAACAGATGCCGGGAAATATAAAGATTTATAAAAAATAAAGAAAAGAGTAAACCATGAGTGATAACAAGTAATGAGAAAGGGCTATTTAAGAGGTAAGTAAACTGTTATCTTTAATAAAGAAAGTGCTTTTAATAAAAGTAAAAGTTATATTTGTTATTGCATGAAATGTAAATAAAGCAGAACAATCTTTTATTAAAACATAATTATTGGAATGAATGAAGATGAATGAAAGAATGAAGTTAATGAAATATAAATGAAGTTAATAAATATATATAGCAGTGAATAGGTTAGGTTCTAAAGGGGTAAACATGCTTGACATGTGCACCAACAGGTACACTAATTACACAAAGTAAAGGCTGGCAAAGATATGTACAGGAACAAGAACTAAGGGTATACCTATCAATTATCGTAAAGAATAATACATTTATATGGAGAAATTAACTATGAAAATCGTTTCCATAAAGAGATGTGGAAAACGTTCTGCATTTTTACAACTCAAAAACTATACCGATAACGATAAAGAGAGGACAAATGTAAAAATTAGCAACTTTATTAACAGAACTTGGTGCTAAACACATATTCAAATCCGGAAATCAAGCCTTTACGATTCACATGAAATGACACGAAATATCAAGAACTTTTAAGATTACTTTTGAAGAACTTATAAGCATTTCTTTCCAAATAAAAGTGTAAGTAGGAAGGCTTGACAGTCAGTGCATTAGCAGTTTTGCAACACAGTTCTTATAACGTTGGAAATTGTTCCATAATCTACAACGTGTGATACACTATTCTCCTTTCTTTTTTTAACTTGAAAAAATCATAACAGCAGTGAACCGGTTGTTAAATTATTTGAATCCTGCCGCTGGATTCACCCTGGAAAAAAAAAGAATACTGAAAAGCCGTATATGTCCAAAAATTATCTTCATGTGAAGACTAGTTTTTTGATTACTTCCATTTAACAACAGCAGAATGGACTCTATTCTTCCTTTCGGTTCGAGGAGGCAAAAAAAAAACAGCTGTTTGGGAAATCGCTCTATGGACTTTACCCACGAATGGCAACAGCCACGCTTCTGCAGGGAGATACCTGCCAAAAAAGACTGTTTATTGGACGAAGGGGAAGCAGTGTTAAAATGTTCTTCAGTCCAATTGGTGTTTTTCTTCAGTTTACCCGCGACTGACGTCACATGGATAAAGTCCGAGGCTAACGAGAAATCAATGAAGGTGTGCAAAAAGAGCATCAAGTGACTCCAGCGGTCTGTAAAAAAAGAAGAATCTGACCCACCGCGGTAGCCTGTCTTTCTCATTATCCTCGGATAAAGTCCATTGGAAAGTATTCCGTTCTTCAAGAATTCATTTAAATTTGTATTCTGCTGTTTGCTACCGAAGGGATAGAAATGCATGTGGTATATCTGAATAACATTAAGGATTATTTATTGAATTTCAGATTAATTGTGTATAAATTATCGAATTTATTAGAAATATAACGTTAAAATAAATTAGGTTATTGCCAATTCCATACTTGCCAACTCTTACGCTTTTTTGTACAAAAAAAAATTAATAGTAAATTTTGCTTTTTTTTAATCGCCGTAATCTGCCGATTAAATAAGGCAAAAATTTCTTTTATTTTATTTTATTTATTTATTTATTTATTTTTTTTTTTTTGTGTGTGTGTGTGGTACATAAAAGCGTGAGAGTTGGAAGCTATGCAATTCTGTAAAAATGAGTGAAATTGGAATGTTTATATTGAGGTTTGTTTGTAAGTTATGTAAATGAAATATATTTTATTTAAATATGCTTTTACTTTACGATTTCAAAGTTTATTTTTAGTATTTAGACATTTTTTCATTTAAATTTTTTAAATCGTGCTTTTATCAAATTTTTCATTATTTAATAATTAAATAATGAAAGAATATGCGTTTATTTTCATTAATTTGGCTTCTGGGCTCCTAAATGTGACAAAATAACGTTGCAAAGAGAAATAGCGAAAAAAATTCTTGGTGAACGCAAAGCGTAAACAAACGATCACGGAGTCATTTTACCTAAAGCTACTAAATATACAGGGTGATTCTAAATTCATGGTAGAAACTTTAAGGGTTGGTACAGGACATTGTAACAATCATATACAGTAGTACCCCGACTTTCGTCCCCTCTACTTACGTTACCCCGAATTTACGTCATCTAGCCTGGATTTTTTTTTTTCCTTAATTGAGAGGCATTTTGAACTTTTCTGAAGACTTTTTGAAAAAATTTAACATCTCTGATGCAGTCACAGGGGATTCAAACAAAAAACATTGAGAGATGCTTGGAAAAGACTGTTCCCTTTACCTTCGCAGAGACTAAGAAAACATCTGAAAGTTGTGATTCTGTATTTCTCTTAATTAATGAAAACGTTGACTATGGAAGAGAACTCAACTTGGAGATGGATGTTGAAGATGTTTTTGAACTCATAAATTCCCCTTATCCAAAATTAACCATCAACGAACTTATCGAATTAAAGAAACAAAGTACTGTCGAAGAAATAGATGAAAATTTTGAGTCTAGGGGGAAGGAGGAAGATTATGAAGCTTGCAAAATTAACCGAAGGACTAAACCTTATTGAAGCTGAAAACTTGGTACTTGAAAATATTGATTCAGATGAGCAAAGTATAGCAACAACTAGGAAAAGCTTAGAAAACTCACTAGGCTGTTACAAAGAGCTTCTAAGAGAAAAAAAGAAAAATTTGTCGGTTCAAACTTCATTGCAAGATTTTTTCACATGCTCAAAGGGGCAGTTAGAAGAACAATAAATTGTAAGTTAACAACTTATTGATTTATTCCCAAGTTCTTGTGTTGCAAGAGCATTTTTTTTTTCTAATTTAAATGTATGTAACATAATTCCTAAACACCATGAATATGTTAATTAGACTTTGTTAAATTTTTATTTCTTATCCTTTTTTGCTCATCTAAATGTACCTTGACTTACGTCGTTTTCGACTTACACCGCTAGTCTTGGAACGAATTGCTGACGTAAGTCGAGGTATTATTGACGTAAATCGAGGTATTAGTGTATTGTATAGGAACGTTTGAGTGCAAGTGACGCGTTTCGGTACAAACACCAGGGGGCCAATTAATCGATTTTCTTAATTTCAAAATTTCTCATTCATACCAGAAAATTCCTATACTATTATTATCTTTATTTAAGGCAGACATTTCATGATTACATAAAGAAAAAATTCTTTGAAAATTTCCGGTTTGAAATCGATTTTTTTTAAACTCCATTTCTATTTCTTTTCATGTATTTCCTGTGTTTGACAGATTTGCCAGTTTTGCGTTTTTTTTTAATTAAAAAATTTCGATTTCATACCGGAAATTTTCAAAGATTTTTTTCCTTTATGTAATCATGAAATGTCTGTCTTAAATAAAGAAAAGAATAGTATAGAAATTTTCTGGTATGAATGAGGAATCTTGAAAGAAAAAGGGGGGCATCTGGCCCCCTGGTGTTTGTACCTCAATGCGTCAGTTGCGCCCATACATTCCTATTCACCTTATCTGGAGGCGGGGAACATTTTCTCTAGCAGACGCGATGTGGTTCATAGAACTTCCGGTAAAAACCGGAAGTGATCGCTTTCCTAGTGATTTGCTTTGCTGATATTGATAGAAGTCGTTTTATATTCTCTTTTGGTCTTTAACTTTGCTCTTTAAAAATATATTTGTTTTATATACAACAATATGTCAAATAGAAGAGGAAGCGGTAGTTGTTGTTCAGCCATAGGCTGTTCTATGAGAAGAGGAACAAATCTTCTATCTCAAGTGAAAATGTTTAAATTTCCAACGGATCCTGTAAGACATGCTGCCTGGTGCAATGCTTTGAAAAGAGCAAATTGGACTCCAAACAAAAATAGTTTGATATGCAATGCCCACTTTGTCACAGGTGAGTACTCTATTTTTTTTTTTTTTTTAATCTCTAATGTTGACACAAATGAAATGAACTTTGTATCTGTGATTGACTTGTGTAGAAAAAAAAATCTCATATGGTAAATCAACTGTTTTAATTTTATTTTAATACATTATTAAGCATATCTTTAGAAATATTTTCCCATTTTTTGTCCATAGAATTAATTTCGAGCGATTCCTTTTTTATTAAATCATTGTTTTAATAAATATGATTTCTGAAGAAAAAAAATCTAAAGTACCAGTAACTGTTTTTTAAAAGCGTATATCTGTGATGTTCTATGCACTTAAAAGAGAGGAAACTAAATTTTCTTTTTCTCTAATGAATTTTATATCCAAAGTTTATCAATCACAAATGGCTTTGGAAACTTCCAAGTGACAGACAATATATTTAATCCTGTCTCCCTAGCGTTCACATTTCTTTTAAAAAGAGGTAGGATGGATTTATTGAAAAGGGCATTTTTGTTTGCAAAAGGACACTTGAGTAAAAGGTGCAATACTGTATGTAGTTGCTGCGTCTGTTTTTCACATGTATGTAGTACTTATGACATTCGATTCCATCAGAGCAACATAACTTCTATTTACTAAAAAGCCAAATATTTTTAAAAAATAGAGGGTGTAACGAAGAAATGGGCAAAGCATTTTTTCCATTTCTAAAAATGGCAGGGCACATCAGCACTTTAAACAAAAAAGGCATGGTGCAGCACCCTTTGAAAAATGTCAAATAGAGACACTATGTTTTCCTCCTATGTATTTAAAAATTATCTAAAGTTGGTTTTTTAGTCATAAAAAGCCCCAGCGACAAAAAAAAAAAAAAAAAAAAAAAGTTTCAATTCTTCAATTTTAAAAAAAAAGTTTCAATTCTTCAATTAAAAAAAAAAAGTTTCAATTCTTCAATTAAAAAAAAAAAAAAAAGTTTCAATTCTTCAATTAAAAAAAAAAAGTTTCAATTCTTCAATTAAAAAAAAAAGTTTCAATTCTTCAATTTAAAAAAAAGTTTCAGTTCCTTTTGTATTTTTAATTACTTTTCTTGTTTTCTTATTTGTGTAATGTTTTTTACATTGATACATTAAAAAAATTCTTCGTTTAACTTATTTCAGGTTTAAATATTCTTCATTTTAACAGGTATCATATATCACATTTCTATCAGTATTTTGATTTGTAATTTTTCAGGTTTTTTTTTTAAATAAGGTCCATTTTTTAATAAGTAAAAAAATATTGTAAATATCATTAAAAATGTTATATTTTAATGTTTTATTTATGTTACATATTATTATTTATTAATGTTACAATGCTTATTTTAATATTTTGGATACTTTCATCTACTTTTCTACATCATTTCCTTTTTTGTTCAAACATTTGTTATACCATTCAACTATTTTTTCAATTCTGATGTCAAATTAATCCACCTATAAAGAAGTCCTGTCCATCACTGCAGTTGTCACTTCTTTGTTGTCGTTGAACCGTTGACCATCAAGGAACTTCTTTAAGTATCAAAACAGGTGTAAATCATTGGGTGCAAGGTCTGGATTATAAGTAGATGATCCAGTTACTCCCCAGCGTTTAAAATCCTTGGTGGTCTGAGACCACCAAAAATTCAATCATACCACTAATTTGAAAAATTTAGTGATCCGCAGGACCAATAACTTTCTTTTCCTCTCTGACAGGCAAATGTAAATTTCCCCATCCCTGAGAAAACTGCAACCAAACACAAACCACACAATTTTATTTTATTTAAAAATAAATAAAATAAAAGAAATTGCATTAAACCTTATAGTCAGTTGGAATAAATAATCGGAAATAAAGTATCTAATTAATAATTTTATAGTTTTTGTTTATTTGCTGTTCATTTAATTTTTAGCGAATTATAATTTTACATTTTGTTGTGCTGAAAATATTGGGTAACCTCAAAGGAAGTTTGATTTATATTCTAGTAGGAGAGGGGCGGGGGGTTCACTCAAAGGGTTAAAGGTACTTAATAGAATTTTATGTAGTGGGCCAGTGATGATGCCCTTGGACCAGTAAAGTGCCATGCTTACTGTTCCTTGGGATCAATGACTTTTTATTTTTAATCAATTCTACTGCTGCTCCCTTGCAAACGATTGCATCTTATTCTCATATTAACCTTATTTAAAAAATAACCTTCATATAATGTAAAAAGGGTTTATAAAATTTTGTCATATTTTTCACACAGTATGATTGAGAGATTATGATGTTAAATTAAAATATTACAAAATGTTTTGTGAATGATTAAGTAAATATTAAATTCCCATAAAAGTTTTTAGAAATATTTTAGCTGTACATATTTTTCTTTCAGGAACACCGTCATTGGATTCGCAACATCCTGATTATGTACCATCGATATTCCATTTTAATGAAAAGGCTGCTGAAGAGGGGGAGAAAAAACTGAAACGTTATGAAAGAAGCACAAAACGCCAGAGGCATGATTTAGTGACTGAAGATTCCAATACGGACAATGGTAATTTTGATGATAATCTATTTTTTACTAACTGATAAATGTTGTTAGTATTTGAAATACTGTGCTTTCAGCATTGAGTTCTAAATGCATACATTTAAAATATTCCATATAATAGACAATATACAGTACTCAATCAGATACTTCTGATCAGCAAAAGTTGTGCTGAGTGTGGCTCATTGTTTGTTTTCTTTAATTTTTGGGAGCCTTGGCTCATATGAGTTTAACACTAGAACGTCCGTTGGTGTCATTTTGACACCAAACCGAATTTAGCCTTATCTCTCTATCACATTTTTTTACCTATATTTTTCAAATTTAGAGACTTTTAATTATTTTATGTAAGAAGCAAACTGTCAACATTTTTATTGTGTGACTCTATTTTTTAAGAAGTTATAGCTAAATTCACCTAGAAACGTCCATTGGTGTCATTTCGATACCAAGCAGAATATTAAAAAAAAAAAAATAGTTGTGTGTTTTTTGCAACTCATGTGACCTTGATTTAATTCTCTTTTACTGTTACAAAAAGTTTTATACTTACCACCCGTCGTATAGGGGGGGGGGGGGATGGTTTAGTCCTATTCAGGTGACTGAATGTCTCCAGTTACTTTCTTTGTGTTTATTACAATATTTCAAACCATTTGAAAGCATTTTATTCCTCAGAGATATTTTATACTTTCAGAGACTAATCTTTTCAGAATTATGTATCGTAAAATAATTCTCAGTTCTAAGAAATTGCATATATATTAAGAGAATTATCCTAAAATGAATCGGATGGTTGTGAACTTTTGTACTCATTTCCTTATTTTGTTAAGACTGTGTGACTTAATGCCTTATTAGGGGAAAAAATGAATCTGTAAATTTCTATATGGCAAATTATTATTACTATTTTAAAAGCATCTGCTGTACTATGTTGTATTTTTTTTTTAGCCATGTTTAGCTCATGTGTTTAAAAGATTATCAGTGTGGCTCATATATTGATGCAATATACATTTATATATATAACCTCAGCTAGTGACTTTTATTCTTAGTACTTCATTATTCCCTGATCAATTTCCATTAAAAAAAAAAAAACCAACCTATTATCAAACTGTAGGATTTTCTGTTAAAAATGCACAATCATGATGTTACATTCAATTATTAAAGGTGTTTGTTACATCATTAAGGACTTTTAATTCCATTTTTTTTTCATCTTTTCAATAATGTTTCACCGATTTATTAGGTATATTAAAGGTGTTTGTTACATCATTAAGGACTTTTAATTCCATTTTTTTTTTCATATCTTTTCAATGATGTTTCACTGATTTATTAGTTATTGTTTATTTATTTATTAGTATTCCCGAAAGGGATAACTAAGGCAAATAATTTGAATAAATAAATATCCAAGATTGTTTTCTTTATTTTCATTAACTTATTGTAAATTTTATTGTTAAAAATTACTGGTAGTTGATGTTTTAGCGATAGGGCCTTTTCCAAATTATTCATATATTTTTTAAAACTCTAATGCAAAAAGTTGTGGTGTTTTGTTGTTACAAAAATTGTTTAAAGTTTAAACGAAATGCTTTTTTTAATAATCAGTGTCGTTATTCCCTGATTATTAAAAGAATATCAATAAATATCAATTTCAATCCTTGAAATGTAATTAAATAACTAATTATTTATTTATTATATTAAATCGCCACAAACATCTGCTGTATTGTCAGATTTTTTGAAGCTGTAGTTCATATGCATTTAAAAAATTGTCAGTGTGGCCCATATGTTGATTCTACATTAAAAGAAAACAAAAATTCTTAGCGAGTTATTTTTAATTTTCAGTACTTCATTGTTCCATTGACCAATTTCCATAAAAATATTTGTGATTTTATGTCAGAAATGCATGATCATGATGTTACATTAACCTGATGAGAGATTCTTTACAGGTACAGTAGACTGACTCCCTTTAAATAATCACATCATTGCAGATGTCAATAATAAAGCCTTCAGCTCAGATGTAGGGACAAAATTAGAGTTATTTTTATATCAATTCCGTGCATGTTTTAATATGTAATTCACATTAATATTACTGAACTTATGTTTTTCTCATGATAGAAGTATAAATTTAGTTCAATTTAGTTCTGAAAAAATTCAAGATATTACTAATATCACTGGTAATTGCAATCTTTTTATCAAATATATTTATGTATTACAACAAATTTGTAATACAACAAATTTGTTGCATTTTGTTATTGCAAAAATGTTTTCATTTTAAATAAATTACTCTTTTAATAATGGGTGTTTTTCATTAAAATATAATTAAATTAGTTTTTATATGACAAATTATCTTTTTTACTTATTATTATTATTATTATTATTATTATTTTTAGCATCAGTACAAACATCTGGTTCTATTCCCAGCATCAGCTCTTCATCTCCTGTCCATCTTCCCTCTTTTTCAAGCAGCACTAGTATGCAGGATGTTGCAGTCCAAACGGACATCTCTTTACCCGACATTACAAATATGGAAAAAGAAATTGAAAGTTTAAAAAAAGATAATAAAAATCTTAGAACAAAAGCAATGTATACTAAAACATACGATTCAATTGTGAATCAAAGTAATAAATGCTTTAAATTTCACACCGGATTAGAAAACTTTGCATTGTTTAATTCGATATTGAGTTTTATTCTGTCTATTTGGCAGCCCAAAGTAAAAGTTTCATTAAAGCCATGCGAGCAATTATTGCTAGTGTTGATGAAATTGCGCTTAGGGCTATTAAACGAAGATTTGGCTTGCCGGTTTGAAATTGGGGTGGGAACAGTAAGTACTGTTTTCCACTCATGGATTAATGTGATGTCTGCCAACTTTGACAGATTAATTATTTGGCCATCAAAAAATGAGATTTCTGCAAATGTGCCCCAGTGCTTTAAAGATGTTTCTCTTGAAAATGTCAGATGCATTATTGATTGCACTGAAATTTTCATAGAGAAACCACGCCATATAAGTATATATATATTTTTTCATAGACCCCTATATCTTAGGGGATTTATAACTCGCATTGTGTGTATCGTTAATTGTACTACAGTGAAATGATGATATAAATTTCCAGTCTTATGCAATATGGTGCCTTTCATTGTTTGCTGCTAAATAAATTTATAGCCAGGGCACAAACCTATTCTAACTATAAACATCATAATACAGTTAAATTTCTTGTGGGAATCACTCCATCAGGAGTAATTAGTTTCATATCTAAAGTTTGGGGCGGAAGGGTATCTGACAAATGTTTAACAATTAAAAGCGGATTTTTAGACAAGATGGAGAAGGATGATGTCATTTTAGCTGACAGGGGTTTCAGAATTGCTGATCTCCTGTCTGAAAGAAAGGCTAAACTACTTATACCTGCCTCAACCAAAAATAACAACCAGCTAAGCCCAGAAAAAATTTATCAGTCCCGAGACATGTCAAAAGTAAGGGTACATGTTGAGCGAGCCATAAGAAAAATTAAAACTTATAAAATTTTGGAATCAAATCTGCCTATATCAATGATTAAAAAAAAAGTGATAAAAAATTTTCAACAATTGACAAAATTTTATGTATAATATGTGCATTGTGCAATCTAAGCAATCCCATTATTAAGATTTAAGCAACATTTTAGTTAGTCATTTTGGTACTGCTTAATTATCCAGTCAACCAAAAAACATCACCAATTTATAAGATTAAATGCCAATAATGGATGATCATAAATATCACATTCACTTAACCTTTAAACACTCATTACATGTGTTTGTTACATCATAACGTTATTTTAATTCAATCTTTTATTTGTATTTTTATTAATGTTTTACTATTTTTTTTTTTTGTTTTTTCATTATTTAAAATTATTGCAAATTTTGACTAAATAAAGAGCATTAATTTCTTTACAATTTTCTGCTATTATTGATATCTATTATATCCCTTAATAAATTCGATTATTATATTTAAAATGCTTACATTTCATTCGCAAATGCAATATCTGTTTGTCTGTGGTTTAATTTAATAAGTCTGCATTTAAATGCGTAAACTATTCTTAATATTTTTTGTCTGAAATCCTCTGAATAAATCAAATTTTGTATTTGGAATGTCGTCATAAATGAACGGCATTATTAAAACAATCCCATTCTTTAACAATGTTTTTTTATTTAAATTCATTTATTTTCATAACTTAAAATTTTAGAATAGCAACATTATTTGATGGATAGTTTGGATCAACGGGATAATCAAGTAGTACCATCATTTCATGTAAGATAATCTTCAGATACAGTAGATCTTTATAATGCAATTCTCCATATAATACACAACTTCTCAGATGTAAACAATGAATTTTGCATTTAAGAAGCACCTGAATTCCCACATTGTAAAAAAATTTCTACTCTCTAGAGGACTAAATTTAATACATTAGTTCAACCTTTATTGCTTTAATTCGGAACTTTTTTTATGAAAAAATTGCTATTAGTACAGCAGACTCCCTCAAATCTGCAAATGCCTAAAATCCGCACTTGGGGCATTCTCACAATCTTTTGACTTTAATGTCCCTGAATAATAATTTTCATTTTAATGCACTGTTTTGTGCTTTTTTTATTTCATATACTGAGAAACATCCCATTTCATGATTGAATAAAAATATTAATGAGATAAATAAGTTTTGGACGATGTTGGGGGTCCAAATACCAGGAAAACTCCTATACCGTCCTGTGTCCCTGATGCTGATTTTTAAGTTTGGAGTTGTCTATAAAATTGTTTAAATAAAAGTAATTCAATGTAATTTTTTTCTGAAACTGGGACAATTGTTTTATATAAATATGTAGCAAAAAATTAATCTGCACACATTTTTACGTTTATTATTTTTTGAACTCTGTCCCAGGGTTTTTCATCCTTACCGTCCCTCTTGCTAAACTTATACAGAAAATCACTTCAGATGCAGCCACAGAATTTTTTTCAAGTTTTTTCTCATGCAAAAGTGTGCTAGAGAAAGAATGTCTAAAATTCTTTGACAGGAAATTTTACTGCAGAATTTAAATCTGCATTTAAATATCAATTTCAAGATCGTGGCTTTATTGGTAGACTTACTGTCCCCAAGGTTTATTCCTGCACTTTTTGAGGTAAATTTAAAAAAAAAAATTATTTAATCCAATGTTAACAACTGTTTCTAAAAATCAATAAACACTGAGACTATCACTTAGTCTTAACATGATTTGCCTAAAATAGGTGGTAATTTCCCTTACTGTTCCTTTTTTTCCCATTTCGTCCTTTTTTTCCTATACCGCCCCCTCTTTTTACCTTACCGTCCCTTCTTTAATACCCCTTTAAGACAATGTTATACTAAAATTTTGTACTAAAAATACTACATTGTTATTTCTTTTTTGAATGTCCCATGGGTACTATGCAAATTCATTATAAGTAAAAATTTCGAAGAAAATAAAAAGTTTTAGTGGTAAAATGGTAAGGAAAATTAAACTTGCAGAGTTGAATTTTCCGTAACATAAGTTTAACATAAACCTCAGTTAAATAAATTTTCGCTGCTGACCATTTTTTCTTTATTTTGAATCATTAAGGCATTTGTCTATCAGATTAAAATGTTATTTTAGCAAGTTTAATTTTTCCAGATTTTTTTTCCCTAAAGTCAAAAGATTGTGAGATTATGATACTCTTTCTAAACTAGTTTATTGTTATGCTATGCTAAAATAGCAAAAATTAGGTTTTGATGGACATATTACTGAATTACTTGAAATTTAATAGTGTTCTGCTGTAAATATAATTTTATGGAATTTAGAATATAATTGTTTATTTGAATTTTATAACACATATAAACATAAATGCTTTACTCATTTAGAGCCTCCACAGCTCTATTATGTGAACAATCATTAATAATTGTATAAACATGAATAATTAATAAAGTTTTTTATTTATTTATATAAAATTAGTATTTTTTTCATTTATAATTTTGTTATAAAAGTTAGTATTCTTTCATAAAATGTATAATTATACTTATTTAGCGTAAAGAGTTCAAAAATAAATTTAGAATATTGATTTTTTAACTATTAAGTTTCTTTTTTCTTTCATGAAATATTTTTTTCTCTTTTTCTGGGAAAAAAATTAAATGGACAGCTTATTTTTGCCAGGACGGTTTTAACCAGGATTTTTCCGCCTATTGTAAAAACTTACCAACCTTGATGGTACTGGTAAATCACAATCTTTTTACCAAATATATTTATGTATTAATCAAGCTTTTTTGGTTATTAAGTCTGGCTAAACTAGAAATAAAACTTCCTTATTTTAGAATTTTGATGGAAATGATGAGGGTACCTTTAAAATGCAAGTTTCATTGAATAATTTAGGGAAAATGTTGACAACTGTTTTCATGATTGTTTAAGTAAGAAAACAATTTTGGTGTGTGAAATGGTTAACTGAAAAAATGTTGCTGCCTTAGAGACTATTATCTATTTGTAATTTTGAAATAAAATTTGAATCCTTTCATAAAAGTATTTTGTTAATATTACTGAACTGCTTTTCCATGAAGTATAAATTTATTTCTGGAAAAATTAAAGATATTGCTGATGCTACTGGTATCGCAATCTTTTTACCATATATATTTATGTATTAATCAAGCTTTTTGGGTTATTAAGTCTGGCTAAACTTGAAATAAAACTTCCTTATTTTACGATTTTGATGTGAATTATTGGGATATCTTTAAGATGCAAGTTTTATTGAATAATTTAAGAAAAATGTAAACAACTGTTTTCATGATCTTTTAAGTAAGACCTAAGTGTGTGTGAAATGATCAACTAAAAAAATGTTGCTATCTTCTAGACTGTTATCTATTTGTAATTTTGAAATAAAATTTGAATCATTTCATAAAAGTGTTCATTTCCTTAGAATTTGTATTTTATTCAAAATGAAATCTGAATGCAAGCATTATCTTAATTTTTCTATAAAGTGTCTTAAGATTATATTTGTTTTTATTTATAAAACATGCTTTTTAGAAAATAGTACTAAAAGATAGTGTATATATATATTTTTTCATAGACCCCTATATCTTAGGGGATTTATAACTCGCATTGTGTGTATCGTTAATTGTACTACAGTGAAATGATGATATAAATTTCCAGTCTTATGCAATATGGTGCCTTTCATTGTTTGCTGCTAGATAAAATGTGCACACATGTACTGAAAGTTTGGTCAATCCTAAAATAAAAGATATGGCTTGTGTTCAGATTTTTTTTTCTTTCTCTCTTTCTTTTACAGTCTTTCCTGTTGTCACCAAAAGTCCATTTTTCACCAATTGACAAAATCTGAAGCTATTTAAAAAATATATACAGTACAGAACCATTTATCCGGAATGCTTGGGGTCAGGTGTATTCCGGATAACTGGTTTTTCCGGTTAACTGGTTGTGCATTAAAGCAGCATCCTTTTGATAAGTTTTGTGGAATATGTGTGGTTGTGGCATTATTTATGATTTTAAATTAATAGATTACTTAGATTAAAAATCAAAGCGAGAAAGACAAAGTTAACCAGAGTTTAAAAAAATGTAATTTATGGGAATCCCTTAGGAACAGAAATTCTTCTGTTTACTCTACATAAAAATTAAAACATCTAAAATACAACTAAATATGTTTTCTTTTCAAATACTAGATGTTGTCCTCAAATTATATAATTGTTTCAAGCAAAGCCTATGTCAAACTGGCAGTGTATGACACCTTTTTCTGCAAAGATTCTGAAATCAGTCTATCAGAAATATCATTCCGGATAACTGGTTTTCCAGTTAACTGGTTTCCGGATAAATGGTTCCATACTGTATAGCAAAATGGTTTTGTTTTGTTGCTATATTATAACTTCTAAATATTTCAAAAAGGACAAAGAATGCATTTTGAGTGTAATGTGCTTACAATTTGAAATTTATTAAACTTTCTTTGACTTAAAATAGTCCTACTAGGGTGTAAAAAAATCATGATTTTTTAAAATTTAAATCTGATTTTTATAATTTTTTTTCCAAGCATTCAAATATTGAATAGCTACCAAGAGTTTTAGGTCTCCAAAATAATTAAACCTCTAATTGGCTAACATAATCTATCTTTTTACACTTTAAATAATAAAATTATTATTATTTAGTAATTATAGAAATTATAAAAACTGCAAACTAGTAGTTTCATTAGCTAGTATCATACAATAATGTTATATACTTTAATATTTTGTAACACTTTATTAAATACAAGTGATATTTAATATTTATTAAAATTATTAGTAACTGAATTTAATATTAAATTTACACTCTAATATCTAAACTTACACATATGTATGTGTATGCTTCCCAAAATAATTATGAAAATTAGTTAAACCTAATCATACACACATACAGAGTAAATATAAGAATAGCCAGTTATGTCTGAAATTCTCAAAATATTAAATAACAGCATTATTACCTCTCAGTGGGAATTATTAGCTTTCAATGGTACATTTTTTTAAAAACTTTTAAGAAAAGTTTGGCTGTTTTTTCAACCCTAATTATTTATTTAGTATATATGAGTTATAAAGTAAAATATATATATATATATATATATTCTACCTATATTGAAGAAGCTCTTGCTGTGCTTAATATTTTTATACCAATTAGTTCATTTTTTTCTAATACGTTCTTTTACAATAACTGTTGAACAGATATCATAACTCCAATATTTACTATAAATTTATTATTTCAAAAGTAGAATGAAAAAAAGAAGATTCTGGCTGCTTTATTTAAGTGTTGCGTGGCAGCACAACACTTATTTATTTCCAGTATCACTTCTCAATGTTAATTTTTGAGTTTCAAATTTAACAGTGACTTTATGGTAATCTGTTACTGAATAATAAACTGTAAAATAATAACATTGTTATTTATCCTAATACATTAAATAATGCCCATCCCTAGTTTAAACTGACTCTCCATTTGGTGCACCCCTCCTTTTAAACCTTTTTATACCTGATTTCAAGAAACAATCATGTAAAGCACAAAGTGTGTTGAGTCGTCACTAGAAACATTTACAGAATCCATTTTTTTTTTTCATTATTTGAATATAAAAAAAAATGTTTTACTAAAGAAAATACGCACACACACATGAAAAGAAAGGTAACAATTTTTATTTATTGTAGAATATGAGAAAATTTCAGTTTCTTAAACGATACATGATGCTGGAACAATTATTTGAAGTAAAATATATACATATATGCTGAATAAATTTTTGAATGCAAATAGTAATAACAAGAAAAAAAAATCTTGTATGATACTAGAGCAATTATCATATATATTAAAATGTAAAGGGAATTCTGTAAGATAGCAATCAGTAAGACCAAGTACAGTTTAAATATTGTTATTTTTTCAAAAAAAAAAAATACCGAAGTAAGTAAAAATAAATGCTTTACCCAGTATTTTTAGGTAAATTTCTGATTAAAAACAAGTGTAATTGGTTTTAAATTATAAACTTAAAATTCTTTCATTTCATTGAATAGGTTAGACTGACAGCGCCCTCTATCACCTTAAAGAAATAGGAATCACTTATGCAACATAGAAATTTGTCACAATTTCAATAATTAATTTAAAAGCAACTAATTAAAAATTCAAGAATTTTTCTAATGAAACATACATGTTATTTACAATCAAATCTTGATGGGCACAATCTATTTTGAAATAAAATGTATACATATATAGTGGATTAATTTTTGAATGCAAACAGTAATAGCCAAAAAAAAAAAAAAACTTGTATGATAAATGATGCTGGAATAATTTTTGAATGCAAACAGTAATAGCAAGAAAAAATCTTATACAATACACTATGCTGGAAAAATTACTTGAAGTAAAATACAGGGTAGTTATAATTAAACTTCCCCTATAAACAGCATCCTACAGCGCAAACTGGTGAACAGAATGCAACGAAATTTGGTATATAGACTATACATGACATGCGCTCACGGAGTTTTGAAAAAAAAAAGCCCTGGCTGGAGCAATTATTTAAAATAAAATATATACATATATCGTGGATTAATTTTTGAATGCAAGCAGTAATAGACAGAAAAAACTTCTACGATAATGATGCTGGAACAATTATTTAAAATAAAATATTTACATATATGGTGGATTAATTTTTGAATGCAAGCAGTAATAGACAGAAAAAACTTGTACGATAATGATGCTGGAACAATTATTTGAAATAAAATATTTACATATATGGTGGATTAATTTTTGAATGCAAGCAGTAATAGACAGAAAAAACTTCTACGATAATGATGCTAGAACAATTATTTAAAATAAAATGTTTACATATATGGTGGATTAATTTTTGAATGCAAGCAGTAATAGCCAGAAAAAACTTGTACGATAATGATGCTGGAACAATTATTTAAAATAAAATATATACATTTATGGTGGATTAATTTTTGAATGCAAGCAGTAACAGCCAGAAAAAACTTGTACGATAATGATGCTGGGACAATTATTTAAAATAAAATATTTACATATATGGTAGATTAATTTTTGAATGCAAGCAGTAATAGCAAGAAAAAACTTGTACGATAATGATGCTGGGACAATTATTTAAAATAAAATATTTACATATATGGTGGATTAATTTTTGAATGCAAGCAGTAATAGCAAGAAAAAACTTGTACGATAATGATTCTGGAACAATTATTTAAAAGAAAATATATACATATATGTTAGATTAATTTTTTGGCAGAATGAAAGGGTTGAAACTCAGAGAAATTTGAATTTTTTTTGATTCAATAAGCTAACAAGATTGGAAGAAATAATGAAACAGAAAATTGATTTAATTTGAAGCCTTTATCTTGCATTCATTGCATGACCATGGAGATCTGTTTCTCATAGCCACACATAATCTGTGAAATGTCTTTTCACATTGGTTGCATTGTATAAAAGTTACATTTTTTTTTGATTTGCAGACACACTCTTTTGCTGCAGCTCTTAAGCTTTTTCCAAAGTCATCGTTTATATTTCTGGGAATACTACTGCATAAAAGAAATCTTTTAAAATATTTTTAGATCTTTCCCATCTCAAATCATCAAATTCTACAATTTGATAATGTAGTTCTTTATTTGTAAAAGTTACAAAGTAACATTTTGATGTGCCTGAAATGGCCATTTGGCCTTGTACTTGTTCATAATAATTATGACTTTCTTTCAATACATTATTTTCATTTAAAAAAAAGCTCTCCTTTTTTATATCTGTTATATATTTTTCTCTGTGTATAAAGGGACACATAATTTCTAAGATATGGTCTTCACAGCAATCGCACGTGACAAGACCATCAGGTGTAGCACCAAGATAAGGTTCATCTTTATCAACGAACAGCCTTGTAGACTGTATACATAAATTTACGTGCAAAGGGCTGACAATTTGATAAAACTTATCCTGGGCTGACTTTTCCTTAGTCTTGCCCCATGCAATTGCTTCAGTGTGTATGTTATTCTCGTGTCCCATGATATCTAAAAGGATACTGTCAGATGAATTTTTACAATTCAGTACCTTTCCGAAATTTGAGGCTGTAATACGGCCTTTTCTTTCGGCTTGCCATTTCATGATATCATCTTTGGTTTCTCTCTCAATTGCCTCTTTATCACTTACGGATATTAAAAACATTGTTTCAAATGCTTTTTGCTTTTCAAAAAGGCTGTTTTTCTGTGGAACAGATTTCAAAAACTTCCTAACTTTTTCAGAAAATGTAGGTATGTTACTTGGAGGTGGTACTTCATCAGAAATGTTGTTAATTATTGCTTCATCTCCAGTATCGGTGTCTGCACTGTCTGAAAGGACAGTAAATACTGCAGCAGAAGGTAAGGCTGTCTGTAATACAAAATATATTTTAGTAACGTTATACTCATTCATAAAAACAGAACTGGTTATTGTTCTGATTTTCTAAAAGTTTTTTAACGAAAAGCTGTGATTTTCAATAATCATTTTTTAATTTTGTAAAATAAGATTTTACAAAATTCAAAACAAAAGATAGCGGGATTCTTAATTTTCTGGGAACAGAGCTTTAATTCCTGAAAATCTGAACAGTTGTCAGCTCTGATAAAATAGTAAATCAATATATTCATTCATATAAAACTTGATAATAAATTTAATCCCATCATAATAAGCAGCACATATGCATGCAATTTATGCTGCAAGAAGACTTTGAATTTGAACACTAGTATGTCAAAGAAATTTTCACCTTATTAAATCTCAAGTTTTTAATGATTAAATACAGAAAAAAATAACATACGGAAAAACTGATACAGAAGAAATAAAAGAAATGAAAAGATGCTTGTTGCAAAAGAGTTAATCTAAATTATCCAATTTTATAAAAATCTTACCTTTATATTTTGTAAGAATGTTTTGAATTGGGTATCACTAGCCACTGGCGGATCTTCTGGCACAATCTGAACTGGCTTTGCCTTTCCCTTTTTTGCCTTTCTTTTTTTTGGATTCGTAAAATTAATATCAACAACGGGTGATGGTTCAACCTAAAATAGAAATAGTCAGCTACTGATAATCTAGTTATGCTACATTTAAATATTACACTTAACAGTGTCAGTGATCTAATACAATTATAAATATTTATTTGCACAAAAGCAAAAATTAACTTTTGTGCTTTTTGTTTATGGATAATGGCTGAAGTGTCGACAGACAGATATACCATATATTTACTAGAAACTGCAGAATATAAAATTTAATATTCAATATATACTTTCTTCACTAAATTACAATATTATTTCTATTTTATTTTTAATTAGATTAAACACCAGATTTTACCCTTTCTTCAGAATATTCATTATCACTTTCTGATATTCTTAGTACCATGTATTATGTAAACAAAAAATATTTTAAATGTTTGTTAGGTAGCTTTCATTACAAAAAGCTACCTATTGCAGCCGTTCGGAGGAAAGCGATTTCAAAAAATTTTGGTATATTTTCATCGATCATGACCCCCAGACCCCGAAACCACCCTCCGTTCAAAAGTTGATATATATATATATATATATATATATATATATATATATATATATATATATATATATCGAGATATATATATATATATAGAGATATATATATATATATATATATATATATATAACCAATAATTAAACATAACCTACCACCATCAAAAACCATAATATTATGAATTAAAGCTGTAAGTATATATATAAAAAAAAAGATAAAATATTTATAAGAATATTATGGAAGAAAAATAAGAAAGTGGACACCGACAAATAATGGAAATGCTTATATATTGAATTACGTTTTCAAGGGCACAGAATTCAATGATATAAGCAAAATGGTTGTTTTCTGTGGGAAATATAAGCTAAAGCTAAAAGTTATTTTCCCCTGTGCCCTAACAACCATTAAAATCAAGTGAATTGATTAAAAATGAAAACAGAATAGAAACAAATAATATGAATTGGAAAAAACAATAAAACCTATTTAAATATTTATAGGATATAAAATGAAATAATAAACACCATACCGATTAATATTTTAGAATAAATCCACGCTCACATGGCACCCATATCGTAAAGATTAAGGTTAATAAAACAGTTAAGAAATCACAGTAATTGATACCATAGGACACAGTTAATACATATTGAAATAAATGTTAAATAACTTTTAATATAATATAAAATAATATAAATAGAAAGTAATTACATAATTAAAATGCACTATTAAATTAATTAAAAACCGTTAAACAATATCGTCAAAATTAAGCTAAAAATTCCCCCTGGTGTAGTAAATTATAACTGAAATGTAGCTGGAAGAAGTAAATCTAGAACTTATCGAAAAAAAAAAACACAAATTGTGGTGCTGCCATCTAGTATTACATTTATGATTTAATTGTCAAAAGACTTGCTTCAGTTATACGCAATTGAATGTAACAATTGTTTTATTAACAGCAAAACCAAAAATATCCTTATATATAGATAATTATAAACTGAATATAAACCACACAATGTATTTAAAAAAAAAAAAAAAAAAAAAACTATTGTTAATAAAATTTAAAAAGCATGCAAAATATTCTATTAGCAAATTTATTTAATCTACACTAAGAATTTAAATAATTCTAGAACATCGATAAAATATAGCATATAGCTATATGCTATAAAACAGAATAAATTCATTAATAATTAACATAAATAATTATTAAAAATATAAAAATCTTTAATAAAAACTATTATATATAAGATAATTATAAAATGAACAGGAAATAAAAAACATATGGTAGTATAAAGAAGGTGAACTGATACTTAAATTCCAATTACCTAAAAAGCACAAATATAGTGTGTGGATTATTTTATACATCCATAAAAATCCTAAAAGTATGAATGTGGGACATTCAAAAACAATAAACCGATAATAAATTATATAACACTAGGTGAAAATAAATAAATATTAAAATATTAATAAGAATAGAGGAATAATAATAAATATAATTACCCAATTTTAATCCATACAGTATAACTTTATTTATATTAAACATACTTATATGTATATTAATCACTATAAAAATGGCATACTATTAGTAATTAATATGATATTGTCCTTATTAAATTAAAATTTATAACAAATGAATGTAAATAAGATTAAACAATAATAAAGCTAATAATTAATGAAATACACCAATTACATATAAAATATCAAATCAACATCCTTATAAAATATGTATTAAAAATATAGTAATAATACAAAAGCCCCATTTTTTTTTTTTTTTTTTTTTTTTTTTTTTTTTTTTTATGTATAAATTAACCATTGCGTATTATCCAGACAACGCCACCCTCCTCCGTACTCTAACATCTACCCACCCATCCATCCTATAATAATTTTTTTTTTTTTATGTTATTTTACAATTTTTATTTTTTATAGAGATTTTTTTTATTTTATAATTTTTTTGTAATTTTGTTTACGCATGTGTTAATTTGTTTTAAAAGATCATGTAAGAAAAATACTAATTGTATATTAATGAATATATGAATTTTTTTGGAAAACCATGATTTAATGCATCATAAATTAGTTTTTTAATATTATTGTTAATTAGAGGAGAAGAACATAAACATTTTATTCTATATAAATGATTAAGTATTATATTTCGAAATACAGAATGATGTAGACAAGATTTAAAATTTGTAAATGTATTAACTTTGAATTTAAATTCTTTACGTTTGTCATATAAATCTGTGATTGTTTTGTTGTCTTTTATTGTAATTTTAAGATCTAAGAAGTTAATTGTATTGTTAGATAAAAGGTTTTCCGTTAATTCCAAATTAGTGGGATAATCTACTGGAAATGGAGTAATTGCAGAATGATCAGTATCAATTAAAATAATGTCATCAATATAACGATATAAATGTAGATTATTATTAGTAAAATTACGTTCATAATGATATAAGTATAAGTCTGAGAGTAAACTGGATGTACAACCGCCTTGTGGTATACCGACATGCTGTAAATATAAAGTGTTATCTTGCAAGATATAATTATTATAGATAATGAAGTTAGTTAAAGATTTAAAATATGCAATATCAATATTAGATGGTAATTCCAGTTTTTTATAATACTTTTTAAATAATGCATTTATAATTTTATGTAAATCTAATAGGTCTATATTATTAAAAAGATCTTTGAAGTCATATGTTGTTATATTATATACACAATGAAGATTTTTTAAAATATTGACAAGTTGATAGCTATTTTTTATACAATGTGTATTATCATTGTTTGTAGTAAGTACATATAATTGATTAAGAATTTTTAAGAGAAGTTTATTGGCTTTATTATTATATGTATTGCAACCAATAGTTACAGTCCTAAATTTAATTGGAGTTTTATGAAATTTGGGAATAAGAACTAAATATGGATAATTAAAGTTAGTAGATAAAATATTTAATAGTTTATAATAACTTCGAATTTTACGATTATTTACAATTACATTTTCATTAGTTTTTTTAAATGACTTATTAGAAGAAATACAATTTGTAAGAAGTTGGTGATAATAAGATTTACAAATAATAGCATAATTATTAGAAGATTTGTCTACATAAGTAATAACGTAGTTTTTTTGTAATTTAGTAATTTGTTGGAAAATATGCTGTGTATTAATAGAAACCAAATCAGCCATATTATTTTTTAAAGCCATAGTTAATTTTTCAATTACTAATATCTTCCACTGATTAAAATATTCAATAGGCTTATTATAAGAGATAGAAATTTTATAAATAAAAATATCAATATCATGTGTAAACTGTTTGATAATAGATTTAACATTAAATTTAGATGGAAGTCTATATTTAGTACCATAACCCATTAGTTGTTTCAATTTAAAATCATTAACAATATCAAGATTTCCAGTGATTATATGTCCATGATCATTGTTTATGTATTTTTTTAGAGTGGGGTCATTGCAATTACACGGAAAATTACTTGCAGCAGATGTATTTTTTGAAAATGTATTGTAGTTAAAAATCTTTCTACCAATTGTATTAGGATATTTAAAGGTTTTTGAGATATGAAGATTATTAATAGGAAAAAAACAATTTTTATCATTAATTATAGAATTGATATTAATTTTATTAAATATGTGATTTGAAAAAGTAATTAACATTTGAGTATTCATGTTTTGAATTTTATGTTTTTTTTTTGTAAATTAATATTTAAAAGATTAACCCTAGACATAATGAGGTCAAAATAAATATCTGAGAAATGTTTAGAGAAAGATTTACTTAGAAATACATTTAAATGTTGTACAATTTGTTTCTTTTTAATAGCAAAGATGTGTTTTCGAATTAACAACCAGTTATAATTCTCTAAATATTTTCTTTGAAGATCATTTATATGTTTAGTGATAGATTTTTTGGAAACTACAACTGATGATGAACCCTTTCCTCGTTTATTACGTGTTGTTTTACTATTTAAATTATGATTAAGAGTAGGATAAATTGGAGAATAATCAATATTGTTATTTATAGATGTGAAGACTTTGACAGGTCTGTTAAATACTTCACTGTTAAGTCCATAAGGATAAATTGTGTTGTAATATTTCATAAATGATGATTCCATATAAAGACGTTCTGATTTATTTTTTAGAATTTGAAGAATTTCAATTGTCGTATTTTTAAATTGATGTATATGAAAATGTTGAATTTCAGCGGTAGATTGTATATTTTTTGCTTTGTTATTATTAGAGTCTGAACGATGATGATTGATACGTTTATGAATTGGACCTGATGTTTCACCAATATATTTCATATTACATAAGTTGCACTTTATACTATAAATCACTATATATCTATATCTGACCTTTGTCATACTGTAACTCTCGAATTTATGAACCGATTTGGATGTAATTCGGTATGTACATAGTACATACCAATGTCTCGACCGAGTTCGTTGGCCAGCTTCATCCGCCATTTTGTTTCAAAATGGCGGCCATTTAAAATGTTCTTTAAAATTTAAAATTTGAAATTTGGTACCAAAGAACTGAAAATGGAAAAATATTTTTTTCTTATGTATTTGACCTTTATACAAAGATTCCGGAGCAGTTTTTGTCTCGTCTATATCTTAAAAAATGGCTGAGTTATAGCATTTTGAATTTCTAGCGTGGCTGACATTTTGAAACGTCCTGAATTTTGTCACGCGATAAAAGGCGTATTTATGAACCGATTTGCATGTAACTTCGTTTGTACATAGTGCATACCAATGTCTCGACCGAGTTCGTTGGCCAGCTTCATCCGCCATCTTGTTTAAAAATGGCAGCCATTTAAATTTTTAAGAAAAATTTAAATTTGAAATGTGGTACCAAAAAATTGAAAATTGAAAAAATATTACTTTGTTATATATTTGAGCTTGATACAAAGATTCGGGAGCAGTTTTTGTTTCGCCTATATCTTAAAAAAGTCCTTCCGGCCAGTGCCGGGAGGAAGAGGTAGCTTTCATATTCCTTATTTTTAAAAAGCCAACTTATATTATTCAAACACACGAAGCTCAATTAAGTGGAAACCGAATGTAGGAGATTCAATACTAATTTTTATCAATACTAAATCATTATGAATGAGAATTTCGCGAAATTAGTCAGCTTTATCCAAGCTGCTTTTATTTAAAGTCACTTATATTTGGCTGCCAAATTCGGCGATTTCTTAAAGTGCCTGCCATTTTAAGACAACATGGTAGATGAGGCTAACCAGTGAACTTGGTCGAGATCTTAGTAATTGCTGTGCACATGATCACTCATATCGGAATCGGTTGATATATACGAGTGCTGTCGCAGGCAAAAAAACAGATTTTTCAAAATGTCACCCACTTTAGAAATTGAAACTGCTATATCTGAGCCATTTTTTAAGATAAAGACAAACAAAAAATGCTCCTGAATCCTTATATCAAGGTCAAATACTTAAGAAAGAAACCTTTTTCAATTTCTAATTTTTTTGCACCTCACTTTAAATATATATATTTTTTAATTTAATGGCCGACATATTGAAACAAGATGGCTGATGAAGCTGGCCAGCGAACTTGGTCGAGATATTGTTGTATACTATCCACATGCCTTCTTCCATCGAAATAGGCGAATAAGTGTGGTATCGCGTGACAAATACAAGATCGTTTCAAAGTGTTAGCCATGATAGAAATTCAAAGTGCTATAATTCAACCACTTTTTAAGATATAAACAAAAGAACAAATTTTCAGAAACAAAAACTGTTCCAGAATCTTTGTATCAAGGCCAAACACATAAAAAAATCTTTTTCATTTTCCAATTTTTTAATACCTCATTTTAAATTTTAAATTACATTTTAAAAAAAAATGGCAATTCTTTTGAAACAAGATGGCGAATGAAGCTGGCCAACGAACTCGGTCGAGACATTGGTATGTACTATGTACAGACCAAGTTACATTCAAATCGGTTCATAAATACGCCTGTTATCGCGTGACAAAAATCAGGTCGTTTTAAAATGTCAGCCACAATAGAAATTCAAAATGTTATAACTCAGCCATTTTTTTAGATGTAGACGAAACAAAACCTGTTCCGGAATCTTTGTATTAAGGTCAAACACATACAAAAAAAATCTTTTTCATTTTCCAATTTTTTGGTATCACATTTTATTATTTTTTTTAAATTTTTTTAAATGGCCACCATTTTGAAACAAGATGGCGAATGAAGCTGGTCAACGAACTCGGTTGTGTTATTTGTATGTACTATGTACACACCAAGGTACATCCAAATCGGTTCATAAATACGTCTGTTATCACGTGGCAAAAATCAGGACGTTTCAAAATGTCAGCCACGCCAGAAATTCAAAATGCTATAACTCAGCCATTTTTTAAGATATAGACGAAACAAAAACTGCTCCCGAATCTTTTTATCAAGGTCAAACACATAAGAAAAAAATATCTTTTCAATTTTCAATTTTTTGCTACCACATTTCAAATTTAAATTTTTCTTAAAATTTTAAATGGCCGCCATTTTTAAACAAGATGGCGGATAAAGCTGGCCAACGAACTCGTTCGAGACATTGGTCTGTACTATGCATAAACGAAGTTACATCCAAATCGGTTCATAAATACGCCTTTTATCGCGTGACAAAATTCAGGACGTTTCAAAATGTCAGCTTCGCTAGAAATTCAAAATGCTCTAACTCAGCCATTTTTTAAGATATAGACGAAACAAAAACTGCTACGGAGTCTTTGTATAAAGGTCAAATACATAAGAAAAAAATATTTTTCCATTTTCAATTTTTTGGTACCACATTTCAAATTTTAAATTTTTTAAAAATTTTTAAATGGCCGCCATTTTGAAACAAAATGGCGGATGAAGCTGGCCAACGAACTCGGTCGAGACATTGGTATGTACTATGTACACACCGAATTACATCCAAATCGGTTCATAAATACGAGAGTTACAGTGTGACATAGGTCAGATATATATATATATATATATATTGATATATATATATATATATATATATATATATATATATATCAATTTTGAACGGAGGGTGGTTTCGGGGTCTGGGGGTCATGATCGATGAAAATATACCAAAATTTTTTGAAATCGCTTTCCTCCGAACGGCTGCAATAGGTAGCTTTTTGTAAAGAAAGCTACCTAAAATGGCTGAGTTATAGCATTTTGAATTTCTAGCGTGGCTGACATTTTGAAACGTCCTGATATTTGTCACGTGATAACAGGCGTATTTATGAACCGATTTGGATATACCGTGTTGTGTGCATAGTACATACCAATGTCTCGACCGAGTTCGTTAGCCAGCTTCATCCGCCATCTTGTTTGAAAATGGCGGCAATTTAAAAAAAAATTAAAAAATTTAAAATTTAAAATGAGATACCAAAAAATTGGAAAATGAAAAAGATTTTTTCGTATGTGTTTGACCTTAATACAAAGATTCCGGAACAGTTTTTGTTTCGTCTATATCTAAAAAAATGGCTGAGTTATAGCATTTTGAATTTCTATTGTGGCTGACATTTTAAAACGACCTGATTTTTGTCACGCGATAACAAGCGTATTTATGAACCGATTTGGATGTTACTTGGTCTGTACATAGTACACACCAATGTCTCGACCGAGTTCGTTGGCCAGCTTCATTCGCTATCTTGTTTCAAAAGGGTTGCCATTTAAAAAAAATTAAATTTAAAATTTAAAATGAAGTATTAAAAAATTGGAAAATGAAAAAGATTTTTTTATGTGTTTGTCCTTTATACAAAGATTCCGGAGCAGATTTTGTTTCTGAAAATTTGTTCTTTTGTTTATATCTTAAAAAATGGTTGAATTATAGCACTTTGAATTTCTGGTATGGCTAACATTTTGAAACGATCTTGTATTTGTCACGCGATAACACACGTATTCGCCTATTTCCATGTAAGAAGGCATGTAGATAGTATACATCAACATCTCAGCCAAATATAAGTTACTTTAAATAAAAGCAGCTTCGGTAAAGCTGACTAATTTCGCGAAATTCTCATTCATAATGATTTACTATTGATAAAAATTAGTATTGAATCTCCTATATTCGGTTTTCAATAATTGAGCTTCGTGTGTTTCAATAATATAAGTTGGCTTTTTTAAAATAAGGAATTTGAAAGCTACCTCTTCCTCCCGGCACTGGCCGGAAGGACTTTTTTGAGTTACAAGTGAAATTATTTTACAATGATGTTGAAAACTGATATGTTACAGTTGTAGTTGTCCCATAATTATCATTTACATTTGTTTCCTTTGAATCCCACAATCGACCACAGTCCTGTCCTGACAGTTGATAACAGGAAAAAATATTAGGGAAAACTAAAACATTTCTGAAAGTAACAGATGGTCGAAAAAATATTTATTACATAAAAATTATGTATAAATACTAATTGAAAAATTGTGACCCCTTAAATCTGTCCCTTAATTTGAGAATGGAAAATAGCCAAACACACAGGTAACTCAAGTTGCAGAATTCCTTACATTTGTAGAGGTTTTGTTCCATTTGCAAGGTTGTGATGTGCATGCAGGCTTTTCTCTTTCTTCTCTCAGTGTTTTTTCAATGTAGAAAAGAGTAGCTCCAACATGCGAACAAGTTTCACCAAGTCTGAAAAAAAAAAAATAATAATAATAATAATAAAGACAAGTTTAACACAAAAGTTTTGCAGCTAATTTTTCAAGTAATTAACATTTAATGATGCTTTAACTTAAAATTATTCAGATAATTCAAATTATATGACCAATGAAAACATATTCTTCAACATGTATATGCGTGCTGATTAGGGTGTTTTCCCATTCCACAGACAAAAAATTACACAATACACTCCCATTCTTTCAATTCAAGGCAGTGAAGTATATACAGTGTTGATTTAAGGGGGTGGCCCAGGGGAAAACATTCCCCCCCTCACTCAGAGCAATGAGATGTCCCCCCGAGAAGATTTGAGATTTTATGTTTTCTAGAAAAAAAGTGCAACCCCCCCCCCCCCCCCCGGAACCACAGAAATCCCTCCTAGAAAAAAAATGTCTGAATTCAACACTGAGCATATAGGGAGAGTGGGGTGCTATGGGACAGTGGGAGGAATGGGACAATAGGTTTTTCTCTTTATATATCATTCTAAACATGTAATCAGTCGCACACTAGAGGAAGCAATGGCAGCCCAATCTCCAGTTGAAAAAGTTGTTGATCTGCATAAGATTGCAATTGTATAAAGAAAAAGATTATTGTAGGCAGGGGTGCAGAATATGTCCGATCCTGCGATCTAGGATCGGGGGAAATTTTGCAGAAACATATACAATTGATTTCTATTTTAACAACGAATTCCATAAATCCCTGAGATAGAAAAATTTCACTACAAATAAAAAGATCCGTATAGCAACCTTCATAAAATCGATCTCAGATTAATATGTATGGTATATCAGGGGTGATTCTGTTCCAAATTTTCCGAAAATTTCAGGCATTCGGTTTCGAAAATTAAAAGAAAATTGGTCATCAATCTAAAAATTCGGACTTAAAAATACCGCAAATTTTGTCCAAGAATTACGAAAAAACGCTAATTTCGTCACAAGATTGCAAAATAACAGCAAATTCCGTCAAAGGAACGCGAAAAAAGCCGTGAATTGCGTCAAAAGATTGCAAAATAACTGCAAATTTCGTCAAAAGATTGCCAAAGAACCGCAAGTTTCGACAAAAGATCACGAAATGATCACAAATTTTGTCAAAAATCGCAAAATAAACGCACATTTCGTCAAAAGATCGCAAAAAAACCGAAAATTTCGTCAAAAGATTGCGAAAGAACCGAAAATTTCGTCAAAAGATTGTGAAAGAACCTCAAATTTTGACAAAAGATCGCGAAAGAACCGCAAATTTTGACAAAAGATCGCGAAAGAACTGCAAATTTTGACAAAAGATCGCGAAATAATAATAAATTTTGACAAAAGATCGTGAAATAATAGTAAATTTCGTCGAAATAATAGTAAATTTCTTCAAAATATTGCGAAACAACTGCGAATTTCGTCAAAAGGGGCGAAAAAACTGCGATTTTCATCAAAACATGGCGAAATAACCGCGATTTCGTCAAAGAAACGTGAAGAAACCCAGCAAATTTCATCAAAAGATCACGAAGGAACCGCAAATTTCGTCAAACGATCGCAAAACAATCGCGAATTTCATCAAAAGATGGCAAAACAACCGCGAATTTTGTCAAAAGAGGGAGATAACCGCAAATTTCGTCAAAAAGAAGGCGAAATAACCGCAAATTTCGTCAAGAGATAGCTAAAAAACGCAAATTTCGTCAAAAGATCGCGAATTTCGACAAAGGGCGGCGAAAAAAGCATAGTGCTGGGAATAGATTTCACTTCCCCCCCCCCCCCCCTCTTCCCCACTCTGCTTTAACCTCTCAGAAAATTTGCTGTGAATTTCAGAACATTTTTTTTTCACTCAGAATCACCCCTGCCATATATAGTCGGCATAAGTTGAGAAATATGGGAAAAATAATGCATTTTCTATACCTACGATAATACAGCATTTACCTACAACACATCTTAAAATTCTGAGGAAATCTTCATGTGGATTGAGAGAAATGTTGGGAGTAGAAACATTTTCTGCAGCCCTGATTGTAGGAATCAAAAGTAAATTTCTTTCATATACTTTTTATGCTTTCTGTATATTAATGACTTGTTTATGCTTAGATGTAATAGTTTCTCTATTTATGAAACATTATACGCTATGTTATCCATAATTTAAACTGAGACTACAAGCAGTATTTCTGTGTATACAAGAAGTTTAACATAAAAGAAGGTAGTGGGGAGGAATGGGACATGCCAGCAAAGGGAGGAATGGGACAACTCAAATTCCTTCTTTTTAATAAGATTAATGTAAATTGCTAATATGGAAATATTTTTAGAGGATAATATATTTATTATAACATTGATAATATATTAATTTACTTCCAAATGTAAATAAATTGGACTGATGATTTTTGAATGTCGTCTGTGACTGACAATCCTGAATGAAGATACTGGAATTTGATATTGTGGCACAGACATTACCAACCTACAATCTTAGTTATACTGTATATGTAGCCGACATTAGACTATTTGTGCTTCATCACACTTTTTTTTAGCTGCTCCATACCTCCCTGTTAGTAGTGAGGTATGGGACACATTTTGAAAATTACAATTTCTTTAATTATAAAATTGTTTCTGCAAATTATGATCCTATATTGTTCAAGGACATTAGAAAGTGCTTCATTTTGTATTCTATAAATTGAGATTTTTGTGTCAAATAAAGTTGATTTTCTTATTTTTGTAAAAAGTGTCCCATTCCTACTCACTCTCCCCTACATTGTTTTGTATGATGCAGAGCTCAAAGGAAAATGTACCAAGATCTTCATCTATGCATAAAAAGTTAGGATTGTTGTTGTGGTAATCATGATCAGGGCCAAAACTAAAAGGGGGGGCGGGGCATTAGCCTTGGACTCCAAATGAAGATTTTGTTTGTTGATTTTTCTCACGTCTATGTTTAGCACTGTATTGTTAAATTCGTCCTGTCTGGGGTATGCCAAAACATAGAAGAAGCTAAGGATAATATGGCATAAGGATCCTGTATAAAGCGGAATTTTTTTTCAATTCCGTTTCAAGATTTCAATGAATCAATATTTGACAAAGCAGATTACATAGTTCAGTATTACATATTTTAAATTTAAAAAGAAGTCAGCTATTAGAAAATTACTAAAATTCTCTTTGTAAATATATTTTGCAGAGGAGGGGTTAAAATCCATGTTTGCCCCAGGTGCAAAAAAGGCTAGTTTCGGTCCTGATCATGATGACAATTTTTCTTTTGATTCTCTGAGTGACAATCACAAGAGTAGGGGATGAAATTAATATAAACAGAAGCAGAAAAATAAAATAAGCAGAAAATTCAAACAATAACTATTTTATGTGTCACCAGAATTATCTTACGAATATTACTTTGTAAACAGCATTAGCCAAAAAATTTATTTCAGAGAGAAATTTCACTCTTTTTCAAAATTTTTAGAAGTACATTTTGAATGTTAAGAATATTTTTTGAACATATATACTTTTTTAATTTTTTTTATTTAGAAAAGATGTTGTTACATTGAAAGACAAAATTTTATTTTATTTTTTTCAATATTTCTATGTACTCTAAACCTAAATCCACATCACAATGTATATTACCATTAAAAATATCAAAGCAAAGTCTTTAAGAAAAAATGGTACTTTTCTGGGTCAGTGTGGAAATAAATTAAGATTAGCATACATCGCATTAGCATTGTGTTGATATAACAGAAAAGTACCGAAAAATCTGTCATCCATACAGACATTTTTTTAAAATCGAATGTTATTTAGAGTTAAGTATTTTTATTGTTTATAAACACAGTTTAGATATTTGCAAACTTTTATTTATTGTTAGTTTATAAATTTTTAAATGCAATTTCTGTAACGTTATTCTAAGAATGAGCGTTAAACATAGAAATACCTCACACATGTGATGTAGACTACCTTTACCAACCTTAAGACCTTTACCAACTGATGCTGTAGCTTATCAGCTGCTTGCACCTACAATTGTTTTACATGAGACAATTTTTGGCACTACTTTTATGTCAGCTGACAAAAAGATATATCCAGGTAAAAAAAAACTGAAAAATGTAGTTTGCAGCTATCTATAATATTTAGGAAGAATTATGGTTCTTCAAAAGACCCTTTGCAAAATTCTTCGTTTTAAAAAAATGACCTTTTTCCAAAAATTTCTTAATGTCAAAAATGGGTTCCACAAATATTAATCATCATAAAATTGAATCTGTTACAAAAAAACTTGAATCACAGAAGAGTCTATTATCTAGCTCCATAAAGATAAAATGAAAATATGTATACATATAAATTGATGTATCAAAATTTAATACCTTACATATATTTGTTCACAAAACATGACCTTGTTAAAATTCAATTGTATAAATAGGTACCTGAATAAAACACTAAATAGAGATTCAGAAAATTATGATTAGTATTCTAAAAGTATAAAATGCATTCAAAATTCTCACACAAACACAGTGAGAAAAAACCCTATAAGAAAATGGGTTAGTTTGTAATAAGTTTGCCATAAAATTAAAATGATCTTAATATGGAATCTCATAATGCAAATACTATTTAAATTACTAATCTTCAAACAAATTATTATATTTAATGAGAATCAGGGACGGCCCAAGACAATTTTGGCGCCCGTGCGAGCATTCTCTCTCCCCCCCCCCCCCCCCACCACCATACCTGTTAAAAATATTTGGTCTTTCTTTCACACAATTTTAAAATATTCGTAAATTATTCGTTCATAAACTTTTACACATGCTATTCTTAATTATTTAAGATATTATTTAAAAAGACTATAAATTAAATAAACGTATCCATATTTAATCCTATCTTTGAGATCTGAATTTTATAATAAATATCAATCTCAATATGTAACATTGTGATCCAAAAATTAAACGCTATTCATTATGCCATGGTATAGGACAAAAATAACAATAATTAATTTATTGAAAGAAGAAATTTTATTAGAATAGTTATGTTCATTGTTTGGAATATACTCAACAGGGTAGTACTAATAAGTAGCAATTATGTAAGATGAAATCTGTAACCCTGTCTTGTTATTTACTTTCAAGGAAGCATATATTAATTTTATAATTTGTGAATCGTGAGTTTTAAAATCTTTAAAAAAATGATTTATTGTTTTTTATATTCTTTCAAAAATTACATGATTCTAGATCAAGTAAAACAAAAACTGCATAAAAATATTCGAATTACAAACGGATCAATTTGAAATTAAAAATGAGTACTTTAACACAGACTCCGATTGATAACTCTGGATAAGCTTTCCACAAAACTGTGTTTTTGCTACTTACAGGGATGGAACAGCATAGGCCTCATTTTGGAGCAGCAAAAGCCACTTTGGAGCAGAAAATAACTATTTTGGAGCATCAAAATGTCATTTTGGTATTATTTGACGAAATTCAAGTTTTTTTTTTGCAATTCTTTGACGAAATTCGCGTTTTTTCTGCAATTCTTTTACGAAATTCGCGTTTTTCCTGCGATTCTTTGACGAAATTAACGTTTTTCCTCTGATTCTTTGACGAAATTAGCGTTTTTCCGCGACTCTTTCACAAAATTCACGTTTTTTCGCAATCCTTTGACGAAATTTGCGTGTTTTTCGCGATCTTTTCACCAAATATGCGTATTGTTCGCAATCTTTTGACCAAATTCGCGCTATTCGGACCCTTTGTTGAAATCAGCATGTTTTTCGCGATCTATTGACAAAATGTGCGGTTTTTTGCGACTTTTTGATGAAATTTGCGGTTTTTTCCACGATCTTTTAACGAAATTCGTGTTTTTTCACAATCTTTTGACCCCTTTTTGTTCGTTTTTGACATAATTAGCGATCTTTTGGCAAAAGTCACCTTTTTTTTCGCGATCATTTGACAAAATTCGCGTGTTTTTAGCGATCTTTTGACAAAATTCGCGTGTTTTTGCGACCTTTTGATGAAATTTGCGGGGTTTTTTCGCTATATTTTAACAAAAGTAGCGTTTTTTCACGATCTTTTGATCGTGTTTTGTTAGTTTTCTGACGAAGTTACCTATGCTTTGGCAAAATTCACGTTTTTTTGTGATCCTTTGACGAAATTCGCGTGTTTTTCGCCATCTTTCGACAAAATTTGCGTGTTTTTCGCGATCTTCTGACGAAATTTGCGTTTTATTCGCGATTTTTTGACCGCGTTTTGTTCGTTTTTTGACGAAATTAGCGACTGTTTGTTAAAATTCACGGTTTTTTTTCGTGATCGTTTGACAAACTTCGCGTGTATTTCGCGATCTTTTGACAAAATTCGCATGTTTTTCGCAATCTTTTGGAGAAATTTGGGTGAAAAATGACTGATTTGGCTCAAGAATTATTATCGAATTTTCGCAGTTGGGCGCAATTTTGTTGAAAAATGATCGTTTTGGCGCAGAAATGTGCAGCATTATCGATTTGGCGCAATTGGAGCAATTGGCACAGCTGTTCCATCACTGTATATATATTATACATTGAAAATAATAATAATAATTACTAGTTTTCTTTGCAGATAGATAATTTCTTTTGAATATAGGTGTATATAAAATTATTATACCTACGTACTCTAACAATGTTTGTGTCAGTTAAATGGCGCGTTTTTTTTTTTTTGGGGGGGGGGGGGATAGAATGTGCTTTTTAAAGGTGTATTACATACAGAAAACACGTTCTTATTGCAACAAATAAATTTTACGCCTTTTAAGTAGTCAAAAAGGTAGGTAGAAATTTTACTATAATCATTTTATACATATATAGGGTGAAAATAAATTACCTATCTTTCAAAACTTTTTTTTTTTTTTTACAATGTGTACAAGTAGTAAAAACCCAAGCAAAGTTCAAATTCAATTTGAATCTGTGTTAAAGTATGCGTTATCAATTAATTTCAAATTGACTCGGTTCTAATTTGAATATTTTCACGCAATCTCTTTTTATAGGTTTAAAAATTAAAAAATCTATCAAGAAAATCGATTTTTTAAGGTTTAAAACTGATCGTGATCACTACACTAAAATGTTGAATTCTGAAAAGGATTCTCTTATCATAATAAAATTTTTTGATAAATCAGAAAAGTCATTAATCTCTCGAAAAATTCATTTGCAAAAAAAGAAAAAAACGTCCTGTCTTTAAAATAAAAAGGATATGAACACGGATATTGAAGCACAGTATATAGCATACATTCCGGTCAAGTAGTGATTACACACACACACGCACATAAAGGGAAAAAAAGTTCTATGCAATTGTTTTTTATCTTCAAAATATGCTAGATAATTTCAATTTAAAGCTTCCCTAAACATGGCGTAATCATGTAAAGAACAAAATTGGTTTAGAGAAACGTTTTCTTTCTTCATTTTTCGGATATAATAAAATATTTTACTAAAGAATGCATTCACACACCACACACAAGGGGTAAAAAAGGTCTGCAATTCTTGTTTATCTCCAAAATATGTGAGATAATTCCGATTTAAAGGCTCCCTAAATATGGCGCCTCCCTCTCTCCATTTAATCATTCAGATCCTCCTTCCAGGTACGTAATCATGTAAAGAACAAAATGGGTTTAGACGTTTAGAGAAACTTTTTTCTTTCTTCATTTTTCGGATATAATAAAGTATTTTACTAAAGAATGCATTCACACACCACACACAAGGGGTAAAAAAGGTCTACAATTCTTGTTTAACTCCAAAATATGTGAGATAATTCCGATTTAAAGGCTCCCTAAATATGGCGCCTCCCTCTCTCCATTTAATCATTTAGATCATCGTCCTTTCAGGTACGTAATCATGTAAAGAACAATGGGTTTAGACGTTTAGAGAAACTTTTTACTTCTTCATTTTTCGGATATAATAAAATATTTTACTAATGAATGCATTCACACACCACACACAAGGGGAAAAAAATCTGCAATTTTTGTTTATCGTCAAAATATGTGAGATAATTTTGATTTAAAGCCTCCCTAAATATGGCGCGCCCTTTCCTCCATTTAATCATTTTGAGGGTCCTGTCATGTGTGTAATCATGTAAGGTACAAAATGGGTTTGAGCTATCTCTAGAAACATTTAGAGAAATTTTTCTTTCTTCATTTATCGGACATAATAAAATATTTTACCAAAGAATGCATTCAGACATACACAAGGGGGAAAAAAATCTGCAATTCTTGTTTATCGTCAAAATATGTGAGATAATTTCGATTTAAAGCTTTCCTAAATTTGGCGCCCCTCAGCTACGGCGCAATTAATTAGTCAAAAAAATTTAGCACTCCATAAGGAAGCGGAAGAGTTGAATAAGTGGTGGTCCTTTTCCAGTTTCAGGGAAGGTAATCTGAGCCTTTAGCTTAAATGGATTTCTTTAAAGAACGCATCCTAACATCCTACATTCCTCTGATATGTTTTATCACAAGTTCTTTGTATTTTACTCAAATAAAGAACACAGAAGTCGCTGCATGTGAAAGTTTAGCGCCTTTAAGCACAAAGAAGGTCCCTTGCTCAGCAGATCTTCATAGACCCAAAAGATGATTCACACTTGGTTATAGAAAATGTAAAAAAAAAAAAAAAAGTACAATCTAAAATTATTTATCTCCGCTCTTTACTCCTATCGCCGGTTTGCGCCCCCCGCGACTAGGCGCCCCGTGCAGTGGCACACTTCGCACACCCCTTGGGCCGGCCCTGATGAGAATTAAAATAACTTTCAAAACTATGTGCTATTCTATCATTAAAACATCAGTTCTGTAATTAAAGTGTTTATATGATCAGTTTTTAATTTTAATAAAATGTACACTTACCCAGCCATACAAGTGCAATGTCCAGAAATTATTTCTCCATCCAATGTAGCAATAATCCAAGGCAAATGAATTTTTTTTTTGCTGTTTGACTTGCTTCAACTTCTGCTGCTATAATGCAAACACCTACATCATTTCTGTAGCATTTTACGTTTCCAACTTTTCCAGAAGAAACGTAATTATAGCAAGGCAAATATGCATAGTTCTGAAATGCTAATTTAGAATACGTTTGATGTTTCACCACCAAATACGAAAAAATATCAAAAATGCTAATAGTAGGCCATCGCGTACTATTGAAAGCGATGTTACGAATATTATCATCCAAAGGATCAGGCAATTCAAAGCCATTGAAAAATAACTTCTCATAATAACTTTTTTTCCGTTCGTCACTTAAGGCTTTATAATATGAGGAACTCATTTTCCAAATTGACAAAGATAAAGAAAGATTGAAAAAAATCGCAAGTCAAATTAAGCTCTGCGGCTCTACGATCTTGACAATGTCTTTGACGGTGTGTAGCAGACGAACCGGAAGTTAGGCGGACCACAACGACGCAGCATCCGCTTACCAAGGGGTTTGTTTGTTTTTTTAGAAAACGAGGTGAATACAATAAATGATTGTTAGGTGCGCCACACATCAGCGAGACATACGACAATAATCGTGAGACATGAGGCAAATTCTGCTGTTCAAACTGGTTTTTTCTTTGTTAACAGGGTGAAATTGTCGCATGCCTCACGCTTTTCTGCCGCATGTATCCCTGGTGTGTGGCGCGCCTTACGGTGTCCTGCACCAAACCTTAAAGTTTGTACCATGAATTTAGAATCACCATGTATAGTAGTCTTAATTTTATTTACTGTGACGTCACGAGAATATCGTCCCTTTAATGAAATATTAAATCTAATGGAAGACGATATTTTGAATTTATTTATTTATTGTGAATAGATAATATTCTCCTTTTGGGTTCGAGGCTAGAAAATCCGTCTGCTTGGGAATAACCGAGGAATAACATTCATAACCTCGCCACTGAAAAGCATTGTGTTTAAAAAATTTAGGCTTATATTTTATTTTTATATGGAGTTTTAGACTTTTTCAGGGACAGATATGAGGCATTCTCACAAAATTTTAACTTTCAGGAATAAAAGTCTGGTGAAATTAAACTTACTAAAGTAACATTTTTAACTTATAGATGAATGCCTTAATGATTCGAAATAAAGAAAAAATGATTAGCAGCGACGATTTTTTTTATTTAACTGAGGTTTATGTTAAACTTATGTTACGGAAAATTCAACTCTGCAAGTTTAATTTTCCTTACCATTTTACCACTAAAACTTTTTATTTTCTTCGAAATTTTTACTTATAATGAATTTGCATAGTACCCATGGGACATTCAAAAAAGAAATAACAATGTAGTATTTTTAGTACAAAATTTTAGTATAACATTGTCTTAAAGGGGTATTAAAGAAGGGACGGTAAGGTAAAAAGAGGGGGCGGTATAGGAAAAAAAGGACGAAATGGGAAAAAAAGGAACAGTAAGGGAAATTACCACCTATTTTAGGCAAATCATGTTAAGACTAAGTGATAGTCTCAGTGTTTATTGATTTTTAGAAACAGTTGTTAACATTGGATTAAATAATTTTTTTTTTTAATTTACCTCAAAAAGTGCAGGAATAAACCTTGGGGACAGTAAGTCTACCAATAAAGCCACGATCTTGAAATTGATATTTAAATGCAGATTTAAATTCTGCAGTAAAATTTCCTGTCAAAGAATTTTAGACATTCTTTCTCTAGCACACTTTTGCATGAGAAAAAACTTGAAAAAAATTCTGTGGCTGCATCTGAAGTGATTTTCTGTATAAGTTTAGCAAGAGGGACGGTAAGGATGAAAAACCCTGGGACAGAGTTAAACTTGCGAGTTTAATTTTCCTTACCGTCCCCTTAACATTTCACATCGCTAACTTCTTATTTTCCTCTAATTTTTCTTATAATGAATTTGCATAATACCCACAGAACATTCAAATAAGAAATAATAACAATGTAGTATTTTTAGTACAAAATTTTGGTATAACATTCTCTTAAAAGGATGTTAAGGAAAAAGAGGACGGTAAGGGGGAAAAAGGGGCGGTAAGGAAAATTACCACCTATTTTTAGGCATTTCCTGTTAAGATTTGGTGATAGCCACAATGTTCATTGACTTTTAGCAACAGGCAGGGGCGGCCGGTCCATTGGGGCCACTGGGGCCAGGCCCCACTAGAATTTTCTGTTCATTTAAAAAATTTTGATTCATATTTTTAATTTAAAACTTTAAAAAAAAAAAAGAACTGTTTACTAAAAATATATTGCAAAGAAACTCCTTCTTACATCGTGCCCACTCATCCGTTATCGACTCTCAGCATCTATTTCTTTCTCAGAGGCAATAAATCACTTTACTGGCAACTACTTACTTCTGAACACCAAGGTTACTGTATCGGGGCACGAGACATTTGTGCCCATTTGGCGCGATAATGAGTATTTCCCTCCCTCACGTGTCATTCAATTTTGGCGATGTACTGCTCTTTTAGAGCTAAATCTTCCGTATTTTTTTTTGCAATGGGGGGCACTGGGCGAGAGTGCCCTTGATCCAAAGTTTGTTATACGGGGATTCTCAAAAATATTCGTCGACATTTGTATTACTATTGCTGCTTATTCGTTGAATTACGCGATCTTTAAGTACTCTGTACTCTCTTTAAACGGAGACACTTGTTATTGTTAAGGTGTATTCCAATCCAAACTGCTTATTTTCTGATTTATTTTTAAATTCATTTTTACTCTCAAACGCATCAAACTGGCGAATTCTCTTATTTAGAAACTACATAATGGGACGTGCTTGTCGATTTTTTGAAAAATGCAGAAAATATTGCAAAAAAAATGCTATCAAAGTGGGAGTTTTGAACCGAATTTTCTGAAGCGGGAGATCTGGGGATGAAAAAAAGGGTCCTAATGAGAAAATAATTGTTTTAAAATCAAATTCTATTGAATTGAGCGAAAAATAAAACCACACGGCCTCTTAAACATCACTTCAAAAATCATCTCAGCAAGTTTCATGTTTTTACTTTTAAAAATGAGTCTGAAAGTGTCCCAGAAAATTTCGAGCTGTTGAGGGTGGAAAAATATTTTTTCGAACACACCCTTAAATTCTTGAAATAAAAATATGAATTCTGTAGATGATTTATTATGCCCTTTTCAACAATGAATTTGGAAGAAAAACTTGAAATTAAACGCCTGGGACCTTATCAACCGAAGAATTTTGAAATGCAACGAAAAGATGGGGGAAAACACGCTATTTCTCTACACAGTGGTATCAAAAATTTCTGTGTATTTCAGCAAGTGAAGAAAAAAAAAGCATTGTTCTGTTTTTATTTTTTATTGTTTGGAGGGATGAAATTATGGAGTATGGCCGGCTGTAACGATTTGAAGCATTTTTCTGAAAGAGTAAAAAAAAACATTAAATGAATACTACTCATTTAAATAATGCTTTTAACTATAAAACCTTCGGAACTGTCAATATTGTAGTGCAGTTGGATGAAGGTTACAGGATTTCATAACAAAAACATAATGAAATGGTTGAGAAGAACAGGTATGTTCTAAATCGTAAACCAAGGTATGTTTTTAGAATTGGTCACATACGCCTCAAAACTGGACACTATATTGGAAGACCATTTAAACAATGCTACAGTATCTAAAAATACTTAAAAAACTATACAATATGAGCTGTTGGATTGTATATATGAAACGTATATGCATGAAGTTAAAAATGAGATTTCTGCTTCTAATTTTGTAGATTTACAAGCTGACGAAACTATATTGATGTAAATCATTTTACGATATATAAAAAACAACAAACCCTTGAAAAGGTTTGTTCAATTTATTGATGTCTATGATAAAACAGCAGAGGGACTTACTATAATCTTAACTCAAAATTTAGAAAAGTTTTATTTAAAAGATAAGCTTGTTGCGCAAGCATATGACGGTGCGCTGTTGTGAGCGGGTGTCATACTGGAGTTCAAGAGCGAATGAGAGAAAATTTTAAAACATTTTTGAAAAACTCTATGGGACAGGAACGATTAAGCACACTCTTGCTGTTCTTTCAGTCCACAAAGATTTTATTAGTACAATATCAGAATTTGATGTAAAAGTAAGTGAAAGATTTGCTAGTCGAAAAAATCGACGTGCCTAATTTCTATTTAAATAATGCATTAAATTTTAATTTGTGAATGGATTAAATCTCTGCAAGAAAAATATGTATTTTTTTCTATTAAATTATGAGATAATTATTTTTTGTTTTATTTGTGAATTTGTTTTTTAATTTAATAATGTTTGACCAGAGTAAGTTTAATGTGAATAATGGTAATTAAATTTAAAGTTAGTGAAAGATTTGCGCATCTAAAAACATACCAAACTTTTATTTAAATAATGTACTAAATTTTAATTTCTGAACAGTTTCAGTGTTTGCAAGTAAAGTTTATATTTTTTTTCTGTAACGTTGTGAGATTGTTATTATTATTACTATTATTATTATTATTATTATTATTTTGTCTATTTGTTTTTTAATTAAATAATGATTGATCAAAGTATGTTCAATGTTAATAATGGCAATTAATGGTATGTTAAAAATTGTAATTAATTTGATAAATTTGAAATTAACGTTGATTACTTGAAAAAATAATAATTTTTTTTTTTTTTTTTTTTTTTTTTACAAAAGTAAGAAATAAAAGTTTTAAATAATAGTTAGTTTTAAATAATTTGTTTTCATGTTTAAACAACAAATATTAATACATAAAAATTTACAATATGTTATGAGGACCGGGCCCCACCAGTGAAGATTGGCACGAGCCGCCACTGGCAACAGGTATTTACATTGGATTGAATTTTTTAAAACAATTTACCTCGAAAAGTGCAGGAATAAACCTTGGGGACGATAAGACTACCAATAAAGCTACAGTGCTTGAAATTGATATTTAAATGCTGATTTAAATTCTGCAGTAAATTTTCTGTCAAAGAATTTTAGCCATTCTTTCTCTAGCATACTTCTGCATGAGAAAAAAGTTGAAAAAAATTTGTGGCTGCATCGGAAGTGATTTTCTGTATAATTTTAGCAAGAAGGGCGGTAAGGAATATAAAATCCAGAGACAAAGTTAAAAAAAATAATAACAATCGTAAAAATGTGTGCAGGTTAATTTTTTGCTACATATTTATATAAAAACAATAGTCCCAGTTTCGGAAAAACATTGCATCGAATTACTTTTATTGAAACAATTTTATACAGACAGCTCCAAACTTAAAAATCAGCATCAGGGACACGGGACGGTATAGGAGTTTTCCAGGTGTTTGGACCCCCAACATCGTCCAAAACTTATTTATCTCGTTAATACTGTTATATAGTCATGCAATGGGATGTTTTCCAGCATAAAAAAACAGGACTATTTGCTAATATTAAAATTATTATTCAGGGACTTAATAGTCAAAATTATGTGAGAATGCCTCATATAGCTCTTTATACTCTTTTCTCTATTTTAATGGAATTGCACGACATTTTTCATTTTATTTATTAAATAAAAATTTAATTTTTTATTAATAAGTATATATAGATTTTAATTAATATGCATATAATTATTCATCGAAAATAATTCATCGAAAATAAATCTGCAGTATGCATACTGCATAACAATATGCATGCATTTACTTGTATACAGGCTGCATCAAATGACGCAATAAGGTCAATAAACGCTCTAGCCACTATTTTATTTTTACACCACGTGATTCCCACTGTGACGTCACGAGAATACTGTCCATAAATGGACAGTATTCTACCTCCCGGTTCGAGGCTATAAAAAAAACACATCTGTTTGGGAAAACATTGAAAAATCGCTCCATTTGAAAGCTCTTGAAGAATTCACTTATTTTTTATTCTTCTACTGAAACGATAGAAATGTATGCAATAGATCTGAATAATATAAGCTATATTCATTCAATTTTAGATTATTTTTATCTAAATTATCGAATTTATTAGAAATATAACGTTGAAATAAATTAGGCTGTAGCCAGTGCTATAAAATGATTGAAATTCCAAGTGTTTAAATTGAGGTTTGTTTATAAATTATGCAAATTAAAAATATTTTACTTAAATCTGCTTTTATTTTACGATTTCAATGTTAATTTTTAGTATTTAGAAAAGCTTTCATTTAAATTTTGAAAATCATGCTTTTATCAAATTTTTCATTTTTATTAATTAAATAATGAAAGAATATTCCTTTGTTTTTATTAATTCATTTTCTGAGCTGATAAGTATCACAATAAAATAATGTAACTGAGAGAAATAGTTAAAAAAAATAGCGAATGTAAAGTGAAAACAAATTATCACGTCACCATTTTACTTACTGTAACGTCACGAGAATACTGTCCATAGGATTTTCACTTTGTGTCCGAACTCGAAGATTAGCCTCATGAACATACTCTTTTTTTCGAGTGTAATTGTGCCATAATTCGCATATGGTGCTGTTTTATTATAAAGTAGGCAGCCACTCAACCGAATGATTAGCATGCTGGACACAAAATGAGGAGATTAGGCCGATGTTCACGGGTTCGAAACCAGTGCGATCCGGACTGGGTGACTGTGCCAGATTTTTGTGGTTTTTCTTTTACAAGACCGATAATTCGGATAACTTTTCCCTTCAAAATTCCTTCCTGGAGATAGTCCTATAGCAATATTAGCCATGGAATACTTCCATTATTTTGGTCGATGAGCGTTGCTTAACAAATCGCCCATACTCCTGATTGCACTGTACAATAGTGTTTTTCGAATGTGCTACATTACCCTTTTTTACCTGAGAAAAATTATATATAGAGAAGAAAATTATTTCTTTATTCCGATAAAAAAAGAAAAAAAAATCATTAATTACAGTATTTTTGCACGAAAGAAAATATGATTGCGGTTGTGCAGCCATTTTTAAAAATTCTGCATCTTTTAGGTTTTTAGAAATTACCGTTTTCTGATTTAGTTTTATATGATTAAGGAAAAAAAAAATTATTCAATTCAAGGAAGAAATATGCAAATGATGGTTGTCATATCCTATTTTGATAAATATGAAGGAAATTAAAAATTACGAAATGAAAAGTACTTTTGGATTTCATTTCTGAAAACATGAATGATAAATTAAGATTTCGTTTAATTATTTTGCTTTTTCATTCGTAAAAGATAGTTAATCAAATAAATAAACATCTTGAAATCCTAAATTTTGAAGTTCCATCGAACCCACTCACATTTCCATTATTAAAAAATATTATATGTGATTTTTCAACGTCGAAATGGAGTTGTAAACAATTAACATGAAACAATGAAGCAAACTGTGTGGTTTTAAAGAGGAATTTTTTATATTTTTTAACTATTTTTAAAGTTTTGGAACAAAGTAAACCCTGCTAGAGGTTTCTTTGGTCCATTCATTTAGTTTCATATAAAATGAATACATTTTTATGGAAAACCCTTCCAATAGCATTTGCTAATAAATTAACATTGCAAACCCGATAAACAAATGGTTTTTTGTTTAACATTTAAACACAATTAACCAATTGTTAATATTAAAGAAACGAGAAACAGTTTTCGTCATGTTATCCCCATCTCAGCAACTGGAACAAAAACAATTAATGTAACAAGAACAAAAGAACTTCTTGAGTCTTTCTTCGTCAGGCACAAAGAAGACGTGCTTTTACTATGAAAGCAGCAGCAAGATTCAAATGCTTTCATAGTAGAGGCATGTTTTTTTTTTTCTTGCGCCTGACGTAGAAAGGCTCAGATCTTTCAAAAGGCCTAGCGCAATTAAAAGTTTTTGATGGTCTTTTAAGAAGTTCTTTTGTTCTTATTCATTCACACCAGTTTCAACTTAATTTCTTTCAATTAAGGTAACATTTTGCAACAGTAACATTTGAAAAAAAAGTTATTTAAAACATGTTTTAAAAGATTTGGTTGTATAAAAGGCATTTCCAAGTAATTAGGTCTATTTTCGGACCAAAAGAGGCCTGGCACAAAGTAGCCCCGAATTGCTAGTTTTCATGCTAGCTTTATGAAAACGTAAACATTTTCTGCCAAAATAAAAAGTTAAAGGAAAAGTTATGATCACACGTGTGTTACGAGTTACTAAAGGTAATATTTTGACACTTGTTTTATTTGTAGCTCTTATCAAGATTGTTTCACAATAGAAAGTTTGGAGAGTTAAAATCTACACACGAAAACAGTTGTTTACAAACACATTCAGTGTTGCCATTAAAAAATTTTTTAAATTACCCCAAAACTATTCAAATACCCTATAATAGGATATAAATTATTTTTCAAGGGCAAAAACTCCAAATTATCTTCTATTGTTTGTTCAATACAAAGAATAAAATCCTTTTTTATGGGCTGGACCAAAGTAACCCCGCAAGGACCAAAGTAGGATCGACGGTATATTTAAATAATAACTAATCACTTAAAGGATCGACGGTATATTTAACCCTTATGTCAATGACTGGGTACCGGGTACCTTTTTCCTCGTTTCATTCCGTTTTCAGAGTGTTAATATCAAAAGAAACTAAAATGAATTTAGATCCCCATTATTTGTAGTATTCACTGTTCATTAGTATAATCACTTAAAAATTTGGAATTTTTTTTATTACTTTTTTGAGGCTTTAAACATTTTTATACCTGCCATCAATGACCAGGGTACCCGGGTACCCATACAAATTTTCTGTGGAAAAATATGGAAATTGATAGATTATTTAGATTTAGATCAATAAAAGTCCTTCCGGCCAGTGCCGGGAGGAAGGGGTAGCTTTCATATTCCTTATTTTAAAAAAGCCAACTTATATTATTCAAACACACGAAGCTCAATTTAGTGGAAACCGAATGTAGGAGATTCAATACCAATTTTTATCAATACTAAATCATTATGAATGAGAATTTCGCGAAATTAGTCAGCTTTATCCAAGCTGCTTTTAATTAAAGTAACTTATATTTGGCTGCCAAATTTGGCGATTTCTTAAAGTGCCTGCCATTTTAAGACAACATGGTGGATGAGGCTAACAAGTGAACTTGGTCGAGACCTTAGTAATTGCTGTGCACATGCTCACTCACATCGGAATCGGTTGATATATACGAGTGCTGTCGCAGGCAAAAAATCAGATTTTTCAAAATGTCACCCACGTTAGGAATTGAAACTACTATATCTGAGCCATTTTTTAAGATAAAGGCAAACAAAAAATGCTCCTGAATCCTTATATCAAGGTCAAATACTTAAGAAAGAAACCTTTTTCAATTTCTAATTTTTTTGCACCTCACTTTAAATATAATTTTTTTTAATTTAATGGCCGCCATTTTGAAACAAGATGGCTGATGAAGCTGGCCAGCGAACTTGGTCGAGATATTGATGTATACTATCCACATGCCTTCTTCCATCGAAATAGGCGAATACGTGTGGTATCGCGTGACAAATACGAGATCGTTTCAAAGTGTTAGCCATGATAGAAATTCAAAGTGCTATAATTCAACCACTTTTTAAGATATAAACAAAAGAACAAATTTTCAGAAACAAAAACTGCTCCGAATCTTTGTATCAAGGCCAAACACATAAAAAAAATCTTTTTCATTTTCCAATTTTTTAATACCTCATTTTAAATTTTAAAATACATTTTAAAAAAAATCGCAACCTTTTTGAAACAAGATGGCGAATGAAGCTGGCCAACGAACTCGGTCGAGATATTGGTATGCACTATGTACAGACCAAGTAATATCCAAATCGGTTCATAAATACGCCTGTTATCGAAAGACAAAAGTCAGGTCGTTTTAAAATGTCAGCCACACTAGAAATTCAAAATATTATAACTCAGCCATTTTTTTAGATATAGACGAAACAAAACCTGTTCCGGAATCTTTGTATTAAGGTCAAACACATACGAAAAAATCTTTTTCATTTTCCAAATTTTTAGCATCTCATTTTAAATTAAAATTTTTTTTAATTTTTTTAAATGGCCGCCATTTTGAAACAAGATGGCGGATGAAGCTGGCCAACGAACTCGGTTGAGTTATTTGCATGTACTACGTACACACCAAGGTACATCCAAATCGGTTCATAAATACGTCTGTTATCACGTGGCAAAAATCAGGGCGTTTCAAAATGTCAGCCACGCTAGAAATTCAAAATGCTATAACTCAGCCATTTTTTAAGATATAAACGAAACAAAAACTGCTCCCGAATCTTTTTGTCAAGGTCAAACACATAAGAAAAAAATATTTTTTCAATTTTAAATTTTTTGGTACCACATATCCAATTTAAATTTTTCTTAAAATTTTAAATGGCCGCCATTTTTAAACAAAATGGCGGATGAAGCTGGCCAACGAACTCGGTCGAAACATTGGTCTGTACTATGTATAAACGAAGTTACATCCAAATCGGTTCATAAATACGCCTTTTATGGCGTGACAAAATTCAGGACGTTTCAAAATGTCAGCTTCGCTAGAAGTTCAAAATGCTATAACTCAGCCATTTTTTAAGATATAGACAAAACAAAAACTGCTACGGAGTCTTTGTATAAACGTCAAATACATAAGAAAAAAATATTTTTCTATTTTCAATTTTTTGGTACCACATTTCAAATTTTAAATTTTTTAAAAATTTTTAAATGGCCGCCATTTTGAAACAAAATGGCGGATGAAGCTGGCCAACGAACTCGGTCGAGACATTGGTATGTACTATGTACACACTGAATTACACCCAAATCGGTTCATAAATACGAGAGTTACAGTATGACATAGGTCAGATATATATATATATATATATATATATATATATATATATATATATTGATATATATATATATATATATATATATATATATATATATATATATATATATATATATATCAATTTTGAACGGAGGGTGGTTTCGGGGTCTGGGGGTCATGATCGATGAAAATATACCAAAATTTTTTGAAATCGCTTTCCTCCGAACGGCTGCAATAGGTAGCTTTTTTGTAAAGAAAGCTACCTAAAACTTTAATTTAATTTGAAAAAGGGGTTAGATATATTTTTTAAGGTAAAAAGTATTACATTTACGTGAAATTTTGTGGACAACCTGTACAAAAGCAAATGGTGCTGGAATGTACATCACATACTGGCTTTCCACATTGTTTACATGATTTTCTGGTTTTCTGCGCCGTTTTTGAAGCTCTAACAAGCACATCTGACACAAACTGCTTTTATCCTTCTTGTTTCAACTCGCCTTAAGCTTTTTGAACTGTGTTCTGAACGTGTGGCAGATTCAAGTACGGTCAAAGATTTTTTTCAGTTTACTTTCAATTCCCGATTTGGTCGAAAAATTTATCATATCCTATGCATTTTGTGATTGATCTGGAATTGCTGGAACCCTCAAGATCTCACCTAATTCTCCCAATAACAGGCGACGATTGTCTGTTTTATTTATAACCATATCACTATTTGCAGTATGCATAATGTAAGTAGCAAGTACTGCTATATCCACAATATAGAAAAATAATGCAAGTGGCCATGTGGTTGTATGCCTATGTGTTGTATATTGCCCCAATAATTCACCCATTATATCCACTCCATATTTAAGTTTCCTTATAAAACTGAATCATTTCGAGTTTATCTTTCTGTCCTGTGATGGTTTTATCATGATGCATAGTAAACATTAAAATGACATCTTTGTTTCTTTTTGGAACTAACGAACAAATACTTGTCGAACAAATACATATGCATACTTATTACGAACAAATACTTATGTGCGGAAATAACTGCTCATCAACCGTTTACTCTTCCGTCGGTATATATTTTGTCAATAGGTTAGGATTTAGCATAGTCCTTAAATCACGAATTGCTGCAGCTTTAACATTTTGAAGACATCCCACTCGTGAGTTCTTGTTGTCAAAACGAATAAATCTGAGAATATTCCAGAATCGGTCTACACTCATACTTGCTCGATAAAACGGATATAAGTTTTCCATGTCCCTAATGTGTGATCTTTGTTTGAATTGTTGACACCTGAAGTACAGTAGAATCCCACTAATCCGAAATTCCGGTTTATCCGAACCAATTTTATTTTTCGTATAAATGTCAGGGAAAACGTGTAGAAAATAGAATTAAACAAAAAATGGCACTAAGCATGTTTTTTTCTTTAAACAGCTTGAATAGAATTAACAAAATGCTCAATAAATGCAAAAGTACAACATATGTACACAAATGTAAAATGGAAACATTCATTGCAGGCCTACTGGCAGAACCCCATCTTAAAAAAAATATCTCGAATATCAGTTTGTTTGCCAGTATTATAAAATTATTTTCTAAAATGCAAAAAGTATTTAATTCGGATAATAGAAATTTATTTTTCCTTTCAACAGTTTGATTTCGCAAATTGTCTACAGAATTTTTTTTTCATCTTACCTTCGTCGACGTGGTGACTGAGCTATTTGCAGATTCGAAATTTTGAACCTCTTGTAATGGGTTGTTACGTAATTATTCATCCTGAAGTTCCATTGTATTATTATAAACATCAGGAGTTATTAAACAAAGAATAATATTTTTTCCGAAAGTCGTGCCGGATTATCCAGCATGCCGGACCTTAGGATGCCGGATTAGAGGATGTTTACGGTACTACTGAGTACTTATAACTTACATTTGGTTTAGCATGCATCTTTTTCTTTTCTATTTTCATCGAAATTCCGGATAATTCGAATTTTTTGCAATCCGAACAGGCACCGGTCCCAATTAGTTCGGATTATCGGGGTTCTACTCTAATTAATATTTATAAAAATGCATCAAATTAATCTTCTCTAAAGGCAAACAGTTATACTGTATGAAATAGGGGTGTTTTATGGCTCGCGTATGTTAAAATCGCAGCAGGTACCCGGGTACCCCGGTCATTGGACACAAGGGCAAATTTTGGTCATTGACATAAGGGTTAAAGTTTTCAAAATAACTTAGAAAAATAGTGCATAATTAAGGCTTTCTTCCTTCATAAGAAATGCCCAGATTATTTTTATATTTATTACATTATTATTAAGGTAAGATTTTTATGGCTGAAAGCATTTTTAGCTATTGTTCACTCTACGAACTTTTTCAGAACCCCACAAAAAATTGTCTAGATTCCATACTGTACGAGAAAATATAATATGCCGCTTTCTTGTTTAAAAGTCCTTCCGGCCAGTGCCGGGAGGAAGAGGTAGTTTTCATAATCCTTATTTTAAAAAAGCCAACTTATATCATGCAAACACACGAAGCTCAATTTAGTGGAAACCGAATATAGGAGATTCAATACTAATTTTTATCAATATAATAAATAAGAATTTCGCGAAATTAGTCAGCTTTATCCAAGCTGCTTTTCTTTAAAGTAACTTATATTTGGCTGCCAAATTCGGCAATTTCTTAAAGTGCCTGTCATTTTAAGACAACATGGTGGATGAGGCTAAGCAGTGAACTTGGTCGAGACCTTAGTAATTGCTGTGCACATGCTCACTCACATCGGAATCGGTTAATATATAAGAGTGCTGTCGCATGCAAAAAATCAGATTTTTCAAAATGTCACCCACAATAGAAATTGAAACTGCTATATCGGAGCCATTTTTTAAGGTAAAGACAAACAAAAAATGCTCCTGAATCCTTATATCAAGATCAAATACTTAAGAAAGAAACCTTTTTCAATTTCTAATTTTTTTTGCACCTCACTTTAAATATATATATATTTTTTAATTTAATGGCTGCCATTTTTAAACAAGATGGCTGATGAATCTGGCCAGCGAACTTGGTCGAGGTGTTGATGTATACTATCCACATGCCTTCTTACATCGAAATAGGCGCATACGTGTGTTATCGCGCGACAAATACAAGATCGTTTCAAAATGTTAGCCATGCTAGAAATTCAAAGTGCTATAAATCAACCATTTTTTAAGATATCAACAAAAGAACAAATTTTCAGAAACAAAAACTGCTCCGGAATCTTTGTATCAAGGCCAAACACATAAAAAAAATCTTTTTCATTTTCCAATTTTTTAATACCTCATTTTGAATTTTAAATTTAATTTTTTTTTAATGGCAACCCTTTTGAAACAAGATGGCGAATGAAGCTGGCCAACGAACTCGGTCGAGACATTGGTATGTACTATGTACAGACCAAGTTACATCCAAATAGGTTCATAAATGCGCCTGTTATCGCGTGACAAAAATCAGGACGTTTCAAAATGTCAGCCACGCTAGAAATTCAAAATGCAATAACTCAGCCATTTTTTAAGATATAGACAAAACAAAAACTGCTCCGAAATCTTTGTATAAAGGTCAAATACATAAGAAAAAAATATTTTTCCATTTTCAATTTTTTGGTACCACATTTCAAATTTTAAATTTTTAAAAAAAATTTAAATGGCCGCCATTTTGAAACAAAATGGCGGATGAAGCTGGCCAACGAACTCGGTCGAGAGATTGGTATGTACTATGTACACACTGAATTACATCCAAATCGGTTCATAAATACGCCTTTTATCGCGTGACAAAATTCAGGACGTTTCAAAATGTCAGCCACGCTAGAAATTCAAAATGCTATAACTCAGCCATTTTTTAAGATATAGACGAAACAAAAACTGCTCCGGAATCTTTGTATAAAGGTCAAATACATAAGAAAAAAATATTTTTCCATTTTTAATTTTTTGGTACCACATTTCAAGTTTTAAATTTTTTTAAAAATTTTAAATGGCCGCCATTTTGAAACAAAACGGCGGATGAAGCTGGCCAACGAACTCGGTCGAGACATTGGTATGTACTATGTACACACCGAATTACATCGAAATCGGTTCAAAATTACGGTAGTCACAGTGTGACATAGGTCATATATATATATATATATATATATATATATATCAATTTTGAACGGAGGGTGGTTTCGGGGTCTGGGGGTCATGATCGATGAAAATATACCAAAATTTTTTGAAATCGCTTTCCTCCGAACGGCTGCAATAGGTAGCTTTTTTGTAAAGAAAGCTACCTAAAACTGGGCATTTTTTACTTAGAAGTAATGCAATTCAGAAAATACAACAAATATCATGAATGCGATTATGTATTAACTTTTATTTAACTCCCTTCTAGAGAGCTTTGAGGGTGGGACAGAATAGAGAATATTCATTTCTTAAAATTAAACTTCAGTTACGAAATCCGATAAAATTTGCTATTTAGTACACTTAGAAAAGTTAAACACTGTTTTAAGAAGAAAAAAAAATTAAAACTAACTAAATACACTTGGAGGAAATCTAAATTAATTTCATGCACATTTTGCGAAAAACATTGGCGCGCCCATGGAGCTAAGTGTACTGAAGCTCCTCCCAAAGCACGAGGTTATCGGAATTATTTAAAGTTTTCTAAAGTTATGAAAGTTTTTTTAATTATTAAAATTAATAAAATTAAAAACTTTGAAAAATATTCATTTTGTCCATTTTTTTTTTTAAAAATAAAATTTCTTATGAAATTTGAAATATTAGCATTTTTAATATTTGCTAATTCAAAAATTTAAAATTTTTAAAGTTCTTTATTAGAACTATTTCTTACAGCAATATGGCGAGGACTTGATTATCGCAAGAACAAACGGGACAGATTCCCTCAGGTCCGCACTTCTAAAAGAGGATCCCAAGGTCTAAAATTGGATATTTTTGCTCAAAATTAATACAAATTGTGGTTACAAAGATGTCACGGAGGCCCCACCTGAATTTTAGCCCCGTATCTTCACGTAACCGGCCCTGCATATGGCCATTGGCAAATGCCCTTTTTTGAGATAAGAAAATTCTCCACATCTTCATATCTCAGTTCTTTCCATTTTCGATACACGTAAAGAAATATAGCAATACTTTCCAAGTATGCTAAGATAGGAAAAGCAAACAATTCTCATTACATGCATATCATTAGGTTGCGGTCAGTGCAAGGAGGATCCGAATAATTAAGAATGCAACGAAGGAAGTTTTCCTCTCGAAGTTCAACTACATTTTCATGGTAGATTCCGTGCTGTTTATTTCTCTCGCTTTTCCCCAAACTTATCCTACATTTCTAATAGCGCGTGACTTGGAATTGACAGCTCCCCTCCCCTCCCCTCCCCCCCCTTTCTAGTACTTTTGAATAATCTCCTTTCATATAGCATCATTATTATGTAATCATTTAACAACGTGTAGGCAAAATTAAATTTGATCATATTTTAAATTCCATATGTTTTTGTCTTTGTTTAGAATTTACTTCATCAACACGAGATACGTAATCATAACAACAAACTTTTAAGAATAATTGTACTCACATTTTTTTTTCATGATGTTCGAATTAAGTTGCTATCTTTATGTTATAATGCATTAAGCATACCGGCCCGTCCCATCCCGAGTCAAATGAAAAAAATTCGGCCGACGGTCCTGAACAATTACAGGCATATATAGACCTGTAAAATATGCTATACCCTCCAAAGCATAATTCTGATTGCGCCACTGACGAGAAAAGATGAAGGTGAGCCAAGGTAGTATAGTATACTCAGTTGTATTTTTTATTACTTTTCCAGGGTGAGTTCAAATCAAAGCATGCAAAATTAACAAAAGAAACGGAAGATTTTTCCAGCAATTAGCTGCCCAAGGGAGGTGATAAACATGTCAGGGATCCTCCTCCGCTATATTCGCATTCTCTTGCCGTCCGAAAAAAAATTGACCTCACAAAACAGGCCGAAAAAGATCCCCGCACTCTGAGGCTTAGATGCCGTTCGTTCGAACTTATGGTTATGGCACATCAATTTATTTTCTCTCATTGTCACTTTATACAAAAAAAAAAAAAAAAAAAAAAAATCGAAGTTCTTTTTTTAAATTTAAAAATAGTATAACTCCGTATAATGTTATAATCCCGAACGGTACAACAGTATAGAGCCTCAAAATGTGCCTGGTGCTAGTGTGGCTTAATCTAGCGTCCTAGTTTAGACAAAATGAATAACGCAACATTGCCGAAAATAGATTTTTCACCTTGCTGTGCCTTTAACTTTAGTCTACATTTTCCCAATCATTTGATTCTTTTCTTTTCATTTATTGAGAATAGATGGCAGCACCACAATTTAAATAGCAACAGTCCAATGCACGAAAATACACACATATATATATATATATATAATATCAAAATTTGTAAAAATATCAGAAAAAATATATACACTGAAGAAAGAAAAAGAAAGAATGAAATTAGGTACTAGAAAAGGAATTATTAATTAAACTAGCTGAACCGCTCGGAGTTTACCGCCAATTTGGTATGAATTTATATTTTTAAATGAAAAATTCGCGAAAAAATATTGATGTTTAGTGGTAAAAGCACTCGTAAAAAGATATTCTCTTGTTTTTTTCATGTAGGATGGTTGTATAGTTTTTTTAAAAATTAGTTCTTGTTGTCCGAACTCTTTGAATTTTTTATCGGTTATTGACATAAATTTTTGGCCCTTCTCCTAGAAGTAATAATAACTTTAAACATATTTGATATATATTATAAAAAAGATGTTATGGTTTTTTTTCTGTTTCACAAAACCCTCTCTATTTCCACCCCCATGGTCCGATTTTGCCCATTAACGAACTTGACGGAGATTTTCTGCCCCTTGATTTTATGTATCAGTTTGGTAGAGATTTGTGCAGAATATTATGGAAGTTATCGTGTCCATAAAAAAGTGATATATATAATATATATATATATATATATTTATACCGGGTGTGCTCACCTAGTTTCAAGACTGGTCTGTGAATACAAAATTTATTAAACATTTTTGTACAGCGAACTAAAATTCTTCGAAATATGACCCTTGGGCATCAACGCACCGCTGCCAGCGTTTTTTCCATTATTCATATAGGCTCCCTGGAAGTCTTCGCGCGCAAGGCTGTTAAGGAACCTCATCGAAGCTGCTTGGATCGCTGGAATCTTGTCGAATCGCTTCCCTTTCAGGCCTTTCTTCATCCGGGGAACAAAAAAAGTCGCCGGGAGTAAGGTCGGAGCTGTATGGGACTTCGGTAGCATTGCCATGTTAAACTTATCCAAAACTTCGGTAGCTGCGTGCGAGAGGCGCATTGTCGTTGTGAACAATCCAATCGTCTCTGATGTATGGGCAGGCGCGCCGGACTCTGTCTTTCAAATGGCGGTGCATTCCAGCTTAAAACCAGTAGCGGATAGGGACAGCTTAATGCAACAATGTTAAAACGTCGAGCGTACTGGGTATAGCATAGCGATTTGGGGGAAAAAATCAAAAAGTCCCTAGCCGGCTTTGGCACGTTGTTTTGTTGATGTTGATTTTCGTTTGTACTTGGTAGTTATACATGTGTTGTTTTTTTCCCTCATACTTTTATTAATGTTACTGTTATTATTATAATTTAAGATGCTAATGCTTGAAGATAACGCATTATAATTATTAATACTGTAATGTTAAAAAAATTATGAGATGCTCTCATTATACATTTGCTATAAAATAGGAACTGAAATAATCCTAAAATTAAATTATGTTTAGTTCAATGTAATAACTAAAGAAATTGAACTGTGCCCTATTTATTCGATTCTTTTTTTAAATTACTATATATAACAAAGAAACATTTTAAATTAAGACCAAAGTGCAAACAAATAGTAATAGCTTTTAAACCTTTCTAAACTATTTTAAAAACAAATTGAAACCACATTGACATACTAATGTATAGTAATAATGATATATGTATAATTATCTTAGGAAACAAGTATTAAATTATGTATATTTTAAATATAGAAGTATATGCTACTTAAATCATATTTATTGTTTTTTAAATCCTTGACTGAAAGCAAAGACAAAGATTTACCTTAAGGTAAGAAATAATAATTTTATTTTATCCCTTATAAACTAATTTGCTATAAGCCTTAAAGCGGTTAAAATGCCACATGCATATCCCAATCTATTTATTTATATGCAATGAGTTATATATGCAATGCAGTAACATTATTATGACATAAAAGATGAATAGCTTTTAAATTTTAAAAGTAAAAGTTATAGATATTTGTTTACTTATTTAAATAATTCTTACTACAATGTTGGAAAGATCATGTTCTAAAGATTTCGTTTTTAATATTATTTTCAAATATTTTGGTTAGGTGACGCCAGTATTAAATGCAAAATCTTATTTTTTCCCTTTGTTTAAAACCAGCTTTAAAGAATACCTTACAAGATTCCCTTCTCCCTTCTTCTATTACGCAGGTGCTTCTTTAACATTAAACATTGCTGCATTAAGCTGCCCCCATCCGCTACTCTTAAAACCGACCTTACTCAGTTTGTCCGCTTAGATACCAGAGACGATTGAATTGTTCACCACGACAATGCACCCTCTCACATGTTGCTCGCAGCCGCCAAAGTTTTGGCTAAGTTTAGCGAATACTGCCACAAGCCTCCCTACAGCCCCGACCTCGCTCCTAGCGACTTTTTTTACTCCTCCGGATCAAGAAAGGCCTGAAAGGGAAGCGATACCACACGATTCCAGCGATCCACGATTCCAGCTTCGACGAGGTCACTTAACAGCCTTGCGCGCGAAGACATTCAGGGAGACTATGAACAATGGAAAAATCGCTGGCAGGGGTGTGTTGATGCCCAAGGGTCATATTTCGAAGAATTTTAGTATTTGTATTCATGTTGTCATATCAATTGTATATACACTGCAGTGGCGTACACAGGATTTTATTTCGGGGGGGGGGGGGGGCTGACTTAAATTTTCATAATGTTCTAAATCTTACGAAACACGTTGAATTGTGTAATAAACAGAAATCATTTTTGCCAATAAGGCCGTAGCCAGGGAGGGGGGGGGGGCAGGGGTGACTTTGTTCCAAATTTTCCGAAAATTTGAAAAATTTGGTCCAGTCCGAAAATTCGGAGTTAAAAAATATCGCGATTTTTGACATGGTCGCCGAAAAAAATCCATTTCATCAATCGTTCGCAGAAATAAAAGCTCCAATTTTTTTAAAGGATTCGAGAAGGAAAAAAACCGAAATTTTGTCATAGGGCCACGGATAAAATGCGAAGTTTGTCAAAGATTGCGAAAAAAAAAAGTCAAATTTCGTCAAATGCTCGCGGAGGAAACGCTAATTTCGTCAAATGAATACAGAAAAAACCCAAATTTCGTCATAAGACCGCAGAAAAAACGCGAATTACGAAAAAAGATCGCTAAAAACACGCATTCCGTCGAAGGGCTGCGAAAAACAGAGCTAATTTCGTAAAGGATCGCAAAAAAGCTAATTTCGTCAAAGGAGATGGAAAAACGTGAATTTCGTCAAAAGGGCGCAGAAAAGCGCAAATTTCATCAAAAAGACGAGAAAAAACGCTAATTTTGTCAAAAAGCCGCGGAAAAACGCAAATTTCGATGAAGGATTGCGTAAATACGCGAATTTCGTCAAATGACCGCAGAAAAAACACGAATTTCGTCAAAGGGCCGCAGAGAAAATGCAAATTTCGATAAAGGATCGCTAAATAAAGACGCATTCCGTCAAAGGGAAGCGGCAAAAACGCGAATTTCGTTAAAGGATCGCAAAAAAAAAGAAACGCAGGGTCACAAAGAAAGGCCACAGAAATGCGTGAATTTCGTCAAAAGGCTGCGGAAAAAAGCTAATTTCGTCAAAAAGTCGCAGAAAACGCAAATTTCGACGAAGGATTGCGAAAAAACGCGAATTTCGTCAAATGACCGCCGAAAAAACGCGAATTTCGTCAAAGGGCCGCAGAAAACAACGCAAATTTCGACAAAGGATCACAAAAAAACACGCATTCCGTAAAAGGGAAGAGGAAAAAACGCGAATTTCGTCAAAGGCTCACAAAAAAACGTGAATTTCGTCAAAAGGACGCAGAAAAACGCAAATTTCATCAAAAAGACGAGGAAAACAGCAAATTTCGTCAAAAAGAGGTGGAAAAAATGCAAATTTCGACGAAGGGTTGCTTAAAAAAACGCGAATTTCGTCAAAGGGCCGCAGAAAAAAACGCAAATTTCGACAAAGGATCACTAAAAAAAAAACCCGCATTCCATCAAAGGGAAGCGGAAAAAACGTGAATTTCGTCAAAGGCTCAGAAAAAAACGTGAATTTCGTCAAAAAGCCGGGGTAAAAATGCAAATTTCGATGAAGGATTGCCTAAAAAAACAAGATTTTCGGCAAATGACCACAGAAAAAACGCAAATTTCAACAAAGGATCGCTAAAAAAACACGCATTCCGTCAAATGGAAGCGGAAAAAACGCGAATTTCGTTAAAGGATCGCAAAAGAAAAAGAAAAAGCAGGGTAACAAAGGACCACAGAAAAGCGAAAATTTCGTCAAAAGGCTGCGGAAAAAAGCGAATTTCGTCAAAAAGCCGCGGAAAAAAGCAAATTTCAACAAAGGATCTCGAAAAAACGCGAATTCCGTCAGAGTCGCATAAAAACCTCGAATTTCATCAAAAAGTCGCGGTAAAAACGCGAATTTTGAAAAAGAGATCGCTTAAAACACGCATTCCGTCGAAGGGCTGCGAAAAAAAGCCAATTTCGTAAAGGATTGCAAAAAAACGCGAATTTCATCAAAAGGACGAGAAAAAAAAGCAAATTTCGTCAAAAATCCGCAGAAAAAAACGCAAATTTCGGCGATGTATTGCGTAAAAAAACGCAAATTTCGGCAAATTAGCTCGGAAAAGACGCGAATTTCGTCAAAGGACCGCAGAAAAAAAGCAAATTTCGACAAATGATCGCTAAAAAAACACGCATTCCTTCAAAAGGAAGCGGAAAAAACGCGCATTTCGTCAAAGGGAGACAGAAAAAAACGTGAATTTCGTCAAAAGGCCGCAGAAAGACGCAAATTTCATCAAGAAGACGAGAAAAAAGCGCACATTTCCTCAAAAGCCGCTGACAAAACGAAAATTTCGACAAAGGATTGCTAAAAAATCACGCATTCCGTCAAAGGGAAGAGGAAAAAAACGCGAATTTCGTTAAAGGATCGCAAAAAGAAGAAAAAGCAGGGTCACAAGGGCCACAGAAAAACGGAAATTTCGTCAAAAGGCTGCGGAAAAAAGCGAATTTCGTCAAAAAGCCGCGGAAAAAAGCAAATTTCGACAAAGGATTTCGAAAAAACAGCAAATTTCGTCAAAGAGCGCAGAAGAAACGCGAATTTCATCAAAAGGTCGCGGAAAAAACGCGAAGTTCGAAAAAAAGATCGCTTAAAACACGCATTCCGTCAAAGGGCTGCGAAAAAAAAACTAATTTCGTAAAGAATCGCAAATAAAAGCGAATGTCATCAAAAAGAGGAGAAAAAAGAGCAAATTTCGACAAAGGATCTCGAAAAAAAAAAACACAAATTTTGTCAAAGGGCCACAGAAAAAACGTGAATTTCATCAAAAGGTCGCGGTAAAAACGCGAATTTAAAAGAAAAGATCGCTTAAAACACGCATTCCGTCAAAGAGCTGAGAAAAAAAGCTAATTTCGTAAAGGATCGCAAAAAAACGCGAATTTCATCAAACAGACGAGAAAAACGCAAATTTCGTCAAAAATCCGCAGAAAAGACGCAAATTTCGACGAAGGATTGTGTAAAAAACGCGCATTTCGGCAAATGACATCGGAAAAAACGCGAATTTCGTCAAAGGGCCGCAGAAAAAACTCTAATTTCGTTAAAGGATCGCAAAAAAAGAAAAAGCAGGGTCACAAAGAAGGGCCGCAGAAAAACGTAAATTTCGTTAAAAGACTGCAGGAAAAAAAGCGAATTTCGTCAAACAGCCGCGAAAAAATGCTACCTTTGTCAGAGCCGCAGAAAAAATGCAATTTTCATCAAAAAGACGGGAAAAAAACGCGAATTTCATCAAAAAGGCCGCGGGAAAGAAGCAAATTTCGACGAAGAATTTCGTAAAAAAAAATGGCGAATTTCGGCAAAAATCCGCGAAAAAAAACGCAAATTTCGACAAATGATCGCTAAAAAAACACGCATTCCTTCAAAACGAAGCGGAAAAAACGCGCATTTCGTCAAAGGGACACAGAAAAAAACGTGAATTTCGTCAAAAGGCCGCAGAAAGACGAAAATTTCATCAAGAAGACGAGAAAAAAGCGCACATTTCGTCAAAAGCCGCGGACAAAACGCAAATTTCGACAAAGGATTGCTAAAAAATCATGCATTCCGTCAAAGGGAAGAGGAAAAAAACGCGAATTTCGTTAAAGGATCGCAAAAAGAAGAAAAAGCAGGGTCACAAGGCCACAGAAAAACGGAAATTTCGTCAAAAGGCTGCGGAAAAAAGCGAATTTCGTCAGAAAGCCGCGGAAAAAAGCAAATTTCAACAAAGGATCTCGAAAAACGCGAATTTCGTCAGAGTCGCATAAAAACCGCGAATTTCATCAAAAAGTCGCGGTAAAAACGCGAATTTTGAAAAAGAGATCGCTTAAAACACGCATTCCGTCAAAGGGCTGCGAAAAAAAAGCCAATTTCGTAAAGGATTGCAAAAAAACGCGAATTTCATCAAAAAGACGAGAAAAAAACGCGAATTTCATCAAAAAGACGAGAAAAAACGCAAATTTCGTCAAAAATCCGCAGAAAAAACGCAAATTTTGACGATGTATTGCGTAAAAAATAAACCACAAATTTCGGCAAATTACCTCGGAAAAGACGCGAATTTCGTCAAAGGACCGCAGAAAAAACGCAAATTTCGACAAATGATCGCTAAAAAAACACGCATTCCTTCAAAAGGAAGCGGAAAAAACGCGCATTTCGTCAAAGGGACACAGAAAAAAACGTGAATTTCGTCAAAAGGCCGCAGAAAGACGCAAATTTCACCAAGAAGACGAGAAAAAAGAGCACATTTCGTCAAAAGCCGCGGACAAAACGCAAATTTCGACAAAGGATTGCTAAAAAATCACGCATTCCGTCAAATAGAAGAGGAAAAAAACGCGAATTTCGTTAAAGGATCGCAAAAAGAAGAAAAAGCAGGGTCACAAGGGCCACAGAAAAACGAAAATTTCGTCAAAAGGCTGCGGAAAAAAGCGAATTTTGTCAAAAAGCCGCGGAAAAAAGCAAATTTCGACAAAGGATTTCGAAAAAACCGCAAATTTCGTAAAAGGGCGCAGAAAAAACGCGAATTTCATCAAAAGGTCGCGGAAAAAACGCGAATTTCGAAAAAAAGATCGCTTAAAACACGCATTCCGTCAAAGGGCTGCGAAAAAAAGCTAATTTCGTAAAGAATCGCAAAAAAAACGCGAATGTCATCAAAAAGAGGAGAAAAAAAAAGCAAATTTCGACAAAGGATCTCGAAAAAAAAAACGCAAATTTCGTCAAAGGGCCACAGTAAAAACGTGAATTCCATCAAAAGGTCGCGGTAAAAACGCGAATTTAAAAGAAAAGATCGCTTAAAACACGCATTCCGTCAAAGAGCTGCGAAAAAAAGCTAATTTCGTAAAGGATCGCAAAAAACTCGAATTTCATCAAACAGACGAGAAAAACGCAAATTTCGTCAAAATCCGCGGAAAAGACGCAAATTTCGACGAAGGATTGTGTAAAAAACGCGCATTTCGGCAAATGACATCGGAAAAAACGCGAATTTCGTCAAAGGGCCGCAGAAAAAACTCTAATTTCGTTAAAGGATCGCAAAAAAAGAAAAAGCAGGTCACAAAGAATGGCCGCAGAAAAACGTAAATTTCGTTAAAAGACTGCGGGAAAAAAAGCGAATTTCGTCAAACAGCCGCGAAAAAATGCTACCTTTGTCAGAGCCGCAGAAAAAATGCAATTTTCATCAAAAAGACGGGAAAAAAACGCGAATTTCGTCAAAAAGGCCGCGGGAAAGAAGCAAATTTCGACGAAGAATTTCGTAAAAAAAAATGGCGAATTTCGGCAAAAATCCGCGAAAAAAACTTGAATTTCATCAGAAACCCACCGAAAAAACGCGGAAAAAACACAAATTTCGATAAGTTCACGAAAAAAACCCCACAAATTTCGTCACAGATCCGCGGAAAAAACGCAAATTTCGACGAAGGAGTGCGTAAAAAATGTGCGAACTTCGGCAAAAAGCCGCAGAAAAAAGCAAATTTCTTCAAAGGACTGCGGCAAAAATTGAAATTTTGTCAAAAAACCGGGAAAAAAAACACAATTTTTCGGCAGGGAGATGCGACTGAAAAATCAAAGTTAATAAGCTACTTTTACAGTCCGGAGTCCGCACCGGATTTCCGATTTAGCCGAAATCGACTTGTGATTAGCTGTAGGGTTACTGTGCATTAACATACTTACGCATTGACAATCTTGGTGCCCGTCGACTGTGAGAGAAATTAAAAAACTAAATTAAACTACTTTTTGATTTGTTGAATTTACTTGTAGGCCTCTTGAACTGACCATATACGTTTTCATTTATCCAGTAAAACAGGTATGGAGCTATTTTTCAGTCATTTAAAAATTTATTTTGTGGTTTCAAGTAAATTTGGTCGGAGGACTGGGGAGGATATTGGATTAACAAGAAAAATAAATTCCTGGCATGCCAGAAAATAAAACAAATTTATCTGAAAAAGAAGGAATATCAGCGCTTTTTTTCATTTCACTGCGATCTCTTCGGAGGAGGAATGGAGCTGTAACCTCATAACACCCGTCGCCATCGACTTCGTTGGGTGTATGCGAGGGCATCACTGTGCACTAGTATATGGGACTAACCAGACTAGCTGCACCGCAGAAAAAAAAAATTATCTCAAAAGAAAGAAGAAAAAAACAGGAGTTTTTTCTTCATTTTTGATTACTTCGAAAGGGGGCCCTATAACCCCATCAGCCCCCTTCCCCTCTTTGGGTATACTGTGGTGTAACTGTGCAGTGATATGAGACCAGCCAGAAAGCCTAATTCGTTGTATTGCAGAAAACAATTGCGTTACAAATTTATCTCAAACAAAAAGAAAAAAAATCAGCACTTTTTCCATTTTATTTTCAACTATTTTGGGAGAGGTCTGTAACCCCATCACCTTTGGGTATAATGTGGTGTCACTGTGCACCATTATGGAACTAAACAGGAGAGTGTAGCTAGTCTGTTGAATGATAGGAGAAAAAATGCAAATTTATCTCAAACAGAAAGAAAAAAGCAATATTTTTTTTTCGACTATTTCGGGAGGAGGAGGCTGTAAGCCCTTCAGCCGCCTCCCCTTCATTCGGTATGCTGTGATGTCAATGTGGACTAATATGGATTTAACGAGAATGGCTATTTCGCTGTATGGCAGAAGAAAAATTAAAAATTTATCTCAAACAAGAAGAAAAAAAATCAGCCTTTTTTTCAATTCATTTTCGACTATTTGGGAAGGGAGCACCCCATTAGCCCCTTTCACCTCTTTGGGTATAATGTGGTGCCACTGTGCACTAGTATGGAACTAAAGAGAAGAGAGCGGCTAGTCTGTTGAATGATAGGGGGAAAATACAAATTTATCTCAAACAAAAAGAAAAATATCAGAACTTTTTCTTGGGAAGAGGGCTGTAACCCCATTAGCCTCCTTCTACTTTTTTGGGTATAACGTTGTGTCACTCTACACTAATATGGAACTACAGTGAAGGGAACGGCTAGTCTGTTGAATGATAGGGGAGAAAATGCAAATTTATCTCAAACAGACAGAAAAAAATCAGCACTATTTCTTCATTTCATTTTCTACTATTTCGAGAGGAGGGGGCTGTAATTCCAACAATCCCCTACCCATCTTTGGGTGTGCTGTGATGTCAATATGGACTAATATGGAGTTAACGAGAATGGCTATTTTGCTGTATGACAGAAGAAAGAAATTACAGATTTATTTTTAAAAAGTAAGGAAAAACACTTTTTCATTTAATTTTTTGACTATTTCTGGTTTGGGTGTGTGTGTGTGTGGGGGGGGGGGGGGGCTGTAACCCCGCCAGCCCCCTTTCACTTCTTTGGTGTCAATATGGACTACTATGGAACTAAAGTGAAGGAAGTGCATAGTCTGTTGAACGATAGGGGGGGGAAATGCAAATTTATCTTAAACAGGCAGAAAAAATTCTGCACTATTTTATCATTTCATTTTCAACCATTTCGAGAGGAGGGGGATGAAATTCCATCAGCCTCCTCCCCATCTTTGAGTATGCTGTGATGTCAATGTAGACTAATATGGTGTTAACGAGAATGTCTATTTTGCTATATGAAAGAAGAAAAAAATACAGAATTACCTTGAAAATGTAAGGAAAAATTACTTTTTCATTTAATTTTTAGACTATTTCGGGAGGGTGTGGAGGCTGTAACCTCGTCTGCCCCCTTTCTCTTCTTTGTTGTCAATATGGACTAATATGGGACTAATGGGAATGACTAGTCCGCTGTATAATTGAAAAAAAAATTAATTTTTTTTCCAAAAAAGAAAGACGAAAAAACAGCACTTTTTCATATCACTTTCGAAAATTTCGGGGGGGAGGAGGCTGTAGCCCCAGCAGCCCCCCTTGGGTACGCCCATGATACATTGTATATCAATTTTGTATTCATGCATTTCTGCATAAGAGTGCAACAGCTATTGCACCAAGATCTGAATATTTATAAAACTAGTTATAGTACGAACACACCTCATTTGCCACGTTTGACGTACAATTTCTGCCTTTTTAAATATCTCGTTTGCATTTCCATATTTTTAAACGATTTTTTTGCCGTTTTTTACTTTTTCGATTTTGATTGCAGTGTTTTTTTTTTTTTTTTTTTTTTTTTTTTTTATGAGGATACTTTCACTTTCAAAACCGGATCCAAAAGTGAAAGTATCCCAGTAAAAAAAAACCTATAAACAATACCGAAAAAGTAAAAAGCGGCCTTAGTAGGCATCGACCTCAGCTATCCAATGCAAAATAAATAAATAAATAAACCATTTAAAAATATTGAAATGCAAACGAGATATTTAAAAAAAATTCTTGCATAGGATTAGCATTAGTGAGTGGGTCTTTTCGAGTGAGTGAAATAGCCTCTTAATGTTGATAATGATGTAATACTGAGCCAAATATTATCAGTTGATGACATTTGTGATTTGATGCTAAATGAGAATGGGAATGAATCAACTGATACTGAAGATGATCTAATAGTTCCAATTAAGCTACTCAGTTGCTATAAAAGGACTAGAAACTTTCCCACGCTATATAGAATGTCAAAAGAATGTTCCAGACGAAATACAGTAGAACGCCGTTTATGCGAACAAATCGGGACCAAGCCTAGTTCGGCTAAGCAAAAGTTCGGATAAATGGACAGACAATTTAAAGGATGTTCCTGACCATACTAAAACCTTCACACGTTATCCAAGCTTAGGGCTGGCTGCACCAGTTAGTGCTAGCGTGTTTAAAAACTGATTTTTTTTTTCTTTTTTTGTTTACTTTTTTATCATTTAAAATTTTCTTTTTCTCTTTTTATCATTTTCTGAACTCCAGAGATTACAATTTAATCAAAAAAGCTTTCGATTGTTGCTTGCTTCAAAGAAGACGTTCTTTTTCTTCCCAATGCTGTCGTATCTCGAATTTTTATTTTTTTTTCTCTTTAAACAATTCCAAAAAACACATATACACATACATACAAAAATTACACACAAATTACATACAATAATTACACATATCATAATAGTGAAATACTTTCCATAGAATATAACAACTTATCTTCATTTACACCTTTAGTAAGGAAATCAGAAATAATATGTTCACTTTGAACATATTCCAATGAAATAATACCTTCTGACAATAAATCCCTGACAAAATGAAATCTTAAGTTCATGTGCCTAGATTTATTTGAGGATTTTGTACATTTAATCCACTGTATTGCTGCTTGACTATCAGTGCTTAAAATTATGGCATCTTTTATAAATTGGTTACAATTTAACTCAGACAATAAGTTTACAGTCCATATTATATCCTTACACATTTCTGAAATAGAAAATAATTCTGCTTCACATGTAGAAAGACTAACACTTTTTTGTTTACGACATTTCCAAGATACTAATGACTTTCCTAACAATACAAGTCCTCCTGAAAAAGATCTTCCATTTTCTCCATTTCCCCAACTAGCATCTGAACTACTATTTAAATACCCAAATTCGTTGCTGTAAAATAATTTCTTGTCTTTTGTACCTTTTAAATACCTTAATACTCTTTTAGCCAAAATGTAATGCCTTTTCTCTGGTTTGTGATTAAATTGAGACAAATAAGTTGTGACAAATGATATATCAGGACGTGTTCTATTGGCTAAATATAAAAGTTCACCAATAATTTCTTGATACATAGTTATGTCAAACAATTCATTTGTTGGAGGAAAACTTTTATCTTCACCTTTAACAATAGGTGTTTTCACAGATTTACAATTTTCTAAATTATGTTTTACCAACAATGACTCAATATATTCCACTTGTGACAAACTTATACCTTTTTCATGTTTTTCAATTTCTATACCTAAAAATTTAGAATTCTTATTTTCGTACAATTCGAATACATTTTTAATTTTAGAAACAATATTTTCATACATTATTTGATTATTACAAAAGATAGCTAAATCGTCCACATACATACATAATATAAAAATGTTATCACTTTCAACTTTAATGAATACACAGTTATCAGAAGCTAATTGATTTAATCCAATATTACCAAGTTCCTCTTTTATTTTTAAATACCAATTTCTACCCGATTGGGGTAATCCATAAATACTCTTTTTCAGTTTACAAACTTTATTAACCCCTATCAGTTTTTCATATCCAGGTGGTGGTGACATATATAAAGTTTCTTCCAAATCACTGTATAAATATGCTGTTTTTACATCAAAAAACTTAACAATCAAATTTAATTTAGCTGCAAGCGCAATTAGTAATCTAAATGACTCAATATTTACAACAGGTGAATACGATTCAGTATAATCTTTGTTTTTAATTTGATTAAATCCAGCTGCCACTAATCTGGCTTTATATTTTATTTCCTTACTGTCGCCCTCTTTTAAAGCATAGACCCATTTACTTTTAATCAATTTCGTTTTTTCTGGCATATCAACGATTTCCCAAACATTATGCTTAATTAAAGAATCCAATTCATTTTTCATAGCTATTCCCCAATCACGTGAATTCACACTATTTATTGCCTCTAAATAATTGCTCGGGACATTATCAGTTAAATTAGCTGACGAATATTTACTTTTCAATCTTTCTGACCTTCGAACTTCAGTCATATTTTCACTTCGGTCTTTTATTTTGTTGTTTCGATTCCTTTTCTCCGCGCCTTCATGTCTAGCTGGAGACAAATTAAGTTTTGTTAATGGGGTTGCGCAACCGTTTTTTATTTCGCTTGTGTCAGAAATTTCTAAATTGAGAGATTTATTCTTTTGATTTTCACGAATTTCATTCTCTTCCGGAAAATTTTTATTTATTAGCGGTTCAATATCCCAACACTCTGAACATTTACTTAATCCAAAATATCTACTTCCCTTTATAGTTTCATTGAACTTAACAGAACGTTCCTCAATCACTTTCTTATTTTTTACATCATAAATACGATATCCCCTCCTATCTCTAGCATATCCTAACATAATTCCACTTCTTCCTGGTACATCGAATTTATTTCTCATTGTTTTAGGAATATGAAAATAAGCTAAACAACCAAATTTTCTTACATAATTTAAATTGGGCTTTTTACCTGTCCAAATTTCTAAGGGGATTTTTTCTTTTCCTTTACGGGGTGTTATATTAGATACCTGTGTACTGCAATTGATAGCTTCTGCCCAGAATTTGGTGGGAAGTTCGCTTTCATATAACAAAGACCTAGCCCTTTCTAATAGAACTCTATTCGCCCTTTCAGCCTTTCCATTGCTTTCGCTGTTATATTGGACAGTTTTTTCGTGAAAAATACCTGCATTAGCAAGATAATTGTCAAATTCCGTATTTACGAATTCGAGCCCATTGTCACTTCTCACTTTTTTAATTCTTTTACCCATAAGATTTTCATATTTAGCTTTAAATTTATAAAATACATCAAATGCTTCATTTTTACTTTTGAGGAAATAAGTAAAATACATTCCAGAAAAATCATCCACTAATATCATAAAATATTTTGCCCCACCAAGTGATTCAGGCTGTATCGGGCCACATAAATCCAAATGAAACAACTGCATAATATCAGAACTTTGGTCAATATCAGTATTCGGATGACTTTTCCTGGTTATTTTACTTATGTCACATGTATCACACTTAAAATCAGACACATTTACATCTTTAAGATCAATATACTCTTTCATTTTTAACATATATTTTGAATTTAAATGACACAATCTGTTATGCCACAGTTCATAATTACTAGCACTCTTATCAGTAAAATTACACTCAGAATTATAGGCAGGTTGAAGTTTAATCTCTAATCGATTATCATTTTTAAATGCTTTAGTTAGAAATTTATTATATTTGTCAAAAATTAGCACACAGTTATTTTCAGAAATAATTCTACAACCCTTATCCATTAAAGCAGTAACAGATAATAAATTATATCTCAAATCTGGTACAAAACTAACATTGTTTATTGTTAAATGTATAGAATCATTTTTACTTACCGTATCACACGATACCGTACCTGTACCCTTCGAAATTATTTTGGAATTTTTACCTGCTAGATAGATATCCTTTTCTTCAGGAATTAGATTCCTGAACCATATTTTATCTTTACACATATGCGAGCTAGCCCCGCTGTCTAATAACCATATATTATCACATAGTTCACATTGTTCCGATGAAACAGTCAGTACCGAATTGTTTCTGTCCTTAACTGGATAATTTACATCGTGGTGCGTTTTTCTTCCTTGTCGATTTCCATTGGATCTGTCATTTCTTGAAATATTATTCCTGTAAAAACAATCCTTAGCTATGTGATTCGGACGTCTGCAAATGTAACAAAGTCTCGGACTTCTGTTTTTTCTGGAGTAGAATACTTCAGCGGCGGTCCCTTCAGAACGAGCGGTATTCGTCAGTTCTTCTTCCCGTAGAATTTCTAGTACTTCATCCATACTTTTCTCACGTTGAGTTTTTAAAATATCTCTTACTTTCGAGAACTTTCCTTTCAGACCTCGTACCGTGTAGAATACAAGTTCTCTATCTGTTATAGCCAATCCAAGTGTTTGACATTTTGTTGAGATGCCTCGAGCTCTGGCTATATAATCATTTGCAGATTCATTTGATTTTATTTCTAGATTCTTTAACTCATTGCCGGCATCTATTCTTCTATCTTCTGCTTGACCGGTAAAAGTCGATCTTATTTTTTCCCATAATAATTTCGCATTTTCTTCTGCTGCAAACTGTAGCGCCTGTTCATCAGACAATGACAGCTTTATATATGCGAGGGCATCGCTATTTTTTTGGTCCCATTCGGTGGAATCCTTTTCACTCAGTCCTTCTGCTTTTACTTCGGATATGAAAGTATCCAACCTTTTAAGGCTTAAAGCAGCTTTAATTTTTAGGCTCCATATAAAATAATTAGTTCCGTTTAATTCGGGGACGTTTAACTTGTCCATGGTTTCTTTTAACAAAACTAATTTCGATTTAGAATATCAACCACGCTCTGCTACCATTTTGTTGTTCTTTCACTAATATTAATTTTCACTAAGTCCGTGGATATTCACAGAACAAACAGTTTATTAAACGAAAACACTGCACAAACACATAACAATTAATTTAAAGATAAATTTCTCACACAGATTACTTTTTCATAATAAGTTCACACAGAATAATTTTTACGTCTACACTCTTCTATTGTTCGCACGCAGACTGAGTGCGCCGGGGGAAAAAACTGGCAGTGCGCAGATATAATGCGGATAAAAAATGTTCGCTCGCCTTTAAACCCAACACTTACGTTAGGTGAATAGAATCAGAGTTCTTCTGCCGTTCGAGCCATTTCACAGCTGTTTCCAAACATTCAAAGGCTTCGTTATGTGACGGACCTGGGTCATTTTCAGAGCATTCGTTTTCATTTCTTCGATTTCTTTTTCATCTTAAATCTCATCCTCAATCTCATCATCATTAAAAAAAATTTTTGAGAGAAATAGGCTGTTCGGATAAATGGAAGTTCGGTTTATTTTATTATTGTTATTATTTTTTTTTTTTTTGAGAGAAATAGGCTGTTCGAATAATTGGAAGTTCGGTTAATTGGAGTTCCGATAATCGGCGCTCTACTGTACATAAAAACTTACGACAACTTGACTCTTTTCATTTACAAATATTCGAAAAAAAAGAGAAAAGTATTAAAAATTATTTCAGTAGTAATGTTAGTAGTAATAAATAAATAAATAATGTGAAACTCGGAATAAAATTATTCAGGTAAATCAGTTTGTTATTATTTACCACTAAGTTTTATTTATTTATTTTAATAATAGTAATGCATTAAAAATATTTTAATTTATAATTTATAAAACTATTCTGTATAGCTAATTCAACACTTCTTATAATTTTATACTATAATGTTTTCATTATGTGGTTTAATATTATAGATTTTTCCTTGGGAAGTTTCCCGTTTAACACGTTTTATTTACCCAGACCCCTGTAAAACGTCTTAAAGGGGTTTCACAATTATTATATTGCCCTCCTTTTTCCAATTAGTGGACTAGAACTTTAGATGATACAGTTGGTGAAATACAGTATACATTTCACATAACTTGTTGTTAATCTTTGAGAAATAAGGGTTTTTTATACGATTTTTTGCTGTAAAATTAATCAAAAGAAATTATTTTGTTAATTTTTTGGCCTTATTTTTTTTCTTTGCAACATCTAGAAAGATGTCGCAAAGAAAATTTAGGTTAAATAATAGGCTAGGAAATTTGAGATTAAGCTTATATTTCTTTGCATCCTTGGAATTTCGTCTGTATTATTAAAGTACAGCAGTGGTTTTCAATCTGTTAATAATAGATCCCCACCCTTTCTTGACACATCAATTTTAGCCGCGCCCTATCGCAAAAAGACTTTTAAACAATCTCAAAGTATGTATAACATAGAGGGTGTCCTTTTACTTCTTATCGTTAACCAGTACCTAATTCCAAAACTGTTAGTTTTAGAGGTATAGTTCCAACTGGAAATGTTTCAAATATTGGTTTTCATCGTATGAAAATCCATTTACGTGAAAATAATTATATATTTTTTAAAAAGATATGAAATTTAAATTTTTATAAAGTCAATAAGTCGAATAAGTTACATTTTAAAAATATTCTCCATGTAAAACATTCTCTCAAGTAAAATTTTTAATCTTCTACGACCAAAACTTACAGAGAAACTTTGAATTTTGTGAATTATCGGTGTTTTCTAGCACTAAAAACGAGAAAGCTTCTTTTTAAGAAATAGAAAATTCATAAAATACAAAGTATCATAACTCCGTAGGATTTGTCGTAGAAATTAAAGATCGGCCGGAAAGGACCAAGGGGGTAGAAATGGGGACGGGTTTTGTAAAAACCTAAAAAAAAACCACAACTTCTTAATTATGATAAATATCGAATTAGTTTAAAGTTATTATTACTTCTAAAAAAAGGGCTAAAAATGTATGTACGACAGATTTTTGATAAAAGAAAAAATAGGAGCCATATTCAAAAACTTGGAATTCTGGTTTTTGAATATGGATTCGGATGAAAAATTAATAGTTCATTGTTAACAGGTGAGGAACATTATACAGGTATTGCTGTTTTTCATGTTTTTGAAGAAAAAATTTTTATCTTGCAGGTTTGGGAGGGTGCACGTTCATCTGCATTCATGCATGTTTATATTTAAATTGTAAATTTTTAAGTAATTTTCTAAAAGATTATTTTATTAAAGATTTTTTGTTTTTGTTTTGTAAATTATGCTTTGTTTACATTATTTTTTTTTTTTTTTGCTTAATTTTGGTTTATTTTAGCTTTTTTAAAATTCTGTTACTGAAATTACAATAGTTTTTTCTGTATTGGGTGCAGGATGGACGTGTGTTCAGAAACCTGCAGATTTTTAGCAGTGGAGGTGGAGTTAGGTTTTGTCTGTCCTCCCACTCAAGAAGAACAGACTATTTTTTGCCTGCGTTTTTGTTTTTTACCTGTCGTTTACTTGTTTTTTAAAAGTTTTTATAGTTAAATATTGCAGATATACACCTTCTTTTCTGAGTTATGGTGTTTTTGCATTTTAAAGTAATGAAATATATATATATATATATATGTCGGTATAATGTATTGATACTCAATTTATTAATTTTTATTTTTTAATAAAACAAGAAAAAGATGATGAATTGTAATATTATATATACACTATATTGCCATTAATGACCGGTAACTTTCAATTTTAGACATTTTGTCGAATATTTAGAAATATACTTGACAGATTCTTCTGGAATTTCAGGATTCAAAAGAACAGGTATGACCCCATATTTAGCAATGTCAATTTGATAAGGGGGGCAATTAGGGGGCCAACAAAAAATCAAAGAAAAAAATAATACTTGGGATCACCCTGTAAAATACACTGGTTTCCAAAAATTAAGGAAAAATCACAAAAAGAGCGATAACTCGTTCAAAAATTAACCTATCCGTATGAAATTTGGATATGTTGTTAACTAAAAGATTCTGATTAAAATTACAAAATGCAAATTAGTGGCGCTGCAATCGGATTGCGTCATCTGTGCAAAGCATAAGAATGCATGCTAGAGAGTACGGCTGCTAGTGTCGCTGTGATTATGAGATAAGAAAACTGAGATAGCCAATTCATTAGTATGATCTCGAGGTATCATTTGTCCGCATAACTGCGATATAGAGCTATAGGAAGATTGGATGTAGGCCAAAGTCAGACAGAGATGTCCAGATGGCTAAATGTGAGCCCTTCTGTTGCTCATAGGCTTTGGCAACACTTTCAAACCACTGGTTCGGCCTCCAGAAGGTTCAGCGAAGGACGAGCAAGAGCTACGACAAGCACCGATGACCGATATTTGCGGTTATGTGTACGAAGGAATAGAACAGCAACCCCCTCTTATCTTAAATCCGTCCTTACTACAGTCACTGGAAGGTTGGTATCAACGTCTACTGTATGTAGAAAGCTTCATGAAGGTGGTCTGCACGCGATGCAACCGGATATTTGTGTGCCGCTCACCTCGTGTCTCCGGAGGGAACGTTTAAGTTGGGCACGTCAACATGTCCAATGGACGGCTGATCAATGGAGGCGTGTTCTCGTCACAAATGAGTTCCAGTGTAGCATCCAAAGCGATATTAGGCACTGTTTGATTTGGAGAAAACAGGGAACACGCTATCATCCATCAAACATTCGTAAAAGATATTCGTATGGCGGAGGCAGTGTCTGTGTTTGAGATGGTATCTCTTTGGGCGGACGTACAGACCCCCATGTCTTTCCACGTGGAACTGTGAATGCTCACGTCTATAGAGATGACATTCTTGATGCTTATGGGTACCCTTATGCCGGTGCAATAGGTAAAAATTTCCTGTTACAGGAAGATAACGCTAGACCGCACAGGGTCCACATCGTAGAAGATTATCTTCAGCACCAAACAATTCAGCACATGGAATGGCCAGCGAGGTCACTGAACTTGAATCCCGTTGAGCATCTTTGGGATGCTTTAAGAAGATGTGTCGCTGCTCTCAATCTCCCTCCTCAGACCCTTGCCACGCTTACAACTGCTTTACAAGAGAAATGGTTCGCACTTCCCAGCAAACTTATCGATCGCATAATTGACAGTATCACACTTCACTATATGTTCTGTATTGCTTATAGGGGTGATCATACTCCATATTAAAGGTACTTTTCCTATACCAAACTGAGACATTTATTTTGTTTATTTTATAATTGTATTAATTTCTAAAACACCACAATCGTCTGGTAATTTCTTTTACTATTATTTTATACCTTATTATGTGTTGTAAATTGTGTCTGAGTTTTATTAAAATCTACTTGTAATATTTTGAGTAATTGCAACTTTTGTTGTTTTTCCTTAATTTTTGGAAACCAGTGTAAAATGCACGAAATGACCTACCCCTACCGAATATAAATAAATAGACATTGTGCAATATGTGTATTCTTTTGTGAGAATAGCATGTATATTAATAGAGATATAGCTATTTATTTAAAAAAATTAAAAAATTCTTGCATGTTTTTTGCTTATATCATATCAGGGTTTTCAACCAAATTTAACTCCGGTTTCAGAAAAGTTGACAAAATATTGTAGAAACAATATAGTGCAATTGGAATATAAATATATTAAATATTTTAGGAAATATGAGCAGTTGTGTGAAATACTTTTTATCTGCGCATGCCCAAACGATAACAATATCATTTTACATAATTTAATAGTCAACTCTATGGAGCAACTTATTAAAAAAAATCTAGTCAAATATCGTAAAAATTCAGAAAGATATCGGCGTTAAAGTGAGCAAATTTTTAGTTGTTTTCTAAAAGCAGCTGAATGATAAGGGATTTTACACAAATTGTCATTTTTTATTAACTGACTTTCAGAAAAAAGTTAGTATTTAGTGAGTATCAATGAGTAGATTTGGAAAAAATGCTTCGATTTTGATACTTCTTTTGATCATGGTATAGGCTCGTTCTGGTGGTTATCCAAGAAGAACTAAAGCATCAATAAAAAATGAAAAAAAAAATTAAAAATGATAATTTGTGGAAAATCCCTTATCATTCAGCTGCTTTTAGAGAAGTACTAAAAATTTGCTCACTCTAACGCCGATATCTTTCTGAATTTTCACGATATTTGACTAGATTTATTTTTAGTAAGTTGCTCCATAGAGTTGACTATTAAATTATGTAAATATTATATTCCAATTACACTATATTGTTTCTACTATATTTTGTCAATTTTTCTGAAACCGGCGTTAAATTTGGTTGAAAACCCTGCATGTTATAAGCAAAAAACATGCAAGAATTTTTTAATTTTTTAAAATAAATCGCTATATCTCTATCAATATACGTGCTATTCTTACACAAAAGAATACACATATTGCAGAATGTCTGTTTATTTATATTCGGTAGCGATAGATCATTTCGTGCATTTTATTTTACAGGGTGATCCCAAGTACTATTTTTTTCTTTGATTTTTCGTCGGCCCCCTAATTGCATCCCTTATCAAATCGACATAGCTAAATATGAGGTCATACCTGTTCTTTTCAATCCTGAAATTCCAGAAGAATCTGTCAAGTATATTTCTAAATATTCGACAAAATGTCTAAAATTGAAAGTTACCGGTCATTAATGGCAATATAATGTAATATACATATGGGGCATTCTCACAATCTTTTGACTTTTAAGTCCCTGAATAATAATTTTTATTTTAGTACATATTCTTATGGTTTATTTTTAATTTCATATACTGGGAAACATTCCATTGTATGACTGCATAACAATATTAACGAGATAAATAAGTTTTGAACGACGTTGGGGTTCCAAATATCCAGTAAACTCCTATACCGTCCCGTGTCCCTGATGCTGATTTTTAAGTTTGGACCTGTCTGTATACAATTGTTTCGATAAAAGTAATTCGATGTAATTTTTTTCCCGAAACTGGGACTGTTGTTTTATATATTATTTAGCAGATTAATGTAGCAAAAAATTAACCCTCGCACATTTTTATTGTTATTATTTTTTTAACTATGTCCCTGGGTTTTAGATTCCTTACCGTCCCTCTTCTAAAATTATACAGAAAATCATTTCAGATGCAGCCACAGAATTTTTTTCAAGTTTTTTCTCATGCAGAAGTATGCTAGAGAAAGAATGTCTGAAATTCTTTGACAGGAAATTACTGCAGAACTTAAATATCAATTTCAAGCATCGTGGCTTTATTGGTAGTCTTACCGTCCCCAAGGTTTGTTCTTTGCACTTTTCGAGGTAAATTAGATTTTTTTAAATTTAATCCAATGCAAATAACTGTTTCTAAAAATAAATTAACATTGTGGCTATCACTGAGTCTTAACATGATTTGCCTAAATATAGATGGTAATTTTCCTTACCGTCCCATCCCTTTTTTTTCCATTATCGTCTTTTTTTCCCTATACCGTCCCTTTTTTTTACCGTCCCTTCTTTAACACCACTTTAAGATAATGTTATACCAAATTTTTATACTAAAAATACTACATTGTTATTATTTCTTATTTGAATGTCCTGTGGGTACTATGGAAATTCATCATAAGTAAAAATTAAGAAGAAAATAAAAAGTTATAGTGGTAAAATGGTAAGGAAAATTAAACTCACAAGTTTAACATAAACCTCAGTTAAATAAAAAAAAATTTTGCTGCTGACCATTTTTCCGTTATTTTGAATCATTAAAACATTCGTCTATAAGTTTAAAAGTTATTTTAGCAAGTTTAATTTCACCAGATTTTTATTCCAGAAAATCAAAAGATTGTGAGAATGCCCCATATACAATGTGTCCACGTATAACCTGACCGGCCTTTATTTTCGCAACCGTTGGTCCTAGATGCATACTTTCAATTACAAAGATGGTCACAATTAGGTGCAGGGTTAAGATAAAAAAAATTTGAAACAAAGAAACAATTTAGTGAAGAATTACAGAACCTAAATTTTTATACGGTCCCCCGGTCCTATAAATTATATTTAGTAAAATTTCCCTGTTACACTGGCAAGTGAGGCAAAAAGAAGGTCCCGTTATTCTACGATTAAAATTGACCGAGTAATAGCTGTTTAAAGTTGGAGTATATATTTTGCTGCATATTAGGGGTCATTCACAAATTTAGTAGAAATATAATTTCGTCAGATATATTAAAGAAATGGTTGAGAGTAAAATTAGCATTGCAATATAAATTTGAAATCTTTAATTATTCTGACATATTGCTGCCAAATGTACAATTTGTACTGAACATTATAAGAGGATAAAAATAACAGATTTTTGTTAAATAAAAGGATGAAAAACAACTCAAATGCCTCAATTCTTTACAAAATGATACATATTTTTAAATGCTGTTAGATTACACTGTCTTTCAAATTTTGGGTTGTGACATGTTTTTTAGCTTTTGAAAATTGATTCTTATGTATTTTTAGCACTGAATCCGAAAATGACCTTCATTTTAAACCATCACGTCAGGAATTTTCTCAAACCGCAAATTTCAAAGTTAAAATTGATCTCCTCTTCCCTCCCAACCTCATCGGACCCCCAAGCTTTTTAGCTGTAAGAAACCCAGTATAAGCCAAAAAATCTAATAAATTATTGAATTAAATAAAATTAAACAGAATAAAAAAGTCTTACATCTATTTTATAGTACCAGATTTTTCTCTATTTTTTAACCTTGAAATTTACGATTTGCGAAACATCTTGACATGATGGTTAAAAGTGAGGGTAATTTTTTGATTCAGCGTTAAAAAATACATAAAATACAATTATAAAAGTTAAAAAACACAACCACCGTAGGTTTATGTTATCTAATCTAAAACTCTTTCTTAAAATTCGTGACGGTAATCTATCCAAAATTTTTTGTGTTATCCTCTAATATAAGTATGTATAAGATGGTAAGAGTCGAAAATCATAATAATATTGCATTGTCATCGGATTTAAGTCGGTATGTAAAATTTAACTTCGATCGGACATTTGAAAGTAAGTTAAAGTTTGAGTGCAAATTTTAAACTGGAAAGACGATCATTGCAAGTTAAATAAAACCTTACGAAAATAACATAATTTTAGTTAAAAGAAAGCATAGCATCAAATCCTTACAAAATAAAACGTGTTAAAATACAATTATTTTAACTAATCTGAAACTTAACTAATAAAAGTTAATCGTAATATTTGTACGATTTCTTTCAAAGCACAGATACCTTGAAATAAATTTAAGTACTTTATACACGACCCCTGAAAGCATGGTCGAAATCATCTGTTTTGATATGCAAAAAAGTGCTATATGTCATGCATTTCAAAGTTTCATAACTCGGTCAATTTTAAATGTTAGATGAATGAGACTTTTTTTTGTCTTACTTGTCCCTAGAACCCCAAACCACCCCCAGTTCAAAACGTTATATATCTATCTATATACCGGGTGTCCCAAAAAATTACTGATGAATTTTGAAATTCAATAACTTGCAAACGGTTACAGATATTAAAAAAATTCTTGCAGGAGGGTTATGTATGATGTCAGGAGATTTTTTACTGTGATTCTTGATTTTAGTTCGAATTTCAAGCAGTAGATGGCGCTGAGAGCAATAGGTGCTGAGTCCAGACTCGATTTTTGGTACTTCGGGATCCATTCAATACAATTTGATCTCCTTTTTTCGCATGGAAGAAGAGAGAGGCTAAAAAATCGAGCCTGGATTTAGCGGTTATTGCAGCGCCATCTATCGATGCTATCTGTAACTAAAACTGATAATCGCAGCATAAAAACTGCTGACATCTTACATAACACTCCTGCAAGAATTTTTTTAATATCTGTGACCGTTTGCAAGTTATAGAATTTTAAAATCCATCAGTCATTTTTGGGACACCCGGTATATAGATAGATATATAAAGTTTTGAACTGGGGGGGGTTTGGGGTTCTAGGGATTATGATCCTGATCGGCGTAGATCTGCAAAAAATTTTCAGAAATTCCAACATAGTGGAGAATGTAATAGATAGTATTTCTTACGAAATCTACCTAAAAAAGCTGCAAAATGTCCAGATGGGGTCAAATTGACCCCATCTTAGTACTGCGCGGGTTAAAATATTAAATTGAATTTGGTATACGGTCTTTGCGGTCTATAAGTTATATTTATATACATTTCCTCCATGTTCTGACAAGTAAAACAGCAAAAAGGACATTTTTTATGACAAAACTCACCAATATATGATACTTTGAAAAGTATATGAAATTTTGGAGCTTTCTTACTCTAAAAATGGACAGACGATTTTTTAGTGTTGCAATGCTTTGAAATTTAATAAGCTTCCGAATATCATAACTCGTTATGTTTTGGTAGTAAAATGGAGTTTTTACTGTTTTACATGTCCAGACCATAGAAAAAATGTTTCTAAATATAACTTGAAGAAAATAGAGATTGCATAAAAAAAATAATTTTTGTATTTTAATAGGTATATAACAGGCTGATTGAGTAATTCTGCGCTTTCCGAAGAGCCGAGGCTGTTTGCAAAGAGCCAGGGTAATTGGAGAGTCATCTGCCGTTTATCAATCAGCCTGAGCCTGACATTATTTAGGATTGTTGCAAAGAGCCTATGCAGCCTTAGATGATTGAAACTTAGCCATTTTTTTCCCCAATCAGCTTGATAAGTTTCCGGCTTATTGCTGTGAGCCTGCACAGTTTTAGGCTAATTAAAAAATCACAAACTGGTTGTTCAAACAGCCTAAGTTTCACACAGACTCATAGCAGAAAGCCCAAGGTTGTGGATGTTTATGCATGATTTTAGCATAAACAGTACTAGCATTAAGCTTAAAATGTTTAAAAGAAAATGTATAAGAAAACTGTTTTATTGATAGATTTGATTTCTCAGTCTAAGTGTATGACAGGGGTGTCTTTCACGACACTTAAGAAGGTAGACATAACATTATACGTAACAATAAAAACTATTTATTCAAAAATTAATAAGAAGAAAGGGTGCAGCGGAGCGGGAAAACGTAACTCTAATGATAAAATTTAGACTTAACTAACTCTCAAATAAGCTAGATGCGCTTTACTAAATTAAAACGCAACTTACGTGAGACAAATGGCTACTATAATCGTTTCCTAAGAACATTGCTATATCGAAGATCACCAAAAAACCCTAAACAATATCACTTTGCAAAATGCGTTAAATAATACAAAATGGCTGAAATCGCATGGACTTCGGAATCTACATCATTTTGTAGTACATAACATAGCAGCTAACTAAAAGTACACTGCTAGACTACGGAACACAACTTTCTCTTTCAATGCACGCCAACTGTCACAACGAAAGGGCACGAGGCTTGAAATGCTCTGAAAAGATGCGTAATTGTAAAAAGACTCAGCTAATCCACTAGTTTCAACTTTCACTCCCGTATTTATACTTCACCAGATGACCACAGTGGGTTACTTGACACATAATTGCACAAAATAACCTTAAGAGCAAAACGCCCATTACTATTTATAAGAGCAGTTTTCGCTATTTTTCTCGAGTTTCCTCGCTATCTGATGATTACCTGAGATTAAATACAAAGTAGACATAAAATTCATTCTCTTAAATCGCTAAAATCTCATCTACAACAGGAATTAGGAACTGAGGATATTGAATAACTATCCAGTTTTAAGATGCGCTAATTCAGATCTTAATTAAATAATAAAACATTGCAAGAATTACCATGTAATCAAAAGAACCACAAATGTCTTTTTGTGTGTGACCTTGTCCCCTTACGGACACGTGTTTACATTAGCTGATGACAGGCTGTTAAAATTTCCAACCCGAAACGCTTCTTGTATGTTCTTTTCATTTCATGGTGATTCTTACAAAGTTTTATTATTTAATTGTGTTTTATCGCTAGTTTTTCAGTACTGTTTCGTCTGTAATTCAGATCTTGTTTATCGCTGAATTATATTCTTGGAACAACATCTAACGGCCTAGATTCGTGATAATTTCTGGAGCCATTTGTGATGTGGGTGGTCTTCCACGCCACTTAAGCAGGCAGACACAGCATTATAAGTAACAATAAATCTGTTTATTCCAAAATCAATAAGAAGAACGGGTTTGGCAAAATTAACTATAATGATCAAATATATACTTAGCTAACTCTCAAATAAATTAGATGCATTTTACTACATTAAAACTCAACTTACGTGAGGCAAATGGCTACTATAAACGTATCCTAAGAAAACTGCTTTGTCAAAGGTCACTGAAAACACCCTAACCAACATCACTTTGCAAAATACGTCGAATGTCACAAAATGGCTAGAATTCCGTGGACTCCGGAATGTACTTTATTTTAAGTACGTAAAACAACACCTCAGCAAAAGCACGCTGCTAGGCTGCGGACACCGCGAAATGGCACGAGGCTTTAAATACTCTGGAAGCTATCTGATGATACCACAGGGCCGAGACTCGGCTAATCCACTCATTTCAATTTTCACTCCCGTTTTAATACTTTGCCAGCTGATCATAGTAGCCACAGTGGGCTACTGGACACATAACCCCACAAAATAAACTTGAAGCTCAGAATCAGGAGGCACACAATCCTACTTTCAAAATTTAGGGAAACGACATATATGTTACTTTCACGCACAAATAAATGTTAGATGCTGGACAACACGCTCACAACAAAACTACACTCTCTTCATAAGCGAATAGCTAGATACTGCTATAAGTGTCTAAGATTAGTAAATACTTTATTTGTATTTTAAAAGAGTATATTTTGTGCAAACGTATCGTGCAGAAGTACCAATAAAATCTGCAAATGAGGCAGATTTGTAAAGTTTTCCCAACATTACGTAGAGAAGATTGATTGTGAATGAAATTGAAAGTAATTATAAAAATATTTAAGAAAAGGGTTCTATCTATAAAATCTTCTGGTGAATCAGATCGTCAATGTTTAATTGTATTTTGTAGAAAAGATGGGTTGCTAAATGAAAATAATTATAAAAGTCCTTCCGGCCAGTGCCGGGAGGAATAGGTAGCTTTCATATTCCTTATTTTTAAAAAGCTAACTTATATTATTCAAACACACGAAGCTCAATTAAATGGAAACCGAATGTAGGAGATTCAATACTAATTTTTATCAATACTAAATCGTTATGAATGAGAATTTCGCGATATTAGTCAGCTTTATCCAAGCTGCTTTTATTTAAAGTCACTTATATTTGGCTGCCAAATACGGCGATTTCTTAAAGTGCCTGCCATTTTAAGACCATGATAGAAATTCAACGTGCTATAATTCAACCACTTTTTAAGATATAAACAAAAGAACAAATTTTCAGAAACAAAAACTGCTCCAGAATCTTTGTATCAAGGCCAAACACATAAAAAAAATCTTTTTCATTTTCCAATTTTTTAATACCTCATTTTAAATTTTAAATTACATTTTTTTTAAAAATGGCAACCCTTTTGAAACAAGATGGCGAATGAAGCTGGCCAACGAACTCGGTCGAGACATTGGTATGTACTATGTACAGATCAAGTTACATTCGAATCGGTTCATAAATACGCCTGTTATCGCGTGACAAAAATCAGGTCGTTTTAAAATGTCAGCCACCATAGAAATTCAAAATGTTATAACTCAGCCATTTTTTTAGATGTAGACGAGACAAAAACTGCTCCGGAATCTTTGTATTAAGGTCAAACACATACAAAAAAAAAAATCTTTTTCATTTTCCAAATTTTTGGTATCTCATTTTAAATTTAATTTTTTTTTTAATTTTTTTAAATTGCCACCATTTTGAAACAAGATGGCGAATGAAGCTGGTCAACGAACTCGGTTGAGTTATTTGTATGTACTATGTACACACCAAGGTACATCCAAATCGGTTCATAAATACGTCTGTTATCACGTGGCAAAAATCAGGACGTTTCAAAATGTCAGCCACGCTAGAAATTCAAAATGCTATAACTCAGCCATTTTTTAAGATATAGACGAAACAAAAACTGCTCCGGAATCTTTGTATAAAAATCAAATACATAACAAAATAATATTTTTTCAATTTTCAATTTTTTGCTACCACATTTCAAATTTAAATTTTTCTTAAAATTTTAAATGGCTGCCATTTTTAAACAAGGTGGCGGATGAAGCTGGCCAACGAACTCGTTCGAGGCATTGGTCTGTACTATGTATAAACGAAGTTACATCGAAATCGGTTCATAAATACGCCTTATATCGCGTGACAAAATTCAGGACGTTTCAAAATGTCAGCTTCGCTAGAAATTCAAAATGCTATAACTCAGCCATTTTTTAAGATATAGACGAAACAAAAACTGCTATGGAGTCTTTGTATAAAGGTCAAATACATAAGAAAAAAATATTTTTCCATTTTCAATTTTTTGGTACCACATTTCAAATTTTAAATTTTTTAAAAAATTTTAATTGGCCGCCATTTTGTTTCAAAATGGCGGATGAAGCTGGCCAACGAACTCGGTCGAGACATTGGTATGTACTATGTACACACCGAGTTACATCCAAATCGGTTCATAAATACGAGAGTTACAGTGTGACATAGGTCAGATATATATATATATATATCAATTTTGAACGGAGGGTGGTTTCGGGGTCTGGGGGTCATGATCGATGAAAATATACCAAAATTTTTTGAAATCGCTTTCCTCCGAACGGCTGCAATAGGTAGCTTTTTGTAAAGAAAGCTACCTAAAATGCTATAACTCAGCCATTTTTTAAGATATAGACGAAACAAAAACTGCTCCGGAATCTTTGTATAAAGGTCAAATACATAAGAAAAAAATATTTTTCCATTTTTAATTTTTTGTTACCACATTTCAAGTTTTAAATTTTTTTAAAAATTTTAAATGGCCGCCATTTTGAAACAAAACGGCGGATGAAGCTGGCCAACGAACTCGGTCGAGACATTGGTATGTACTATGTACACACCGAATTACATCGAAATCGGTTCATAATTACGGTAGTTACAGTGTGACATGGGTCAGATATATATATATATATATATATATATATATATATATATATATATATCAATTTTGAACGGAGGGTGGTTTCGGGGTCTGGGGGTCATGATCGATGAAAATATACCAAAATTTTTTGAAATCGCTTTCCTCCGAACGGCTGCAATAGGTAGCTTTTTTGTAAAGAAAGCTACCTAAAAGATATATAAGAAAAGTTCTGTATCAACAATATGGCGAAATGATCTAAAATTTTCGACCCCTTTAACTCCCTTAAGAGGGGAATTTCTAAAATCACTGAAATACATGTTTAATTATTTATGTAGTAGATCTTTTTTCTTGAATTTTACGCTCCTACCTAAAATGGCTGCTGAGATATGGCAAAAGGACTCTCGAACTCCGTAGGGGGAGGGGGGGGTCTAAAATTGCTGAAATTACGTGTTTAAGTATTTATTTAGTAGATCTTTTATATTGAATTTCACGTTCCTACCTAAAACGGCTGTTGAGATATGGCGAAATGACATAAACATTTCTACCCCCATCTGACCAACTTAGGGGGGGGGGGGGATTTCTAAAATCATTGAAATACGTGTTTAATTAATTATTTTGTAGATCTTTTTGATTTTCAAGCTCCTACCTAAAACATCTGCTGGGATATGGCGAAATTACCTAAAACTTTCGACGCCCTTTAACCCCCTTATGGGGGGATTTTCAAAAATCTTTTCCAATTGCTGGCTTAGGTGATAACAGCAATCTACTGCCTAAATTTCGTGATCCTGACATTAGTCATTTCAGCTATCCGTTGATGAGTCATTAAGACAGTCAGTCAGGAGCTTCTCTGTTATATTAGTATAGATTAATTAGTTTCCTCAAATCCGGAATATCGGTTTTTGCAATGCTATTAATTTTCAATTAAACATTTTCAGCTGCGTAGTTGAATTTATTACATGCAAGAGTAACAACATATAAGATTAATTTTTATGTCAATGCTAATATTGTTAATTTATCATGTCTGTTTGTAAAACATGTTTGTTGAGTACGAAAACGTTTACTTGAGAATCGATAACATCCATAATCTATATTCTGAGTTCAGAGAAACGATTAATGCGCTATAAAAAGTCTCAGAAACGTTTCCGAAAATCAGTGGCAGCAAAAAAAACTTTGATTTTATAAATATTTCTTTAAATCTTGAAAATATATTAGTTTCTGAGGTTTCTAAATATAAAGAACACTTTTTGAAATCATGGGTAACTCGGAAGAGGTTAGTGCATATTTTCGTTCGTGGTTATATAAATTTTTTATTGATTAAGAGACATTTGTCCTTTTTCTACGGTGTAATCTAAATATAAATTGTGTTCTTATTCCGTTGATTAACCCTCCGAGTGTTTTGAGGATTTCTCTGCATTTTTATAAAAATTCTTATAAAACTAATGTTAATTTAATTTTTTTCCCTGGTTGTTTCTAATATACACTTCATGCCCCTTTATTTGGCATACATCTTAAAATACAATTCTGTTAAAATTACTTTTGTCTATAACCGATTTAAGTTGTTTTAGGGAAACTGGAAAATACGGGCAAACCGCTAAGAGGGTTAATTTTAAATACAAAATGCCTCCGAAAGAGAAAATTTATTTCCTAACCACATTGAATTTTTTTAGACCTGAATTATTGCGCTGTAGATATTATTTCAACAAATTTAAGTCAGTTCAAAGATTATTATGGAATCAAAAATGTGTATTTTCAAACTTGGGTAATAATATGTTATTATTTTTTGAGTAATAAACTAAAAACTTTTACAATAATAGATTATTATTTTCTATGTAATAAACTAAAAACTTTTACAATAATAGATTATTATTTTCTATGTAATAAACTAAAAACTGTTATAATAATAGATTATTATTTTCTATGTAATAAACTAAAAACTTTTCTAATGATATATCACTATTTTTTATATACAATAAACTAGAAAGTGGGTAGTATTTTCAAATGTGTCAATGAAGACAAGGAAAAAAAAAATCGACGATATAGTTGCATAATGAGTGATGAAACATTCAACTTTTTAAAGAGAAAATAAACAATATACAGAGTTAATGAACTCAAAACTCGTTTTAAGGGAGAAAATTTTTGCATCTCGAAAACTGTTCTTTTATTTAAAAACTGGTTGTGAGTAATTATCGTTACGTTGGTGGAGAAATGCGTTTTATAATATTTTAAATCTTAATCATTCCAGCTGCATTATAAAATAAATCTGTAACAGGGATCTAGGGGCCCAGTTCAAAAATTTAGCATAGGGCCTAGTTACAATGGAAAAAATTAACATACATTTTATGTCCAATAAAATACAATTTCAAATGTAAAATATAGTAAATTGTAAATAATGTAAATTCAGTTTTCAGGAAGGAAAACAAAATATTATGTAGAGAATAAAAAAAAATTATTGATTTTTTTCACTTTAACTTCAGCAAAATTATTTTGCACGAACAGTGTTAAATTCAGGGTGCAACCTGAGATGAGACATATTCCTGGATCATCAAAATGACTTCCTCCCGTGGGAGGTTTGGTATTTTGTAGTTATTATTGATCTAGAAGTAAGAACCTTTACCATTCCGGTGCTTCGGATATCCTTCCCACCCCCTCCTCGGAAAATGTGCCTAAATTCAACACTGAGTACCAGCACCCTGAAAGAAATGCACTTTGTTATTAAGCTTTATAGCAGTCCTCTTATTATTTTTTTCAAACGTATTTTAACTAGGACAGAAATAAAGTTTGCTATAACAAGGATATTTATCGAAAATGGAAAAATTTGAGTACACACAAGATTTATTACTAGGAAAAAATAAGCCTAGGTGAAGTAAAAGGCTGAAAAATAAATTGTAAAGATAATTCAAAAGATAAACACGGGAAATTAGAAATGCAAAAATAAGAAACTATGTACAACTTATGGATTGATCAGAGGAGCTACATAAGCATAATTCATAGTAAAGATATGTTATTTCGTCTAATATTGCCGGCATTTGGCCTAATATGATAATATCTAGCTCCTTATAACATAGCTGAAATTCCCAAGAAAATTGAAAAAACTAAGATATCCAAAAAATAAATTATAATAGAACTGAGAAAGATAAAAAAAAAAACTTAATATATAAGTGTGTATATATATATATATATATATATATGAAAACTGGTTAAAAAATACTTTATTCACACATTTTAAATAAATTTTAAGACCTGGCCTTTAAAAATATACCACCTATTTTTTTATAACGGGATAGTTGGTAAGTAAATTTACAAACTTTTACATACAGAAATGTGAGGAGGGTGGAAATTAAAAATGTAATACTAAAGCTTTCTTAACCTTTTCAGGACCAAAGTACTTCTGTTTCTAAACTGTTGAAGCGATTGAATGACGCCAGAAATTACGAAGAAAATTTTCTGAAAATAAGTAAAAATTTTCTTCGGGTTCAGTATAACAAAATTTTATTCCCAAAATTCTGGTGGAAATATGATCATTTTAGATAAAAATTGAGTGGTATAAATAATATACTGCCGCCCTTCAAAGAGTTAAATTATGATATTATCATAAATTTTCTTTCAGTCTAGATTTTACCGTCATATACGGGGTGTTTCAAAAGTCAGAAGCAAAAGTAAAACATGATTAATAAACAAATAAATAAAAATAAAGGTATAACACAGACTTTCGGATTGCACATTAATATTAAAATTGATACTTTACAGCTATACAATGTTCAATGTGTTCACGACCACATTATGTATTGAGTGCATATAGTAGCTGTGTTACGTCAAATGTAGCATCTGGGTTGGCAGCTTGGCCTCTACTTTCAATTTAAAAACTTCGAATTCACATCACAAATTATAAAAGAATTATTTGTACTTTAGGTAATCAGGAAATGTCTGTCATTAAATAAACTAATACAATACACAATTTCTGGTGTGAATATAAATTTCTGCAAAATTTCAGAATTAAATAAACGGTCAAGTGCGAGCATTACTCGCGTACAGAGGGTTCCGTAGAATAAATATATGAATTTGTAATTGTATTATACATAAAAAAAAAAGTTGCTAAAAGAATACTAAGACTTTTTAAAAAACTATATAACGTAGGGTTGGGTATAACTGTATATATTAGAAAAGTGTAATCGGGTATACCATGAAAGTTCAAAGAGATATATGGAACAATATCAAATATAGCTATTCGTATAACACTTTTTTTAATATTATCCTAATCTGTTTATGATGAACTTAATTCGGTACTGACAATAAAGGCAGTGCATAGTTAAACTTCATTTGGCATTTCATGAAACTAAATTCAGCGTAGTAATAACCTTTATTTCTACAGTGTATCTAAAACAAAACCTTTGTTCAAAGTTTAAATTTGGCATTGTGCTAAGCGCGCTTCGAATTGAGGTCTCAAAGTTGCAACGCCGCCTTGGTCAGTGCCGCGTTTTTCCAGATAAGAGTTTAATTAACTTTTAAAGTCACTCGAGGCGTATTGAGAGATAAAATCAAAGCAAACTATCGCGAATCTCACAGTATTTATACGATTCATTCTAATTAAATATTTCGAGGGCGATGCCCTTAAAAAACGGACACCTAATTTTAATTCCAAAACAGACAAATGGCACCAAGAATATTTAATTAAAATTTTCCTTTTATCATGTACGCCAAAATAAGCAAGTTCGCATTTTCTAATAAATTCGTTTGTAAATTCTGGTGTCATTTCATAAGTTTATAAATAGAATTACTCCGTGCCGGAAAGGATTAAGTGGTCGGAGGACTCTTAAAGCTTCAAAATTTAAGAAATTTTAATTTTTTTAGATGTTAAGCTCCTATCTTTTCTGAATATGTTGATATAATTGTTTCCTTGAAATTCCCATTAGAACAGAAGTTTTGGCTTTTAGAATTATACCCGCTCAATAGCTGAAGCGGCGTTTCCGAAACTTTAAAGTCATTATTTTCCAAATGGCGTTTTTGGGTATAACGCGCAGGATACTTCAAAAGCATCTGAATATTTTTTCATGAAATTTTCCAAACATATATTCCATGTTATTCTGTATAAACTGAACCTAAAATTTCCTTTTTATTGTTCAAAAAAATATTTTTTTAGGTGATTTTACTGTTGAAATTTTCAAAATTTTGTACTAGCTAAATGCAGCATTGTATTAAAAATATAAAAATGCTTTAAATACAAATTTATTTAAGTTCAGGGAAATTATTACAATCTGAAGTATAAGTAAGCACCAAAATTTTCATTCTAGTTGCAATATTTATTTTGTAATCCTGCGCGTAAATTGTTATGCCAATTTTTTGTTCGACAAATGTCAAACAGTTTCGAGCCCCCTATAAATTCTAATTCTGTATCTTGCAATTTTTTAAATACATGAAACGAAAGAACATACTTATATCTTTCATTCCAATTAAAATTGTGTTTTAAAATCATATACATTTTAAGACATTAAACGTTGAAAATGGTCTTTTTTTCATTTTTTCCACTTTTTAGAGTCCCGAGACCCCTTAAATTAGTATGTTTTTAACAATTTGACGTTTGTTGCTTCTTTACTGTTACTGGACATTACATTACACATATATATCATTAAAAGTCGTTAACTAGGCATAGAGTACGCCGCCCTGTCCTTGTGTATGTCGAAACTGACCGTACCTTTAAGGGTTAATATCTCAGCTAATTACCGATGATTTTTTTCGAAAATCATTATCAACAATGCTTTTATTCTTCTGCAACGATAGGTATATTCAGCGATGCTCAACAAATTTTCTGAATGCCCGTAAATCGAAATTTGTGTATAACAGAAAAATGCTAATTACTCAAAAACTATGTGACCTAGGGTAATCGCTATAATTTTCCGGCAAGGTTTATATTAACGTCTACTACCTCTAATTTTTTTCATAATTTTAGTTTCAGTAGATTCGGAATTAGATTGGGGGGGGGGGGGACATATTTTTGCGCTACATTTTCAACAACATCTTTGAAAATATAATACCTAAAATTAAAAGGAATGTATTTTTGAGTTCAACGTTACAAAAGCTTTCACAGGATACTCCACATGATATACAAAGAAAAGATTTTTTTTTTCAAGTAGCATAATTAGCCCCTCTACTTTTTTACTAAATATATTTATGAATGTTTATTAATCTGAAAATATGTGGGTCAATGGTCTTTATTACTTCCCCGAATTTGAACTTTCCACGTTCCATAGTTTACGATTAAAATGGCTGTGACAGACAGACGGACAGACACAGGAGTGATCTTATAATGGTTCCGTTTTTACTTTTTAAGTACGGAACCCTAAAAAGGCCAAATCTGGCAACTCTGTGTAGTACAAATCCAGGGTCTGATTATAATCTAGGCACACTGCCTAGGACCTGCAGGTTTTGGGGGCTCAGAAGAAATTTGACATTTTTTATCTAAAAACTGTAAGATTTTAGTTTAAAACTCAAATTTCTTTATATACAAGCCATTATAACGAATATTTTAAAGAAAATTTCAAATTATTTATTCAATCATTCCCTTAAAAATACTACGAAATGAAGAACAAAGGTTCATTTACATAAATATCTCGTTATGAACAAAATTTATTCAATCCAAGCAACAAAACAGTAGTGTAGCAAAGGGAAGCGTCCATTGGTCCCCGATCAACTCCGAAATAAAAACGAAAAAGTGAGCAAAATGTATTTAAAAAATAAAAAAGTAATTTGTTATAAAATAGTAAACGTAAATATAAAATATTATATAAGTAGTAATATATTCAAATATCAATAAATCTAAATAAGTTTTTTCAAACCGAGCTTCTGAAAATTAAAAATTATCATTGATTTTGTTTATTTGTTCACTTCTTGGTAGTACACAACCACTATATCTATCATTATTATTACTAACATAACTCGCCTGTAACCAAATCGTTTGAAACTTCTATAGCCTGCCAAATAAAATCGAACAAACATTAAAAAACTTTTTTTGACTTCGAATTTTTATGGACAGAATTGGAAGCTGCAGATACGTTGTGATGCTACAAGTAAAAACAAAGGATACTCAATCCTGTAAATCCATAGGATGTATTAGCGTCATGTAATACAACCCCCCCTCCCTCCATCTGTAAAATATTTATTTAAAATTTGAAAAATCTCATGAGATTTCGAGTGACAAAAAGTACTGCTTAATGGTGAAAATTAGCATTTCATAAAATATTCATTATTATGGTTAGAAATGTTCTGCCTTCTATGAAATTACTAGAAGAATTTTTATTGAATCCGACATTGATACTTTGAGCAATATATAATTTTTTGTGTGAATTTAATATGACTCTTTATATATATGTTTCAGAACTAAAATTTTTAATCTTCCATGCCTTAAAAATTGTACTTCTATTGGAGTTCCAGAAAAAGCTAGTAGCTTGCTCAAGTCTTTGCGTAAAACTTTAATTTTAGTAGACAAGGGAGAGGGGAGTGTAGAAAGGTTTTGAAATCCGGCTTGAGGACCCAAAAGATATATTGTGCCTGTAAGACCCCAAAATGCCTTAATCAGGAGTCCATGGCATTAACTACATATCTATGGTATTAACTGCAGCAGCAGAGTTGCCAGATGGGTAAAAGTTAATTTCTCCAAACTTTTCTGAAAAATATCCCAAATCAGTGATCCCCTTCCCCCCTCCAAATTCCCAAACTTCTTTTCACTCAAAAAGATCAATTTTAAATATTAAACTTAGCAATGTAAAAAATATTAAACTGTATTTATCTAAAAAAATTTCCCCAAATAAAATCTTTAAAAAAAATCCCTATATAAAAAATAATTTACAAAAAAGATTTAAACTCTTAGAATTTACATAGTTGTGACAATAAAACCCGATTCTTCAAGTTTCGCATCGTGTAATAAATTACAAATAGATGCACAATGACAAAATCTAAAAAATAAAGCATTTTGTCAGAAACATTTATCAAGAACTAGTGGCAAAATTGACAAAAATGTTAACCGAGCCGCAAATAATATCTGACTTAGACCAATCAGAGACAAGAAATAATAATACATTTTCCTAACCCCCACCCCCGAAGAAAAGGTAAAAGTCTTAGAATTACCTTAAAAGATTCCCAGTAATAGCTCCTCTCCGTCAAAAAAAAAAAAAAAAAAAAAAAAAGAAAAATCGTCTCAAGGTTCAAAATTCCCATTTGGCAGCACTGTGCGGCAGCGCCATCCTACTTGATCATTTTACTACTATCCTTTTGAACTAATTATTTAAATTATTTATTTTCCTGTCATATAAAATGCTGTATCACAATTAATATTAATCTACAAACAGATTAATATTTTCAATCCTTAGATCTTTTTTCTTGTTGTTGTTAAATAGCGTTTTAAATAGCATGCTCCTGTCATTTGAAACATATCACTAATATTAATGATATAAAAAACTGGTGGAACCAGAGAGAAAAGTAAAGCTCGATCTAAAAAAGTTACAGTAAAAAATTGTCAAATAGTTTCAGTTTAAAAAAGTAAGTAGTGAGTAGAAAAGTAATGGAATCAGATTATCTGTAAAGCTCATGAAATTACCCAAATTTTTGTTGATAGCTGAAAATGTGGACTGAGCTTTACTGGTGCCTTAAAATCAATCAGGGAAGTAAAGGCATTTTTAACTCATTCTGAATTCCAATCATTCATAACCAGTTTAAAAATTTGGACTCATAAGAATAGGTTAGAGGTGTTATTAGAATATATATATATAATCGACAAATATTTAGGAGGGACCTCTAATTTTATGTCAAATCATATTTCACAGTAAAAATAAAGGTAAGGAAAATTATTTCTCTTACCTGATGTCCCGGTGTTGAGACAGGAACCGCCATACACTTCAGGATACATCCATGGTACGCCTTTATGACTTTACCGACAGTTGCACTGCTAAAATCTTTATTGAAAAAGAAATTGAAAAATGTGATTGAAGATGTAATTCAGGTGTGAGGTAAAGCATGGCTAGTTTCATTTAATAATGTGACTAAACTTTCATCTTGATTAATTGTTTTAATAAACTTTATCACATAATAGAACAGAAGACAGACATTTTATACGTCGTTAATTACAGACGCATAGAGCAGAAGTGAAAAAGTACGTGTCGAAAAAGAGGGAAAAAAAAGGGTGGCGAAGCATATACTTCTACATTAAAAACCACAATTAGGCGGAGAAACTGATGCATAAGCTATTATGCTCGCACATGACATTGAAAAGGAAGAAAAGAGTTTCAATAAGTCCGGGAATAAATGTAGCAGTTCTTTTTTTTTCTGGAATATAATTTTGTTCAGAGGGGTTCGCACATATTAACACCCTCGCTGAAACCCTGGAACAAAAAGTTTTAAATGTTCAAAACAATATTTCTGTGAAGCTCAAATCGAGGCTTGGGAAGGGGTTTGGTTAGAAGGTCTGCAGTCATTGCTGCAGTTTCAAGGTACGTCATAGTTATTGTCCCTTCCTCGACAAGGTTTCTCAGAAGATGATACCGAAGGGATATGTGCTTGGTTCTTTGATGATGCTTATCGCTTTCGGCAAGTTTGATGGAAGACTGGTTGTCCTCAAACAGAGTTACTGGTAGTTCTTGCTCGAGGTCCAGTTCCTTCAGTAGTTGTAAAATCCATATAGTTTCTTGTGCTGCGCAAGCGGCAGCCACGTACTCTGACTCAGCTGAAGACATGGCAATACAAGCCTGCTTTTTTTATGCCCACAGAAGTGGGTTATTTCCAATCATAAGTAGATTTCCTGACACTGACTTTCTGTCAGTAGGATCATTTGCCCAGTCTGAATCAGAATATGCCCTCAAGACAGGTTTTTCTAAATTAGTGTATGTTAATTTTAAGTCAATTGTAGTTTTAAGATATCTGATTGTTCGCTTAACAGCTTCCCAATCCTTAGCCCTTGGATGCTCGTTTCTGCGACTTAAAATATTTACCGCGGCACTAATATCTGGCCTTGATACAGTCGCGATGTATAGTAGAGCTCCTACGGCTTGTCTGTAATTCGTATTATTCGGGAGGAGATTTTCATCATCCACTAACTTAACGTATCCTGGTTCCATTGGTATATTAGTTGGTTTCGAGTTTTCTAAGCCGAATTTAATTATTAAATCATTAATTTTATTAATTTGATCAAGCGTCATGGTATTTTTGTCAGGCCGATTAATATTTATCCCAAGATAATATTTCGTTTCGCCTAAGTCAGTTACAGGGTATTCCTCGTTTAATTCGTTTATAAGTTTATTAATATTCTCATCTTTCCCAGCTATGAGGAGATCGTCTACATAAACGATTACGTAAGTCGTTGTTTCATTGGTTGTTTTCTTATATAAACATTTATCGATCCTACTTTGGTGAAAACCTAATTTAGATAATGATTTATGTAATGTCAGGTTCCACACTCTGGCGGCCTGCTTCAAACCATAAATGGCCTTTTTGAGTCTGCATACCTTATGCTCCTCTCCCGGAACTGCATAGCCTTCAGGCTGATGCATATACACATTTTCTTGCAATTCCCCGTGAAGGAAAGCGGTCTTAATATCTACATGTCTTAAGTTCAGATCCTTATACAATGCCATTGCTAAAAAACTTCTAATTGTCGTATGAGACGCGACTGGCGCAAAGGTCTCATCATAATCTACCCCATACTTTTGGGAAAAACCCTTTGCGACCAGCCTAGCCCTAAACTTTTCCAGCAAACCCTGGCTATTGTATTTGGATTTGAACGCCCACTTGCAACCGATCACTTTCGTTCCTGGTGGGACTTCGACTAATTCCCATGTATTATTTTCGCGAAGAGAATTCATTTCTTCTAAAGTCGCTTCTATCCACTTTTCCTTTTCAATCGGGTTTTGCATATTTTTTATATCGTCCCAACTTTTCGGATCTTCTACTTTAACGTCATTTTTTAAGAAAGCAAATCTATCGGGAGGAACTCCCCTGTTCGGTCTGTTTGATCTACGCGGGGCGTTTTGCGTTGTATCCGAATTTGCATTTTGATTTTGCGTTGTATCTTCGGCGCTGTCAATATTATCCTCGATTAATTGTAATTTCGGAACCGGATTTTCAAAATTTGGTATTTCATTGTTTTTATTTGATATGCTATCCTCAGTTATGTTTTTACTTTTAGTCTCCAGAAACTTTACGGTTCTACTTATTACGATTTTCTTACCGTCCGTACAAATTCTGTAGCCCTAACTCCTATTGTCGTAACCTACGAATATCCCCTCTATGGCTGCATTATCCAATTTTCTTCTATGAGTCTTTTCCACATAAGCAAAGGCGCGACAACCGAAGGTTTTAATATTTGAAAGATCTGGTTTGCGACCAGTCCATTTTTCGTAGGGAGTGCAGTCGTTGGATGAAGTTGGGAGGCGATTTTGTATGTAAGTTGCGGTGCAGACGGCTTCGCCCCAGAATGAGTTAGGTAAATTACTGTCTTTAACCCTCCGTCTACCAGACGGGTCCATTGGACCCGACAGGTACATACAAAATATTCATTCAAACCAGAAATTTCTTTAAAATAAACTAAGTATATAAACCAGACAAAAATAAGGTAAATAAATAAGTTAAATAGTTTTAAATAAAAATTCTGGTGTAGAACGTTTTATTAAAACTTGAATAAAATTCCCGGTAGATCTAGGGTTAAGTAGGCAGCGAGCCATCTCCATCAAGGTACGGTTCTTACGCTCCGCAACCCCATTTTGAGGCGCGGAATACGGAACAGTAAGTTGATGGTTAATTCCCTCATTTTTTAGATAATTTTCAATTTCCTTCCCTGTGTATTCCCCTCCGTTGTCGGTACGGATAGCACGCACCTTCCTGCCAAATTTATTCGCGGTCATTGCAACATATTCTTTAAATTTAGGGAAAACTTCATCTTTGGTTCTCAGTAAGTACGTTATGGTAAACCGGCTAAAATCATCTACAAAAGTCAAAAAATAGTATTTTCCGCCAACCGTCGCTGTTTGCATCGGTCCACATAAATCGGAGTGCACTAATTCTGTGGGCTTTGTAGCTCGAAAACTAGCGGCTTTGGGGTATGGATCACTAGTGAGTTTAGAAATTATGCATGTTTCGCATGTATCACCGTGTTTACATTTGTCAATTTTAATTCCTAACGCCATATCATTTTTTACCAATTCCTTAATATGATTAACGTTTCTGTGGCCTAATCTCCTATGCCACTTGTGTAGACAATTTTTATTTTCGCATTCATTTATAATATTTACATTGTGAGACATATTTTGTTCTATTCTACATTCATATAAATTATTGCTTACATAGCCCTCGAGGTACGTAACACCTTCGTGAGTTATCTTGCAAGATTGTTTCTCAAATATGGCTTTACAACCATTTTCAGTAGCTCTTTTTATAGAAATTAAATTTGTTTCAATTTCGGGTACATACAATACATTCTTTAGTGTTATCGTTCTGTGTGCATTATCCGACATTAATGTATTTAATTTTATAGTCTCGTAACCCTCAGAGCAAAGCTCTTGACCGTTTGCGATTGTTACGCTAGAAGCACTGTTATGAAAATCATTAAACTTGTTTTTGTTATTACAAATATGAGTTGAAGACCCTGAATCAATTACCCAGAGATCTTTTACATTATCCCCAACAAAAAATGTAACATTTCTATCATTAGGTGTTTCCTTTTCAAAATTCCTATTTTTGTTAGTATTCGGGTATGCGCTGCCTTGAGAGCATATAGCCGATTTTTGTGACTGGTTGGGAAAACGATTGGGGTATTGGTACTGCTTAGGATTATTTTTATTTTTATTTTTCAAGCTCCAACAATCGTCGATATTGTGGGAATTCTTTTTACAGTACCGGCAGAATTTATTTTGTTTGTTTTTATGGAATTTCACCACCTTTAACGCGGAGTGACTGTTCTCACTTTCGCGGTTATTTTCAACTCTTTTCGTGTGCTCGTCTATTAATTTAGTGCGAATAAAACTAGCACTAAGGTCACGCTCGTCCCTTGCCTCCAAAGCGGTAATGAGACCGTCATAACTGGAAGGGGGAGAGCAGAGCATTAAAGCAGCAAGGTGTTGATCAGTTACAGTCTCGCCGATAGCGGCTAGCTTATCGCGAGTTTCATAAATTTTTGTAAGGTGATCCACCATATTGCCACCTTCTTTTAATTTGGTGGAGTAAAGTTTCCTTAAAAGAAATAGTTTACTACTTAAATTCGAACGTTCGTGAACTTCTTTTAAAGCAAGCCAACATTCTCGCGCACTTTCTAAATTCTTCACATTTGTTATTTGATCGTCATCGATCAATAAATTTATAATGGCACGCGCTTTCCTATTTTTATTTCTAAAATCATCTGTCATTGGATCGGGCGGGTCCTGACTGATAACACTATAGAGGTCCTCCTTCTGTAAATACATTTCTAACCTGAATTTCCATACATCATAATTGCTTGAGTTCAGTTTTTCTATTATTGAATCCCTTAGGATACTCATTTTAGTTTTAATTATATAGAATAAATATTTTCTTATACAATCAAATAATAACAATAATATAAATCAGTTATAACTTTGATAACTTTTGCTTACACTTAGAGTGTAGCGATATATATATTTGCAATGAAACAGTTCGTATTCTTTTCAAATAATAATAATATCAAATATCTTCTTATACAGTTAAATAATAACAATAGTATGTTTATTGTTTTTAGTTTTCTTCGCTTACATATAAAAATGTTCCAAATATTTATACGATGTCATTATAATAGTTAATACATTTCTTATAAAGAGCGCAATCTAGCTCATAATCTGTTATTAGAATATATATATATAATCGACAAATATTTAGGAGGGACCTCTAATTTTATGTCAAATCATATTTCACAGTAAAAATAAAGGTAAGGAAAATTATTTCTCTTACCTGATGTCCCGGTGTTGAGACAGGAACCGCCATACACTTCAGGATACATCCATGGTACGCCTTTATGACTTTACCGACAGTTGCACTGCTAAAATCTTTATTGAAAAAGAAATTGAAAAATGTGATTGAAGATGTAATTCAGGTGTGAGGTAAAGCATGGCTAGTTTCATTTAATAATGTGACTAAACTTTCATCTTGATTAATTGTTTTAATAAACTTTATCACATAATAGAACAGAAGACAGACATTTTATACGTCGTTAATTACAGACGCATAGAGCAGAAGTGAAAAAGTACGTGTCGAAAAAGAGGGAAAAAAAAGGGTGGCGAAGCATATACTTCTACATTAAAAACCACAATTAGGCGGAGAAACTGATGCATAAGCTATTATGCTCGCACATGACATTGAAAAGGAAGAAAAGAGTTTCAATAAGTCCGGGAATAAATGTAGCAGTTCTTTTTTTTTTCTGGAATATAATTTTGTTCAGAGGGGTTCGCACATATTAACAAGAGGTTGATTTGGAAACGAGCGAGAACATGAGAAGTATCGAGAACAGGAGAGATCGTTCAGTACGAAGTATGGACCAAATTCCATTCCAGGGGTCACTTATAAGCCTGGAAGATCAAAGTGCAAAATAAGCCCAAAACCCTAAGCATGTACGATTCAACAATATGCTAACTACTTGTCTGGCTTAAGTCCATTAACATAAGGCTTCCTTTTCACAGTAATTACATGAAATAAAAAATATTACGCTACATGTGTTATGTTAGAAATGTTAATAACAACAATTCCTCAACAACTTGACTATATTAATGTTATACTTAAAATATTACTTCATGGTTTACATTCTTTCAGCTTTGTGGAGTTTAGCTTGACTTGATGCAATCATGCCCACAATTAAATTTTTTTGCACATAACTACACATTCTGTTTACTAAACCCAGTACTCATTATGAGTGGATAATATGATTTTTAATATGAGGCACCAGTAAAGCTCAGTCCACATTTTCAGCTATCAAGAAAAATTTGGGTAATTTCATGAGCTTTACAGATAATCTGATTCCATTACTTTTCTACTCACTACTTACTTTTTTAAACTGAAACTATTTGACAATTTTTTACTGTAACTTTTTTAGATTGAGCTTTACTTTTCTCTCTGGTTCCACCAATTTTTTATATCATTTCACATCTTTTTCAGACCTTTTCAGGAACTTAATCAACCAACTTCAACTTACCAAACAACCGACCCAATTAACCAACCAATGATTCCAATTAACCGGCCCAACCAATTGACCCAATCAAAAACTAACAGAAACATTGGTTCACCAGTGTATTTCAAGAGCTCTGATGACCCCATACTTATTGCTAAACCCCATATTGGGATATTGATCTGTACTTTACTCAGGACTGAACGCCAGACTAGTCCTTAGACTAAGTTTTATAAATAGTGTGATCTCTTGAATTTTTCTGCTATGTACCTACGCTCCTTTGGTGAAAGGGACTATGCAGTATCCTAGGTCAACCCTCAAACACACAAGAAGCTAGGGTCAGAAACAGTCATAAGAAATGAATTAAAACTGCGAAAAAACTATAAAAAGGGAAAATTTCTGTCTTTGGAACTTAATGGGAATTTAAAATTTAAAAAAGTCTGAAAACGACTGAATGCAGAAAAATGATCAAAAGTGATTGAAAATATTATACAATACACCTGTAAGTAATATCTACTAAAAAACAACTTTTCAAAAGTAAAAAAAAAGCCAAGCAAAAAAAAAAGAAAAGAAAAAAGGGGAAAGTTGTGGCTAAAAAATAGTGTGATATCAAATTTCCAAGCTTATATTATGGTACTTATTTAACATTTTTTATTAAAAATTTACCATACGTAAGTCGAGTATCTAAGTATGCGTTGATAGAAAGCCTTTTCTCCTTTACTAAATACATTATAACGTGTTTCTGAAAATTAATTTTTTTTTAATTATGCATGATGGGCTTGGCGGCCATCTTTCCATATTTTACACAAATTTCTAAGCACACAAGTACATTGTTAAGATCGGAAATTCGAAATTGTTGCTAAAGCAAACATTTTATGCTTTTAATTTATGGAAATGAGTGCCTAGAAATTTGTGTCTTAAAATAAAGTTGAAGTAACTTCAGGTTTCATCTTATGATTCTTTTTTTTTTTCGGAGGGAGTTAATTAATTAGTTAAAGCAGTAAAAATCAATTTGTTTTTTTTTTCAAAATAAAAGACAATCTTAATTTATCTGTCTGTAGCCAAAACTAGAAGTTCAAAATTCTTAATAATGCAAACATATTATGAGCTTGTCTGCTTAGAAATTTGTGCAAAATATGGAAAGATGGCCGCCAAGCCCATCATGCATAGTTAAAAAAAAATTAATTTTCAGAAACACGTTATGATGTATTTAGTAAAGGAGAAAAGGCTTTCTATCAACGCATACTTAGGTACTCGGCTTACGTATGGTAAATTTTTAATAAAAAATGTTAAATAAGTACCATAATATAAGCTTGGAAATTTGATATCACACTATTTTTTAGCCACAACTTTCCACTTTTTTCTTTTCTTTTTTTTTTGCTTGGCTTTTTTTTTACTTTTGAAAAGTTGTTTTTTAGTAGATATCAGTCCTTTTTTTAAAACAGATTATATATAATTGAAATAATTCTACTGGCTAAAATTAGTCCTTGTATAGCCTTTATCAGCAGGGAACAAACACAATAGTATACATTTTGTTTACCTATCATTCATTTTTTAGAGTAATTAATAATTTAAAAGTAAGGAAAGTCAATTTCTTCTTTCAAAGTAACAGTCTTTCTCAATTTATATCTCCTTAAAATTTTCTGTGAAGGATGAAAATTTAGTAAAAATCAAATAGTCAAAATAAAATATATATTTATAGTTAGTCTGTCAGTTAATTGTTTGTTCCTACTTTTTTTTGCTGACGGTTTTGCAAAATAAATTTACCTTTACAAATACCTACGGATAATCCGAGAATGAAGCCCCGCAGGCATCTAAAGAATCGAAGATCTGTCTAAAGAAGTAAATCTAGCAATTCTAGACATGATGAGGAAACATTTTTGATTAAAAAAAATCTAAAAATTTAAAGATATAAACTGTACATCTTCATTTAGATCGTGTTATTGAGAAAAAAGAATAAATATGTAATTTTACTCAAGTCTGTTTATCCTTACCTATTTGCATAAATGTGAGAATATAATTTCATATAAAAATTCCCGTAAATTGATTATCTTTAATAGTCTATTATTAAAGCCGCATAAACATTAGAATTAAATTTTTTCCAGTTAAAAATTGCCTGAAATCTATAGTCTTATCCTTCGTCAAATTTGTTTTATGTTTTTTTTAATACCCAGACACCTTTTCTAAACTCTGACAAAAGATCACAGAAATACCGAAGTTATCCGAATACTTATATCTTTCTATCGTATTTCTTTTTTGAGGGGGGGGGGGGGAGGAAGAGCGCTTAAGAACTTCGTTTTGTTCTTAGAATTCTGAATTAATCATTGAAAAGATCTACCTACATAAGTCTTGTTGCAGAATTTTCATTAGCTAAGAGTTTCATCAACTTATACATCATGTCAATATATTAAATTACTTTTGTAAAATACTAGATGGGAGCCATTGATATTTTCAGAGCATTTGCCTACATTTTAAACTTAAGTCATTTACAACTATTCATTCATTTTCTATACGAATTAAAGAAGTCGTTGTTTCCATGGCAACTGTACCTTTCACTATTGCTTGTTTGTTTGTTTGTTTGTTTTATTGAACACATATATATCAGATCACGTGAGGATCACGGCGGGACTTGAACCCGCCCCCACCTACGCTCTCAAGCGATGCGATTAGCGGCGTGGTGTCTTATTCACTCAGCCACGGTGGGCCACAATTGCTCTCTCTAATACCCAGATACTCAAATTTAACAAGCTGCGCTTATAATTATGCTCATAACAGAGTACATTTATATGTAAGAGTGGTGACATATGCACAAGCCGTGTATTCATATTCAAGTTTTTGTCCAAAGTACAGTAACTCAGTTTTCAGTAATAGACGTGGAAGATTTCGATTAAACTAACCAGAAAAGTTAAAAAACATTGCCTTTCTGATTTGATTTTATTCAAAATCGTCTCAACCAACCAAAGTTAATGTCCGGGATCCAGATAAATTTTTCTCTGTTAGTAAAATTAGATTAACCAATCAGTAGCCTCCATCCTTGCAGGCTTTTCGGTGTTTACTGCAAACATAAAAAATTTTTCAAAAATCCAGGCTTCTGATTGATCAATCTCATCTCGCTAATAGCGTAAAATCTATCTGGATCCCGGCCTATTCAACGCCCTTTAAATATTCGAGAAAGCCTTGACACGCGTCAGGAAAATATCACACAAAGCAGGCAAAACGAAGAAGAAAAATCATTCATTGGGTCGTTGATATCCACGAGCCAATGAATGATTTTGTTCCTTTGCTTTGCTTGCTTTGTGTGATGTTTTCGTGACGCGTGTCAAGACTTTCTCAAATATCTAGGGGGCGTTGGTTTATTTCACCATCATGAAGATATGAAATGAGAGGAGCAGACATGTCAATCTTCCCGTGTGAAAAACTACATAAAAAAACGAGTTCTTCCCCCCCCCCCTTCTGCCCTTTTCTCTCTTGATTTTGACCGATAGCAGCCCATTTAGCAGTCTCTAGTGCAAGATGCCGCTATATATGGCGGACGCAAGGGGGAGTGTGTTAGCGTGATCAATGACATAATAGGCCAGTTCATGACGTTTAAAAGTCACTCGGAGTTAGATCATCTTTACACGATGATTAGTACAAAGCGGTGCGCCAATTTTTTTTTTTGTGTGTCCATTGCCGCGTGCAGATAATCAACTTCGTGTGACGTGATGAGCTGGCCACACTTTAGGAACAGCCACCGCCCCCTGAATACTAGGCCTGAGCGCTCACACAAAAATGACACAAAAATGGCGGCTGCCGAAGGCGGATTTTTTTTAGCGTAGGTACGGTCCCTTAAATGTAGACACCAGTATTTTATAAAAGATTTCTCTACCTTGTTTATTCTCAGAAAAATGAAGCGGAAAAAACTTAAAAAAATTATTGGTAGGAATATTTAAGGGACCGTACACACGCTGAAAAAAATCCGCCTTCGGCAGCCGCCATTTTTGCTCCAGCGCTCAGGCCTAGTATTCAGGGGGCGGTGGAACAGCTTCAAATGACGTCATCTATATCTACTTCGAGGCTAACGAGAAAGACAGGCTACCGCGGTGGGTCTGATTCTTCTTTTTTTACAGACCGCTGGAGTCATGTGATGCTCGAATGCACCAATGAAGGTGTGCGAAAAGAACATCACGTGACTCCAGCGGTCTGTAAAAAAAAGAAGAATCGGACCCACCGCGGTAGCCTGTCTTTCTCGTTAGCCTCGTATCTACTTCGAGGCAAACGAAAAAGACAGGCTACCGCGGTGCTACAGCGTCTAGAATATATAGTGTCGAAATCCAATCAGTCGATCACAGCGATATCTGCAGGATATTTCCCAAAACTCCAAGACAATTTGGTCTAGACGCTGTAACATTTTTTTTTTTTTTTTTTTTTTTTTTTTTTTACGTTTTATTAACATACATCTGGCCTGTGTGCTTGGCGTCAAACCCGCTGTAATAATACCATGTTTACTTTGAAATTTGAAAATAGATCGCAGATGTCGCTGCGATCTCTGGTCTCTGCGATCTGCCCTGGATTTCAGCGTCAGTGCACATTTAAGGGATACACTTCTTAGCGGTTCTTGGATAGCAAATTTCCACATTATGTATTCTAGACGCTGTAGCTGTGCATTACACATGTCTCTTCTTTAAAAAATATCCTGCAGATGTCGATGCAAATGACTGTTTGGAATTCGACATCGTTGTACGTTTAAGGGATTCAATACTTCAGCACTTTTTTAAGTATTGCTCCGATAGTCGATTTCTACAACATATAATCTAGACGCTATAACGGAGTTATAGTTTCTAGAAGATATAGTTTAAAAATCGGCTTATTAAAAAGGTGCTAAAAAATTGTATCGAATAAATGTTGAACGAGGCTGAACGACGAATGTCGATTACAGCGACATATGGTAATTCCAACGTAACTATTTCAAAAGAAAACGTTTCGCTCAGAGAAGATCTAGAAAATGTTGCTCCTATCGACATTTGTCATTCAGTATTTTTCAATATTTATGGGATTAAATTTTTAGCACTTTTTAAAGCATTACTGGAATAGCCTGTTTCCACACTATGACCGTGATCTAGGTAGATTTTTCTCTGTTATCGTAACGAGAATGACCAATCAGAAGCCAGAATTTTTGCTAACATTTCACTGTTTGCAAAAATGTACCTGGATCACGGCCTATATTTCTAGCCGCTATAACTGAGCTCAGGAATAGTACAGAAAGCAAACTCCGTATTTTGATACATTAAGGCCGGGATCTAGTTAGGATCAGGTGTGTCTCTATAACGAAGTAGCGACATACGGCCAATAAATGTTTATTGGTAAAACTGATAAAAACAAATCGTTAAAGTTCTTTGTCGGCATGCCATTATCGTCAGGCTAATGCATGTTGAATTATTTCCCTAGTCTAATAGAGATCGTCCATGCGCGTATCTTCCAATGGAGGATATTCCAAATATGGGTTCGAAGCTGAAAAAGTCACGTGGTACCGGTAATGGAGGATATTCCATCTGCGTTTTGATCACGTGATCAAGGTAAAAACATCTAGCGTAAAGAAGGGGAGGCTCCGTAGACATGTAATGTAAATCCCCGGTAGCCAATGAAACAGTTCATCAGGCAAAGCAGTAGCATCTTCCCTTCTTATCAGTTAGAAGTTCCTTGGATAAATTACCGGTATCACGTGACTTTTTTAGCCTCGAACCCATATTTGGAATATTCTCCATTTACCCAAAGAATTTCTAACTGATAAGAAGGGAATCAGGAAACTACACTGTTAAAAATATCGTGAAAAATTACCTCTGTTCTTAAAGGTTCTCTATTTTCTGACCAATGAGAACGCTATATAAACGCCTATGAAGCGTTCTCATTGGTCATAATACAGATAGCCTTTAAAAACAGAGGTAATTTTTCACGATATTTTTAACAGTATACTACTGCTTTCCCCCATGAACTGTTTCATTGGCTAGCGGGGATTTACATTACGTAGACAGAACCTTCCCTTCTTTAAGCTAGACGTCCTTGCCTTGACCATGTGATCATAACGTAGATTGAATATCCTCTATTCAAGAAAGCGGATTGCCGTACTTTCGACAAAAACTTGAAATGAGCATGCCTCCTGTGCATATATCACCACTCTTATGTATAAAGGCTCTCTGTTATGGTGTTGTTTCTGATACAGCGCCTAGAATACCTAGTGTGGAAATATGCTATCCAAACAGTTCTAAAAATTTGTATCCCTTAAATGTGCGACGATACTGCTAAAATTTCAAGTGTCGATCGCAGCGACATCTGCGGGATTTTCGTATTACTATTATTACATTGTATAGACTGGCAATTTCTTGCAGTTGTAGAAAATATCCTGCAGATGTCGCTGCGATCTGCATATTGCAGCAGTATCATTGCACATTTAAGGGATACAATATTTTAGCGCTTTTTTAAGTATTACAGGGTTAGCCGATTTCAACACTATATATTCTAGGCGCTATAGTTTCTGAGCGCTGTTGGTTAAATTTCGATATCTGTGTTTTAGAGTGAGCAATAGAGAAAAGTACTAAAACTATTGAAACAACAACTTCTTTAATATTGAAATGTATAGCAAGGGAGTTCAGAATCAATGCCTTAAATAGTTTCGAATATGCACTGTTGTTATGACATCAATACCCTTCCTGGATGTGGAAATGCAAAATTGTGTTCAACATAATTGGCCGCAATCTAGATAGATTTTTCGCTAAGATTTTTGTTTGCAGCAATGCAGGCTATTGATTCGTGAATCTCGTTTCGCTAACAGCGAAAAATCTATCTGGATCCCAACCTAGATTTCTGTAAACATTGCACTTCATCCATGGCACTAAGAAAATGACTCACAACTTTTATGACATATTCCGGGATCCAGAAACAGCAAAAATTCTCAAACATTCTGGCTTCTGATTGGTCAAACTCATTTCGCTAACAGCAAAAAATCTATCTGTATCTCAGCCATAGTTTTCTTCGATGAAATCAATGCAAAAGGATAATATAAAAGAATAGTATAAGACTTCTAAATTGGTTTGGCGGGTTTATCGCTGTTTGGCCTAATTTATAAACTTTAGAATTAATTAACAGTTTTTCGCTAATTAAGAATAGAAAATTTGTGTTTTTAAAGCTGAATTTTATAAAAGCACGTAGATTGAGTAAGTATCTGTCCAAAAATGCAATCCTTACTGTTTTATGTCCATTATTTAAGTCTCTACCTCAATTGAAGCGTAAGGTGTGACGAAGAAAATAAATTTGTCATTTTCAGTATCTCGACGTTATTTTAAAAAATCTATATCTCTGCTTATAATTAATTTATGAGGATGCATTTGATCTCAAATTGAAGATCTTTTCCATTAGGTCTTAATGGTTTTGTTTTATTTTTTTGCGATGATTGGTTCTTTTGATATGGGAAATTTTACGTTGGCATGTTTGGTCGATTTAACATGGAGAAGTTGTCTTCAGTATAATAAGCAGTTACGGTGTCTTGCGTTTTATTCTTGGCGCTTGTTTGTTTAGCGAGGTTAGCATTTTTTTTCAGCTTGGCTTGGCAGAACGACCGTCCTGCTTGATCAGAAATATTACTAATATTGGATATTTATAATAATATTTCGGATGTCTAACTAAAATATCACGATAATGACTAACATATTTACAAACATTGATCAAAAAATCAGGAAAATTGGAAAGTAGGTGTCCTTTATAAATTTGCATTAATTAAGGAGATAAATTACGTAAACGAGTCTATTGACAATTGGTGTATTTGGTACGGATAAATTATATAATTGAGCCTACAGACAATTGGCGTTTGTTACCGGGCGTCGTTTAGGGCATAATTAACTGAACCGTAAGCGCATGCACCTATTTTTGTAACGTTAACACACGCGTGGGGTAAATCTCACCTCATTTTGTCTCCCATTATATTTTTGGCTAAATGCGCTTTAAAAAAAGTCTACTACTCTATATTGTAAAATGCATCAGTACTACTTCTTTTTAGGGAAATATCAAGCGTTGCATATTTATTTTCCGATTTTGTAACAGTTTCTGTGAAAATCGTGTGTTTTTTCCTTAGAAAATATGCAACGATTTGTTTTACCTCTTAAAACATGAATTATTTTATAAAATTTACAGTAATTACATTTAATACACTTTCATCAACATATGAAGGCAGCTTTTATTTCACTCTTTCAGTAAAATTATTTTAGTGTATGTTATCCCGTAACGAATGAACATATCGAAATGAACGTTTGTACACGCGCGGGATTATTTAATCCCAGAAGCCATATTTATACTTTTCTAGCCAACAAACTAAAGACATTCCTTCATACAACCTTTCTCAACCTTGGCTTTGAAAGATACAAGGAAGGTCAAAATTGTTTCATGACAAAATTTTGAAGTTTTTTCACCTGCATAACCCCTTCTCCCGCAGGTAAACGCAACGTCTCCCGCCAGCCAGACCGTCCGCATACATACTACACCATAAAAAGGAAGAGCATATAGAAAAATGAGCTTTGCTAAAATGACGAATTTTTGAAGTTTTTTCACCTGCATAACCCCTTCTCCCGCCGGTAAACGCAACGTCTCCCGAAAGCCAGACCGTCCGCATACGTACTACACCATAAAACGGAAGAGCATATAGAAACATGAGCCTTGCTAAAATGACGTAATTTTGAATTTTTTTCATATGCATAACCCCTTCTCCTGCAGGTAAAGGTAACGTATGCCGCCAGCCAGGCCGTTCGCATACATACTACACCATAAAACGGAAGAGCATATAGAAAAATGAGCCTTGCTAAAATCAAGGGACGAAAACGTTGCTAGCTCTTAGACCAGGGATGGCGAACCTTTTCACGCCCACGTGCCAAATTTCCCCAAAAATATACTTTACGTCATCATGACGTGCCAACAATAAAAAAATTTAATGGATCAAATAATAATGAATCAAAATTACTTAAAATTTTGTTTCTAGCATTAAAAAAATACAGGTGATATTTGATGTTATACTGTAGAAATTTATATAAAAAATATTTCTGTTGTCTCATCTTAAATGCCAAATAATTTATATTCGCCCTGTACTTAGTTATTTTTCGATAGAATGCAAGTTTAATTGCGCTCACTTGACAAGACGTTTATAGTTGAATTTTTCATTTTTTCTTTTCTTTTCTTTTTTTTTTTTTTTTTTTTTTACGAAAAGAATGTCTTGCAGAAAAAATTGTCAAAATAGCAAGCGCCAGAAACTATAGCTTTTAGTGTCTGGAATTGAATTCCAAGTTGTTGTAATTTTAAAATCATCATTTTTGCTTATTACACTTTTAATTTTTGTTTAGCGATAATCTTCTAATTCTCAAAATTTTCTGAGTCAATATTGAGCTTGATTCGGATAATTTAAGTTATTTTTCAATTTCTTCAATCTGTGGGACAATCACAACCAACCGAACTAATCGGATTCAAGTGACACAGACAACATATATATTAATTAATGCATTTTGTGAAATTCTACTATATTTTGATGTATAACTTAAATCTATGCCGTGCCAAAAATAATCCGCAGCGTGCCACTTATGGCACGCGTGCCATAGGTTCGCCGTCCCTGTTTAGATTATTACTTTCGGTCCAACAATATTAATTTTTTTTAACTCGCGAAACTGAATTTCATTTGGCGTTATAATGACATAATTATAATAAAGTGTTTCAGCTTTTAAAATTAAAATGCATGTTTTCTTTGGCGCGTGCAATAGGAGTATACGATTTCCTTGACAATACGCAGGGAAATGCAATAAATACAACCAAATGAACTAGCATTTACCGCAAATTTCTTTCGTATGACTTAAAAATAAATCTTTCGTTTTATGGATGCTAATAATAATAATGATTAATTTCAGAATATCAGGAGTCTCTTTTCAGAATAAAACATCATTACAAAGTTATGTCACTTAAACAGAAATTGACGTCATACCTAGCAAACGATTTTTTTTTATTATAATCTTTTCCTAAATTGTTTTTTTTTAATTAAAACTCCTGTATTAAAATAGATTTTTAAACATTAAAAACATTGAAATGAAGATACTGCGTCATTTTAACACGTGTTTAGTTAAAGTTTTTACATATATATAGGAAATATTTTCATTTTCTGATTAGAATGACGTCGATTTGAAAAATGTACAAATATAGTGAGAAAATCTGACTTTTATTTAAAACAAAATACGCGTGTTATCACTTTTTTTTTAAATTATTGTGCCTCTTTTTAGGATTTGGCAACAGGAAAGAAAGATTGAAAGATATATTTCTCTATTGTTAAATTATGAAACGCTATGTAAAGTTTAAATGGGTACCATTCCCTTAATATTGGATATTTTTTGACCCGACCTTCGAAAGGCACATCGCTAAATTAAGAGCTTTCCAACAAGCCATTATTCATCACTGAATGTTTTCTGGTTTGGATTGCAATTGAGTTGTTGTCTTTTCATCATGTTTCAAAACGTAAAAGATGCGGCTGAGCTTTACTATACAGCACGATCGTGCTGTATGATATAAATTTAAGACTAGTTTATAACTTTTTTTTTTTTTTTGCTGCTGTTGTTTACAAGGACACAAAAAAAGACAGTTTTACAAGGACACAAAAAAGATAATTTTAGTTTTTTTTTTCATTAAATATAGATCTATTATCGGCAATTCTCGAAAAGCTATTGATTGTACAGATCCAGAATATTATAATATTACCTATATAAAACCCTAATATGATACAGTTCTCAGCATAGGAACTGCAATGTGTTTTACAGAATAGACCAAGAGATAGTCAGAGTCCACTAATCCGTCGGGGACATTAGAGCAAACGTTACATCATGATCAATTTTTGAGACTCGACAGTCTTTGACAAGCACTTAAGTCCAGGACCACCATGAGCGACTTTGATCTCCCGACACAGTGAAACTAGAAAAATACTTTCTCTTTAAAAGGCATTTCCTTCTGGTGTGCAGTGCAAGAGTAGGGCGGGTCATATGTGAACCCTAGGTGACCACTCAGGTGAGAAAAGGATGGATATTGGCCAAAGTCCTGCACACAGAGTGCCAGAAAAAATAATATATAATAAATAGATGAGACAATAATTAAGGAAGTTAGTTAGTGATTCCTCCAGACTTGAGAGAGCATAGATCGGTTGGACCGATGCTTTGCCTCTGATTTCTGACAAGGTGTCGTCTTGATCCCAGGGAAGGGACAGAGCTTCGCCGGCGCACGAACCTTGTGGCCCAGCTAGTTAAGAGACGGCTAAAGATTAGCGAGACTCTACTTTACCGGTGAAAGGGAGCTTATCCTTTGGTAGAACGATTCAGTAAATAGATTACCTTTGACCTTAGAGAACATTAACTCTGTGAACTTTTCATCTCCTACAATCTGGACGTGTAACTAATAGCTGCCACCTCGTGACTGTATATTTTCACCAGTACTCAACTATAATTATTATTGTTGTGTTTGTGATGTCTAGTCTCTTTAATCAAGAAATATACCTGTTTAATTTTATCTTAATAAAATAACTTAAGATTTTCTACATACACTATATGGCCAAAGGTGACCGGTCACTTGCGATTTTAGACGTTTTGTTAAATATCTAGAGAAATACATGAGGAATTAACCTGAAACTGCATGTGTGTAAACAGTATAGCATATGTCATATATTTCCGCGAAGATTTTTTCTTGAAACCCCATAGGAGACCGTCAACAAATTGAAAAAGAACGAATATCTTTTGGATAACCCTGTAAAAACTAATGTAGAAAAGCGTTCAAACACGAGATTATTAATAAGTGGCTTATTGTAATATACTGTGTTCATTTTTATGACGATAGCATGTATACTAGTAGATAAATTAAGGTTTTTATAAAAAAAGCCCCAAATTTTGCCAAGTTTTTTGCTTATAATTTGCAGAGTTCTTAATATAAAAAAACATTCTTTTCAGAAAATATGACAAACAATATTATACATAATACTTTGCAATCAGAATTAAAAAATAATAAAAATTGGATGAAAAATGAGTAGGTTTACTAAAACATCTTTCACTGCGCATGCGCGAAAGCAATAAAAATGTAATGTGCATAATGTATTAGCTAAGTATATAGAGCAACTTTTGTGAAAGTCTCAAAATCATAGCGTGAAAATTCTGAAAATAATTGTCGATAGAATAAACTCGAAATGCGTTGTTCCCAAAAACAAGCAAAAAGATCAGAGGTTGTATCCAAATATAAGTAGTACGTGCAATATTGCGTACGCTATCTTGGCACTAATCAACAGATGTTTGATACAACCTCCGATCGTTTTGCTTGTTTTGGGGAACAACGGATTTCGAGCTTATTCTATCGACGATTATTTTCAGAATTTTCAAGCTATGATTTTGAAATTTTCACAAAAGTTGCTCTATATACTTAGCTAATACATTATGCACATTATATTTTGATTACATTCCCGCATGCGCAGTGAAATATTTTTTAGTAAACCTACTCATTTTTCATCCAATTTTTATTATTTTTTAATTCTGATTGCAAAGTGTTATGTACAATATTATTTGTCATATTTTATGAAAAGAACTTTTTTTTATATTAAGAACTCTGCAAAATATAAGCAAAAAATTTGGAGCTGTTTTTATAAAAACCTTAATTTCTCTACGAGTATACATGCTATCCTCATAAAAATGAAGACAGTACATTATAATAAGCCACTTATTAATAATCTCGTGTTTGAACGCTTTTGCTACATTAGTTTTTAGCTCACAGGCTATCAAAGCCTGAGAGCTAATGTCCCCGCCCGTTCTGTATGTATGTATGTATGTAGTATGTACGTAACGTGATAACTCTTGATAAAAACATCCGATTTGCTTCAAAAAATTTTTCTAGGTTCATTGTGATAAGGCGCTTCCCTGATTAGTTTGGGGATTTCATTGGTTAAGGATAAAGGGGGAAAAACGGGGTTAGTCCAACCCCTTAATTCAGATAAATGGGTTTTTCATGCAGAATCATTCGATTTGCTCCGAATTCGGTATACCGGTTTATTATGTTAAGGAACTTCCTTGATTAGTTTTGGGGGTTCATTGGTTAAGGATAAAAGGGGAAAAGGGGGGTTAGTCCACCCCCTTAATTCAGATAAATGGGTTTTTCATGCAGAATCATTCGATTTGCCCCGAATTTGGTATACTGGTTTATTATGTTAAGGAACTTCCCTGATTAGTTTTGGGGGTTCACTGGTTAAGGATAAAGGGGGGAAAAGGGAGGTTAGCCCGCCCCTTTTAATGTAGATAAATGCGTTTTTCATGCAGAATGATTCGATTTGCTCCGAAGTTGGTATACCGGTTTATTATGTTAAGGAACTTCCCTGATTAGTTTTGGGGGTTCATTGGTTAAGGATAAAGGGGGAAGGGGGGCTAGTCCATCCCCTTTAATTTATATAAACGGGTTTTTCATGCAGAATTATTCGCTTTGCTCCAAATTTGGTATACCGGTTTATTATGTTATGGAGCTTCCCTGATTCGTTTTTGGGATTCATTGGTTAAGGATAAAGGGGGGCTAGTCCACCCCCTTAATTTAGTTGTTTGTATTTATGACGGCCAATTATCTGCACGAGAGATATAGGCCCCCCTTAATTTGATAAATGTTTCTTTTTTGCAGGATTATTCGATTTGCTCCAAATTTGGTATACCAATTTATTATGATAAGGAGCTTCCCTGATTAGATTTGGAGGTTCACTGGTTAAGTATAAAGGGGGAAACGGGGGCTGATTCCCCTTCACTTATTTTTTTGAGGGGCATTATTCTTTAAAATAAGAGTATAATATACAATTAGTGTGAATAGCCTGTGAGCTGAATCCCATCAGTTTAGCTGGGCACTTTTCTTTTTTATTACAGGGTTATTCAAAAGATATTCGTTCTTTTTTGTTGACGGTCCCCTATGGGGTTTCAGGAAACAATCTTCGCGGAAATATATGACCTATACTATCATGGAAGACGGTAGTATTCCGAGTGACGCAGCCTTAAGCCTAAAATCATATCGTATCGTATCGTTAAAATTGTATCGTATCGTATCATAGAATTCGTAGATGGCGGAACTCATATATACAGCTAACTCGACATCAAAGAAAACGCGAAAAGCCGCATTTTAATAACTCAGCAGATATATGTCTTATTGTTCTGAATTTTCTAGAACAGTCTTATATCTGCAGTCTAATCGTATACTGAAATTTTTACATTTCTACGTGCAGTATATTTTGAGATCTAAATAGCCATTTAAAAAGTGAAAACGTTGGTATGATATCGAGGAAGTTCCTAATTTGAAAATCTCGAAAACGGTTCTAACGATTATTTTTAAATTGATACATAATATAAATGTGAAGGGGGAAGGGGGGCTAGTCCACCCCCTTTAATTTATATAAACGGGTTTTTCATGCAGAATTATTCGCTTTGCTCCAAATTTGGTATACCGGTTTATTATGTTATGGAGCTTCCCTGATTCGTTTTTGGGATTCATTGGTTAAGGATAAAGGGGGGCTAGTCCACCCCCTTAATTTAGTTGGTTGTATTTATGACGGCCAATTATCTGCACGAGAGATATAGGCCCCCCTTAATTTAGATAAATATTTCTTTTTTGCAGGATTATTCGATTTGCTCCAAATTTGGTATACCGATTTATTATGATAAGGAGCTTCCCTGATTAGATTTGGAGGTTCACTGGTTAAGTATAAAGGGGGAAACGGGGGCTAATTCCCCTTCACTTATTTTTTTGAGGGGCATTATTCTTTAACATAAGAGTATAATATACAATTAGTGTGAATAGCCTGTGAGCTGAATCCCATCAGTTTAGCTGGGCACTTTTCTTTTTTATTACAGGGTTATTCAAAAGATATTCGTTCTTTTTTGTTGACGGTCCCCTATGGGGTTTCAGGAAACAATCTTCGCGGAAATATATGACCTATACTATCATGGAAGACGATAGTATTCCGAGTGACGCAGCCTTAAGCCTAAAATCGTATCGTATCGTTAAAATCGTATCGTATCGTATCATAGAATTCGTAGATGGCGGAACTCATATATACAGCTAACTCGACATCAAAGAAAACGCGAAAAGCCGCCTTTTAATAACTCAGCAGATATATGTCTTATTGTTCTGAATTTTCTAGAACAGTCTTATATCTGCAGTCTAATCGTATACTGAAATTTTTACATTTCTACGTGCAGTATATTTTGAGATCTAAATAGCCATTTTAAAAGTGAAAACGTTGGTATGATATCGAGGAAGTTCCTAATTTGAAAATCTCGAAAACGGTTCTAACGATTATTTTTAAATTGATACATAATATAAATGTGATTAAGGCGAGGTGAATAACACTTTTCTTTTTTCTGGGAAAACTCTCGTTCGTTAAATAATTCGATTTTTTTTCTCTCGAAAATGACACGGGCGATTTTTTAAAAATCAAATAAATATGTTTCAGATGAACCAATTAACAATTTACTTGTTTCCAGCAAGACTCTTGTTCGTTTTATAATGCGCATGAAAAATCGGACTATATTTCTTCGCCATTCTATGGACATTTCACCGAAAATGCATGACACTGTATTCATACACATGCTTTCTTTTTAACCACTTTTGGGGGAAAAAATTTGTCTTCCCACTGGCTGAGTGGCTAAGGGCCATCGTTTACTGATCTTACGATAGGCAGTTCGATACACCCTGGTACGTGTTTTCAGATGTGAATGTGTGTGTTTTTTTTTGTTTTGTTTTGTTTTGTTTTTTCTTTTAAGTCTGCTAGTTGACCATTATTCTCAGTTCCTTTGTAATTTTTAGGTAGATTTCGTAAGAAATACTACCTATTGCAGTCGTTACCATGGTGCGACTTTTGAAAAATTCCTTCATAACTTTTCATTATAGGACCCCAGGAACCCAAAACCACCCCCACCTAAAAAGTTTATATATATATATATATATATATATATATTATTTTAATTATATATATTAATTTTGTACTAAATTTTGCCCGCACGATAAAAGACGCAATTATGCACGGATTGTCCTCAAACTCGCCAACAACTTTGATATGGCTAACATCTCGGCGGGGATTGAAAATGGGCAAAATCGGCCCAAGAGGGTGGAAATGGGGAGGGTTCAAAATTTTGAATACTGTCTTAACATGATTCTGATATAACCAGCTCTTACACAACAATGGCAGGAAAAAAAATAAAAGTTTTTCGTTATAGCAGTTGCCAACAATTAAAAAAAAAAACAATAAAATTCTCACCACAACAATTACTTTTCTAATGTAAAATTTTCACGTGTAAAATTAAATAATTTGACAAATTGAAAACAAATTGAATATTACGTCATAAGTTTTCTACAGCAAGATTTCAGCATGAAAACTCAAAATAAAAAAATAGTTTGACGAATTAAAAAAATATGTATATTGCGTCATATTGGAAATATAATGGATCTCAGCAGGTGAATATGTAACGCCATGTGAGTTTGAAGAAACGTATTAAAACATGATAAAAACCTGACAATGGAAATATTAACATATTTTAACACTTTAAGGTTCTCTGAATTTTTTGTAGCCATTTTTTAAATCTATTCCATATACATGTGTGTGTGTATTCGTGTATATTATAATTTTCACAAAAAGTTTAGCTCCCTACAGCTCACTCTTTGTGAAGAAACTGGGTTTATCTCTAATCTTGATTTAAGTTTTGTTGGAGAATTTAGTACTTAACTTCGAAATCTACCTCCGCCTGTAGGCCCGAGCCGGCAGGGATTTTTTTAATTGCTATTAAGTTAAATAAAATTACAATTATAATGACGCCAATTTGATGATGATTATTTCTTGGCAATTTTTCAACAATAAAAATATTACCATAAATTTTATAAATATATTTAATGTCAATCACTTTACAAAAAATATACATTAATAATTATTATTTGAATATAAATCACACGATCAGAAACGTAAAAAAATAATTCATTTCAGATCTTCTTTTTATAATATCATTTTTTATTATTATGACGGTCAATCAAGATATAATCACTGACATCCATAATATTATTATTATTATAATTATTATTTTCCTTGCATAAAAGCTATTGTGATGTAATAATTCTTTTATAATAAATAATTTAGTTGAAATGTTTTATTTATAAGTATCAATGAAGTTTGATAACCCCGAGACAATTGTTTTTATATAAGCATATCAGAATTCTGGTGTCGCCATCTTTTGACGCAATTGCGTAGTATTATAGAGAAATGTTTGATAAAAACGTTGAAGTAGACAGCTTTTAAATCGAAGAATTATTTTAAGAGATATTTAATGTTAAATCTGGATAAAAATGACTCATTAAAAAAGTCTCATAGGAAAAAAAAATATATACATGGGAATTTAATCATTTTCATTCAATTTAATCATTCAATAGAAACTCGAAGTTTGCAGAGTGCATTTATTATTTTTAACTTGCCTAATTTTTTGACGGTTTATTTCAATTTTAAATTAAAATTTTCAGAATTTCCAGAGATATTTTTTACATATTTTAGAAAAGGTTATTTTAAATTGTTGCCAATTGTTAAAACAGCGCAAAGAATAATATATCCTTTAAATTAAAAATTTATTCACACGTGACTATTATAAAGAGAAAAAAATCCTTTTAAATTAGAATTAAATGATAACGTGTTAAAAGCAGGAAAATATTAAACATTACGTCATAAAAATTGTTTTTACACATGCTTACTTAAAAGGAAAGAAAATTATAAAATAATCAATTATTTTCAAATTAGAATTAAATGATTACGCATTAAAAAAAGGAAAACATTGAAAATTACGTCATAAAAATTATATTTACACGTGAATATTAAAAGAAAAAGAAAATTTTTAAATAATAAATTCATTGATATGTGTTAAAAGTCGTAAATGGAGGAAATTACGTCATATTGGCCAAGGTGGCCAAAATAGTTTGCAAAACATATTGCAAAACAGTTTAAATTAAAAAATATATTTATATGAGAGATTTATTTCAAATTTCGAGATGATATTTTTAACTATAGTTGCCAATTTTAAGGTAGCGCAAATAATAATATTATCTTTCTAATAATAAAAATATTTTCAGTTGAATGTTACAAAGAGAAAGGAAAGTTTGGTGAAAATTATGTCAGATTTAAAACGTTACATTTAAAATCTCTTATTTAAAATCATTTTCTTACAGCGTTGTTAAAAAATACCATAAAGCAAAGACTCTGTTGACTTAGTTCCTTTTATATTTGGTAATTTTCAAATGTTAACTAATCTTATTTAATCAAGCACGGAAACAGCAACTAACATTAGCTGATTCGGTTTTGAAATCCCTCAGTAAAAGGGAAACCCGTTTACAGTAAGATCGCCATTGATTTTTTAATTATACAGAGCAGCCTCGATTACCCGAGCTAATTGGGACTGTTAGTAAATCGGAATCGGAAATCTCGGTTAATAGAAACTGTGTGTAAAAACTCGTCGTGCTTGCGAATTTAACATCTCTTTTTAAAAAATATATAGAACGTTTTTTAAATAATAAAAATAAATATATGTAAAGTTCTGTTTCACAGCGTAACAAATTTAAAAAGAAAATCAACTACCAGTAGTAAATTTTAAAATGCAAATTGAAAAATTTACGAAAGTTCACACAGCCACTGGAAACAAAGCATTGTTCGCTATTGACTTCTCAGGGTCCAATGTTTCTTTGGAGTTGAGTGCTTTTGGGGGCAGAAGGGCCTGTATAGCACAGACAGTGAGCTAAAGAGTGTGGTTATTTTTAAGGCTCATTCAAAAGGAAAAAAAAATCAGACTTTGTTATCGGCTCGGTTAACAGAAACCTCGATTAATCGAAGTTCGGTTAATCCAGGTTCTACTATAATTCAATCTTCCGTAATCTTTTTAAAGCAGATCAAATTAATGGACTTTAGCACAAAGTCACATAGCTGATAACTGCCATGCTTGTTGGCCACCTTTTTTTCAAAAAGTTTGCTTCACCTTATTTCAATTAATGAGATATCTCCGATAAAATAAGTCACATTTTCCCGTTCTAAAATACTGGTATCCAAAAATCGTAGCATGTAACTGACACTACAAGTACTCATGGAACTAGACTATTTTAAGTCTTATTTTTATTATAGACTATATAAAATTATTAAAAATATATATTATGATAGGAACTAGCGGGCTTCGTCCGCTATTTACGTTACGGATATAAAAATCATGTTTTTTTTTAGGGAAAAAGAAATAAAAACCTATTTGACGATAGGTTTATAAAGACACATTTTGTATTTGTTGTATTTCCGGGGATGAGGAGGGGGGGGGGACTATTTTGATTAAATATCGCAATTAGTCTACATGGCAGATATAATTATGATAGACACTAGCGGGCTTCGCCCCTCTATGATGCCTTATGGGTCCGGCTTCCATAACTCAGAAACTACATTTCGGACATCAATGCAACAGATTCCAAACGTTATAATTAACTTAATAATCACCCTATATAGCATTAAAGTAAATTTATGAGTACTGCATACTATTTTTTTATCGTAATTTCTGAAGAGAAAAAATTATTTCGGTTCCATTCTTAGGTACTAGTCTGAAAATTTTTGAAAAAGGGGGGAAGGAGTGGACATGAGACTGCTGTTTGTCAAACAACCCAACGGGGTCTGGCTTATTCAACTTGGTTTTTGATGACTTCAATTGGAAGGTGGTTTGTTTAAAAGAGTGCGTTCCCTGCCCCATGAAAACTGGAACTATTGGTGCACCATCTATGTAAGGATTTAATAATTATAAATTAACATTTTGGATTTATTAATTTAAGGATAAAGTGTTTTTAAAGGAATATCAAATGAAACCCTCTGTGCGATCTGCGATTATATTTACCCAGTTGTTTTTATATACAAACTGCTATAAGGAAAATTGTAATAAAATAGTAAAAATTAAATCTGCATTAAATTCCATAAGTATCCTTTTTTTAATCATTTTATCACTAACCTAAAAAAAGTAATGATATCAATGCAAAAACCCTTGACGGGTTAAAAGTTTCTGACGCAGCACTTTATCTTATGCTCTAAGAATTTTAAATATGGAACTTAAAAATACTGATATCAAATTTTGAGTGACGTTATGCTATTTCTTAAAAGATATATTTGTATTTATTTCATCATTTTATTTTTGTTTTATTTATAATCGCATGTGCAAAAGTTATGTTCAACATGAAAAGCTGCATAAAATTTTATTCGCTGTTGCTTTATCATTTACATCTCTCATAAATTCAAAATATGAGTTTTAAAAGATATGATATAAAATTTAAGTGATGCCTTGATGTGACTTTAAAAGGTTTGTTTTAAAATTCAATTTAAATTATTTTTGACTTGGTTAAAATATTTTTTTACATCTACACAATACTTTTAATTTTCCAATTCACTGTTAAATATATCACTTTCATTGAATCTATACTATGCATTGAAATGTATTTATTTCAATAAATTGATTTATCTTTTGTGTCACGCTATTCAAAATTGTGAGTAAGATTTATGTAAATGGTTTCTTTGCGTCATTGTGTCCAAACTACATGAAATGTATGAAAAAGGATAGTTTGACGCAAATAAACCATTATACCCTCATATATTCCTCATATTTAACAAAACGTCCAAAATCGCAAGTGACCGGTCACGTTTGGCCATATAGTGCATAAGTCATACTAAACTTCACACCTTCGAAGTATATTAACCGCTCCCGCTACCACACTTTGAGGACTTGGCACATATTGTATAACGTGACCATATGCATTAGAATGCCTAGCATTTTTAGGCAAAGTATGACATATCCAAAAATTTTAAATATTTTATATACTTTGCCTAGGTATTGCATGTAATGCCTACGCATTATATAGACTGGCAAATTATATTTAGGCAAAATATTAAAAGAGAATAGTGAAAATGTTCTTATCGAAAAGACGTGCATTCTATAGAATGACAAATGCAATTCAGATAAAGTATTAAAAGAGAGTCACGAAAAGTCTTATATGAAAATGAAGGAAATATAAATTAATGTATAGGACATTTTTATTTGTAAAAACAGGAGAAAACTAAAAATGAACCTACTTGTTGCAACAAAGGAATAAATTTTACTTTAAATTGCACTTAATTTTTTTAACCACTAAAAAGTTAATCTTCAAATGAGAGCCAGGAAAACGACTTCATTAAAAATACATAAATGAAAAAAAAATTATATAATATAAAATACAGAATATTCTTACAGAACAAAGAAAAAAAAGAACCTAATCCTCGCAATAAGAAAAGGCTTGGATAGCATTTCGAACTGCGCTTCATTTTTTTAACGTAAAAATACTGTATGCTTTCGCACTTGCCATTTGGTCTTACATATACATTTGACGAATCCTTGGCTGCTTCCTATGGGCTGACCATAGAGGTATTTAGCGGTCAGTAATGTATTCAATTCCGAGTAAATTCTTTGGGCATAAAGATATAAAGTGATTTGTGTCTTGCATACAGTTGTTTTAAAATTTCTCTAGAAGTTCCAAGTCGGTAAAAACTGCCTTCTTCCATAATCATAACAATTGACAACAGATTACGCAAATTTCCTAGTTCCTTGTCGATGTCAGGAACAGGAATGAACCTTATGCACGTGACGTCAGACGCCAGAGCTAGCGGTATGTTGATCTGTTATTCAAACCTCTGTACCGCCAGAATGTCAGAATGCGCAGGCGCAAACACTGCTAGCAGACAACTTTAGTTTCGACCCAGGTTGAGTGCATAAATTTTAACCGCAATTTTGCAGATTTAGGGAATTTTCTCGCATACAGATCAACATTTTAAATTTATGTTGCAATATATTAAGTATATACTGCTACAACAAAGATTTTTTGCGCTATTTTTAACAAACAAGCATTAATAACTCGAACTCCATAGACTGCTATTGTTCAACAGTAAATACCGCCAGCAGACGAATTTTCGCCTCGACCTCAGGTCGCGTGCATAAGGTCCATTCCACACAGTAGCTCCTAAATAAGTAGGAACTGGTGTCTCTTCAGAATTGCTGTCTTGTTTTTCTTTTTTTTCGTTCTTTTTTTTGTGTTGGGGGGAGGGGGGGGGGCTTGTATTTCCAGATTGAATTTATAATAAATTTAACCTTCGACAGCATTTGAAGCAACGAGAGCACAAAATGTCCATTTTGTTATCTCTTTCATCTTTACTGGCATGGTCACGGAATCTATGAATGCTCCGATGACATTTTCTGCATGAATGCGCATAACTGGTTTCATTTAAGCACTTCCTTTAAATAGTATCTTTTTCCATGATAGCGTGATCGGTATCGTCTTCTTATACTATTTGAAGGCTGTATTTTTTTTTTTCTATCTTCTTTCAGTCTGCATATCGTTTAAAACATCTTGGAATAGGGCAGACGTTGAGAGACCCACTGTAGTTTTGCAACCTAAAAGAGCTCCATATGATATTCTTTTGGTTCCAGAATGACAAGCCATATACTTCATAAGTTAGATGAAACATAGGCTCTCATATCAGTGGTCAGTTTTTTTTATTCTACATCCAAGTACAGTAATCCCCCTCCCCCCCCCCCCAAAAAAAAAAAAAAAATACGAACGGTGGTCACTAATCCAATCCTAAAAGTCGCCGAAAAAACGAAAATAGCGATTCGATTGTAAATTATACCTTCTGCCATTTTTATTTTTATTTTTATTTTTTTATCCATCATTCTTGAACCCCACCTGCTTAATCATTGATTCCACTAACGTTGATCGAGATAATCTTTGACCTCTTTTTTTTATAATAGGGGGGGGGGTGGGGAGGGAAACCATCTTGTTGGAAGACAACCTTTTCTTCGGAAACAGTTTCACAGCCTAAGAGGGACTGCTCAGACAAGGAGACCAAGTCTGTAGAGCATGGATGCCTTTCCCTTCTGTGATCATTTTACCGATTGCATCCTGTAGCAATGTTAAATAATAATCGCTAGTCAAATTTTCAGTTCAAAAAAAGGTAATATTTCCGAGCATTCATGCCTAGACTTTAATTTCTGGAGATATTGGGTCTTAGTAACTTTAAATATATGCGAGTAAAGTCGCATCAGAATCGAACGTTCTGCATACTGACAATGTCATTCAAGGGGGGGAAATGTACACTCATCGTTAAAACAAATGGGCGTAAGCAACAGAGGACGTGGGACTTTTCGGATATTCTTTTACAAAATTCTAGCCTTCGATCCCAGTCATCTAATGATAAATTTTGGTTGAATTGCAATTCATAGGACTGAAAATGGTGCTTTTTTAAGATGCGTCATTTTGTTGCAGGAGGAATATGAGTTCTCTCTGAGTTTATCTGAGCCACAGACTGGTGACAATCAACACTGTACCGAGCCAAAACCTCTATTTCAAAGCATTCATCGGTTTTAGATCTACCACTCTTATGTCTGTCTTTCAGAGTGAGCGTCTCAATATTTTTTAATTAGTCATTAAACACAATGATCGATTCGACGGTCTGGACTCAGTTCATTGAATCATTTGGCAGTAGCTTTTGAAACTGCGCCCACACTCCCGTACAGAAAAAAAAAAAGATAAAAAAGGAACAAAATTATTTTTATTAGCCTATGAACAAACCATGTTGCTTAACAATCAGTATAAAGAAACTACTGGTCAATACTTAACCAAGTTAAAGCAACACCAACTAATTTTTGGATGTCGAAACAAAAACGCAACATCCGTAAAAAATCCAAGGAAAAAATAAAATATTTTCAAATGTGATATTATAATACGAACCTCAAGCTAGGATTTCTACAATTTGAAGAATAAAACAGTAAATCAATAGGCGATCAAAAACTACTACAAATATTGTCGGGTAATAAAACTCGATAAACAAACTAATGATGTCTAATGACCATAAAATCACCGTTTCTTCAAAACAATGAGGAAAATAAGTACTTTGTTTCTTGCCCTTGAAATCAAAAACATAAAAATAACTTGCAACTTTACTACTTATATTATTTGTTCTAGCCGCGTCTTCTTATTGAAAATGTAGCTTTGAGATAAATTTTGCTTACAACTGGTTTCTTCTTTTTAGTTTTAGGCTTAGCTCGGCTGATTAGTTACCATGACAACCGTAAACATAGTAATAACACAATATTTTAATGCTATAACTTCCTTTATCCCGTCGGAGGGTTAAGGAAGTTGGAAGGTTTGAAGGGTGATGGGATATAATATATCTCACTTAATTTTAATTGCGAAATGCCCCATTGACACCAGAATTTTAGAATGAAAATTTTAAATTTATTAAGTACGTGAAGAAAAGCTTTTACATGCGCTGGACTCCAAAAGTTAAGGAACAGGGACTGGATGCTTTCGATTGTACACGGTTTGTCTAATATCTACTAAAATTATTGGCGAATTGTTCTTGAACTTCTGGGATGTAAAGAACATGTTTGATTTCATATTTCTCGGTGAAGATTTAGTCGGGACGACAATTAGGGGCTAATAATAAATTTAATAATAAAATAATATTTGCGATCATATATGTAACAGAAAATTCTGAAAAAGGTTTGTCACTGTGTTAAATGACTATTTGGGTCCTGTTCAACGTCTGTGTGCATTTGCGTAAGCATAGCACTCATATTCGTGATGATGTTATTGTGTCTGTGAAAAATTCAAAAGTTTTTTGGTTATAGCATGCAGAGTTTTCAACCAAATTTAACACAACTTTCCGAAAACCTGACAATGAATAGTAGCAATAGTATACTGCAATTAACACTAAAATGCCCGGAAGGAGTCGGTTCGATTCCGACCACATGATTAAATGTCCGTTGGAGGAAGAATTTTTTTCATAAAATAAGTTTAATTTAAGCGACGCAAAAGTACATTAAATAAATCAGTTAAATAATTTTAAATAAAAATTCTGGAGTGAAATATTTTTATGAAACTTGAATAAAATTTCCGGACGTTCTCGTGTTAAAACATGAATATATTGAATATTTGATGAGATATGGGCATTTGTATGAAATAATTTTTAACTGCGCATGCGTAGAAGATTCTAAAATTTTTATTTTATAATTTGGTAGTCAGCTATTTAGGGCAACTTATATAAAAAGTCCAGTGAAATATAGCGAAAATCCACAAAGATAGGGGAGATATAGTGAGTTGCTTTCTAAAAATAGCTTTATAAGGGATTTTCCGCAACTTTTCAATCAGTTCACTGTATCTTTCTGAGTTTTCACAATATTTGACTGGACTTTTTATAGAAGTTGCAAATTCATTTGATTAAATGAATTTGGGGCAGTGGATCGTTGGGGAGGATCCAACTTTGAAATTTCAAATGGAAAGGGGCTCTTGTGACAGATTATTGGAAAAGTCTTCTCAAGATAAACAATTTTAAAAATATCCTGTGTTTATGTCCTGTGATCCTTTTAACTCAAAGTACTGTGACGTTTTATTTGAGATGACTCGGAGACCAGATGCCCTAACGAAATAAACATCTTTAATTGGACCCTCCAGATGCCTGCTATAACTTCGCCTGTCAGTTTCACCAAAAACCAGATGGAGCATGTAAACAGTTTTAATCATGTAAATATCTGGAGAAAAAGTGCTGCGTAGAAATGTTATAAACTGAACTTGTTGACTACGATGAGTCAAGACCTCACGTGGGGTATCTAGGAGATGAACTGAGATCAGAAAAACAAGGCCCGGTAGAGGGACAGACACTGCTGTGACACGACCCCAGACGGTCAAGTTCTCGGTCCTGTCGAAAGGAGCGTCTCGCTCCGGAAAAGATTAACTTTTTGCCGTGAAATATAAATGTGTGCTTGTTATGTGTGTGTCCCGTATCGTCTAATAAAAACTCTGAAAAAAAAAACGAACGCCAAGTTCTTTTAATTTCTAGTTAAGATTCTTTCTTAAGTGAGTTTTTATACGACGGTACAGTTGGTGTAGAGGTCTGCACGGGCCGGAATTTCGAGGCCCGGGCCCGGCCCGGCCCGAACGAAAGCTATCTTGGCCCGGCCCGGCCCGGTGTAAAAATGGGAAGTTCGGCCCGAGCCCGGCCCGTACAAAAATCAGGGAAAACAGGCCCAGCCCGACAGAATTTCTACAAAAAAAAAAAAAAAAAAATCCGTTTTTTCTCAACATACAATTACGATTCTTTTAATGAATACTACATACATATTTATGGAACATTTTACAGTATATTTTACATTACTATGATGTTCGCAAAACAGAAAACACACAATAGTAAACATTACCGATTACTTACAGTGTTTTAGTCATCGTGTCTACACACACTCAGAAATGAATACTCAGATTTCACGAAATTTTCTTTGTTTTTGACGAAACGGTTTCCTGGAATATGCTCCGAGCGAATATTTCGTCAAATTGATGAAATTACTTTCTTCACTTGTTTGACGATATAAATTTCCTCAAAAGTTTCGTCAAAAAAGGGCTGGTGGCGCCATCTATTGAACAGTTTGGAAGCTCCTCTACCAAGGGAATTAAAAAATCACTTCCCGTTTTCCTCGGCGTGATTTGAACCCACGGGCTTTCGGGTGGGAGACACTTGCTCTACCGATCAGGCTATTGGGGACTTGTCTGAATGTGCTTTTAGAATGATGTAATGAAAGCTGCCGCATGATTATATTTTTATAAGATAGATTGTAATTTTATCGGTGCTGAAAGTTTTAGGAAGGCTAATTTATTATTATGTTTTTCTCATGGTCAATGAATAATTACAATATGGCTTGATTAAATCATTTATTAGTGAAATTTTCTTTGCTCAATGAATGGTTAGAATATGGTCTGGTTAATTTGTTGCACACAAATAACGAACTGTGAAGTGCATATTGCGTGAGATTTTATAACTTTGAATAGGTGGATAAGATTTTAACACTTTACTGTTTATAAAAGGGAGAGGGATCAATTATGTTTATTTTTAATCTGATTGAAAACAGAATATACTTCTTAAATAAATTAAAAAAAAAAGATATCCCGGATCTTTGAAATTTTATTGAATAAATTTTCTTTTTGGATGTTTTTGAACACAGGAAATATATTCTTTTCGAATTAAAACATAACGAACAACAACATAAGTAATAATAATAATAATAAGCATTCCTAAAGATTTTAACAGCTAAAAAAATAACTTATGAAGAAACAATAACTAACTATATTTTAGTATTTTCTGAAAAGCACTAAAAAGAGCTGTTTTAAAAATAAATTATTACGGGACTAATACAAACAAGCAAATATCTGCTTGCTAAAATCGCAGGATTTGAGGAGGTACAGCAACGGTTTCCTTAAAATGCATTGAGTCTGACCGTGATTGAGGAAATCTTTCGTCAAATATCTGAGAGTTTACCTTTCCTTAAAAGTCACGTGATGGTGATAGGAAATGATCGTCAAAAACGACGAAATACAGCTTGAGGATTGCTAAATCGTCAAAAGTGAGAATTCTATTTCTGAGAGTGCAGACATTTCAAAATGGAAATAAGGATTCATTAAAAGATTAATGTAGTTCATCAGAATAAAGGATTGAAAACATGATAACTTTTGAAGCTGTATAATAAAAAGTAGATTTGTGAAAATATTTCTCTCATTTTTAAGGCTTTTCTCAAATCCAAAGGAGCTACATTTCGACACATTTATGAATTCTTTTCTTTTCGGAAGCACGTAAGATTGGCAAGCATTCTTATTCAGAAGCTATGTAAATGTCGTTTTTTTTTCATAGATAAAAGCAATATATCTTTCTGAAAATACTGTCAAAGTTAGCGTTTTGAATCGAATTTCCGGAAGCGATGGCACAGGAAAGGAGAAAAACGTACAGTCACGTGACAGGAATCTCTTTTATCTCTGTAAGTAATTTATCAAATATGGAAAAAGCTATTCGTTTCCAAATGCCTTCAATAGGCAGGCCTCTCAATTTTATGCCTCTATAGTTAAATATTTTGTCAGAAAATGTGTCTGAAAGCTTCGCATTGTTGAGCAGTGAATATGAGAACCAACTTAAGGTATATTTCCAAAGATACTGTTAAGAGAAGTTCATTATCACTATTAAAACTACAAAACACAATGACTGTTCTACACATCTTGAGATCGATAAGACCAGTTCCGTCCTGGCACGAGTCTGCTGAAAAAAAATTAAACTCGGAATCAGACATCTTGCAACTGTACGATGCCGATCTCTATGATGGACATGTTACATTTCTGTATTGATGTTGTTAAACTCGCATCGGCTTATGACGCACATTTATACTTCTCGAGAAAATCATATTCATTGAAAATGACTTGTATTTTATCTGCTTCGCTTAAATTCTTATATCGGGCCGATAGGCCCGATTAATTTTTTTGCCGGTCCGGCCCGTTTATTTTGTCTGTCAGCCCGGCCCGGCCCGTTGAAAAAATTGTCCTAATTTTGCCGGCCCGGTCCGCGGGCCGGGCCGGGTACGGGCCTCGGGTCAAGCCCGGGCCCGTGCAGACCTGTAAGTTGGTGTCAGAGTTTGGGATTCGAGTTGTTCGAAAAGTGGGGCACACATGCACACACGGCCTGAAACTGTTACCCACGGAAGGAATGATAAGGTGAAAGCTCATTCTTTCGAGAAATAGAGAGCCGTCCTGATACTGGAATAGAAAAATAAAAGGAAAATCCCCGTGTGTTGGAAGAAGAGAAAAAACAGTTCGGTTGTGAAGAAAGAGCTAATTTCGATTTTCACCCGGTCAGAGAAGAGAAGGGTGTTGTTTTCACTCCCCTGTTGGAGGAAAGAAAAAAAGAAGCTTGGTGTTATCTGGTTTCGGTTTAGGAAGACTTGGAGAAAGGCAGACTTGAGAAATCCTTACCCAGTGTCGGAAAAAGCGGAAGATTGTTTTTTCCCCGTCTGTGATCAGCTGTTCGACTGCGGAAAGGAAACAGAGTTACAACGCCGCTGTTTGGTGATGAAAGGATTGCGGAAGAGTGGAAAAAAAAGAAGATAATTCTGTGATTTTAGGGAGCCAAGGCCTGAAACAAAACTGTGATTGTAGCAGTGGATCGGCGGATAGAAGAAGATTGGGAATGTGAGTGGGCCCCGTTTTGGGTCGAAGATAGTGTTCAGTGTTCCGTGCCTCTGGATATATTATTTTTAGTGGACCTTATGGTCAGAAGTTGTGTTCAGTGAGCCATCCGGCTGAAGAAAAAGTGTGGATTACCGTTTAGTGTCTGAGCCTTCATTGGGGTAAGTCACAATTTTGAATTTGGAGTTAATGTTTAGTGATTTTTAATTATTTAAAATTGCTGATTTTGTTGGGAAAATTCAAAAACGGAAATGACAAAAATTGAACAGGTACTAGTCATGGAAGTGAGTCAGTATTTACATATTGCTGTGTTATTGAAAGAAATTTTATGATTGATTGTGATTATTGTTAATATAGTATATATTTTTTTTGTTGTTGTATTAGTGTAGAGAAGTACCTTTTTATAGAGAAATTTTGTTTGAAAAAAAAGGGTTAGATATGGCTTTCCTGCGTAAAGGAAAAAAGGAACATATAAAAAAGTTAGTGGATGAACTGGAACTTGCCAGGACGGGAAACGAAACTCGGATTCAGTTAACGCACTTAGTGCTGGAATCTGAGGAGTATGAAGAAGAAATAGTACGGGCTCTGTATGAAACTATATTAGAGACAGCTAAGGAGGAATTAGAACGGGAAGAAAGTCAGCGCGCACGGTTACAAGCTATCGAACGGGAGGACATGTTGCGTAAACAGACATGGGAGCGTGATCAAGCCATTAGGAAGGAAAAATTGGAGCAAGAAAAAGAATTAAAGGAATTAGAATTAAAAAATAAATTCGAGTTAGAAAAACTAAAAATCGAGAAAGGAATTGCCCCGTCTTCAGTAAATGCAAATAATATACATTCGCGTTCCCCTGAACAGAACTTTAAAAAATTAATCCCGGAATTTAATCCAGAAAAAACAGATATTAGCTTGTATTTGGTTCTGTTTGAACGCCAAGCTAAACGGGTTGGGATACCGAAGGAAAATTGGGTCTCTCATTTAATTGGGTTTCTGCCAGTAGACATTATTTCAATTATTGCCAGACAACCCGAGACAGAGTCAGAAGATTACGATAACGTAAAAGGTATATGTTAAAAAAATTTAAATTAAACCCAGAGAGTTTTCGGCAGAAATTTGTTAGCCACCAGAAGTCGCAATTTTTAAATTGGCAGGATTTCGGTTTCGAAATCCGAAATTATTTAAATGAATGGCTAGCGGGTTTAGGAATAACTTCTTTAGACGAACTAAAAGACCTTTTGGTCACCGATCAGATTAAACGGCGTGCGATGTTTGAAATGCGTGAACACTTCATTGACAAATGGCCACAGCTTAAGACCGAAGCAGCAATAGTGGAATTATTGGATGGATATGAGAGTATAAGGGCCTCTACTCCGAAGGCCAAGGATACCAGAGATGTTAGGGTGGAAAAAACGCGCCCGTTTTTTCAAGAAAGGTCTCGAGAAACTAGGCCACGGTTCTCCCCCTCTTCGAATGCAAATGCCGTGCACAGACCAGTAAACCGAGATAGAGCCTTTGAAAAAAGAGCGAATTTGAAATGTTTTAATTGCGGGTCCGAAACGCACCTGCGTTCATCGTGCCCGAAGTTGCAGAAAAAACCTCCGTCAGGCTCCGTAAATAATTTGCAAGATGTACGAAAGGACGATTTATTGGACTCTTATACATTTCCTGGGGTTGTTAACAACCGAAAGATAGGAATATGAAGAGATTCGGGAGCGACGCTTGATTTAATTTGTAGGAAATTTGTAGATCCGCAGGATTTTTGTGGAGAGAAAATCTGGATCCAACAACCACTTAGTTTGGAGTTAGTTTGTCTACCGTTAGCGCGGGTAGAGATAGAGGGAGATTTCGGAAAAAATTGTACGAAAGCCGCTGTTTGCGGAAATCATTTAAACCAAAACCGATATATTTTAGGAAATGAAACTGCCGCGATGATAAGAGAGAGAACGGGGTATGAATTTTTGCCAACTGGACAGGTAAATGCAGTCCAGATGCGTGCGACTACTAGACGTTTAAAGGAAGAGAAAAGGGAGCTCGAACGGGTAGCTCAAGATGTGGAGACACCCAAGGAATCGAACGTAGCGAATCAGGAAGAATCGGAACTGCGGGATTCAACGGAAGGTGAGGACCCCATTGAAATTCCGGCGTTAGAAGTTGAAGCCCCGGAGTTGGACTTGTTAAAAATCGATAAAGAAGGGTTTTTGAAAGCGCAGCACGAATGTGCAGAGTTAAAGGAATTGTTTAGCCGAGTGGGGGCGGACAAAACGGAAGGTACGACGAAAACTTATTCAGTTGTTAACGGGTTACTAGCTAGAAATCGCGAGGATCGTTTTGGAAACGTTACCAGATTGCTAGTTATTCCAAAAGGGTTAAGGCAGAAAATAAAAGCATTGTGTCATGAAGGCACGTCAGTACATTTAGGTGGGACGAAGTCAAAGGATAAATTAATTCGATATTTTTATTGGCCTAACTGTTATAAAGAAATGGATGAATATGTGCGCAGTTGCGATGTTTGTCAAAGAGCGGGTCGAGCGAACGAGAAAAAGAAAGCCCCGTTAAAACTTGTCCCAATAATTCAGGAAGTTTTCAGTAAAATAAATATCGACGCATGTGGGCCCTTACCACTGACCACGGATGGACACCGGTATATTTTAACGGCAGTATGCATGGCGTCCAAATACCCGGAGGCGGTTCCGCTGGTGGACCTCTCCTCTATTAGAGTGACTGAGGCGCTGCTGAATATTTTCAGTCGCATCGGATTCCCCAGCCAACTCCAATGCGATCAGGGAAAGTCCTTTACCTCAGCTTTAACGACCGAATTTCTTAATAAATTTGGCATTAAGATCACTCATAGTTCTGTTTATCATCCCCAGAGTAATCCCGTGGAACGGTATAATAGGACCTTAAAACGACTTTTGAGGGCTCTGTGTATTGAATTAGGCGCCGATTGGGATAAACATTTGCCTGCGATTCTATTGGCTCTTCGAAATGTAGTTCATGAAAGCACAGGTTACTCACCAGCCGAGTTGGTGTATGGAAAAAATCTTCGAACACCCGAGACCTTGATAATGGAACGATGGTCCGACCCTCCACCTGAAAATGATGTAGTGACCGAATATGTTTTTAAATTAATTAATCGGTTGAAACGATGTCGCGAGGTAGCTGTTTCGCACATGGAAGAAATGCAAGGTAAACGAAAGGTTTGGTATGACAAAAACGCGGTAAAACGTGAATTCAAGGAGGGAGATTTAGTGTTGGTTTTAGCCATGACGAGACCAAATAAACTGTCCGTGCAATGGATAGGTCCGGGAAAAATCAAGAATAAAATATCTGAGACTAATTATGTGGTAGAACTGCCAGGAAGTAGGAATAAAACCCAAATTTATCATGTTAATATGCTGAAACCATATTATACGCGACCCGAACATGTAAATTTGTTGTGCTCCAAAGACAATTCAAATTTAATAGAAGATCAGGATTTAGATATTCCGTATTTAGAGAATAATCCTACGATTTTTGACTTTCAGGAAATAGTTCGGCTTAGTGAGTTAGAAAAAAACCTAAACGAAGCACAAATTAGCCAATTAAGGGAGCTTTTAAATAAATATGCCGCGTGCTTTTCAAACGACCCTGGTACAACAGATTTGGTGGAGCATGATATAACTTTAAGTAGCGATAAGCCCGTACGATCAAAACCTTATCGGATGTCGCAAAGACAAACTGAAATCGTAAAAATGGAGATTCAAAAGATGTTAAGATTGGGGGTTATTGAAGTTGGCGAGTCGGATTACACGTCACCTTTAATTTTAGTAGAGGTTCCGGGTAAGGATCCTCGTCCATGTGTGGATTTCAGGCGTCTCAATGAGATAATTAGGACAGAGTATTTCCCCATCCCCAATATCGAAGAAAGAGTTGAGAAAGTCTCATCTGCTAAATACATAACCGTCCTAGATTTAGCGAAAGGTTATTGGCAGATTCCCTTGAGCCCCAGAGCTCAACGGTATGCAGCCTTCTGTACAACTTTTGGTACTTTTAGGTGTTTGAAAATGGCTTTTGGATTAAAAAATGCGCCATTTTTCTTTAGCAAAATGATGGCAGAACTATTAGGAGAGATGGAAGAATTTGCAGTTCCTTATTTAGATGACGTCGCTGTATTTTCGAACACCTGGGAAGACCACTTAAAACATGTCGCATTAGTTCTAGATAGAATTCATAAGGCAAATCTTAAAATAAAGCCCTCTAAGTGTAAATTTGCCCAGAGTAGTGTAAAATATTTAGGCCATATTGTAGGAAATGGTTCCCGCACTCCAGCAGAAGTCAAGATTGAATGCGTAAAAAAATTCCCTACTCCCGAAACAAAAACGCAGATTCGTGCATTTCTAGGGCTGGCCGGATACTACCAGAGATACATAAGGAATTTTTCCATAATAGCAGCCCCCTTGACTGACGCACTAAAAGGGAAAACCCGTCGAGGTAAAGTCGAGTGGACTCCCACGTGCGAGAGCGCTTTTCGGTCTCTGAAAGCGAAACTAACCGAACGGCCGGTCTTGCATGCGCCGAATTTTCATCGTGAATTCCTTATTCAGGTCGATGCATCGTTACGCGGTGCCGGAGCTGTGTTGAGCCAGGTAAATGAGAAGTGAGGGGAACACCCGATTTTGTATTTGAGTCGGAAATTCTCTCCGGTAGAACAACGCTATAGCACCACCGAGCGGGAGTGCGCCAGTATTGTTTTCGCCGCAAAAAGATTACATTACTATCTAGATGGAAGAAAATTTAGGATTATAACGGATCATAATCCTCTGCGCTTCTTACAAACTCGTGCGAGTTCCAACCCAAGGCTTATGCGTTGGAGCCTCGCGTTACAACCGTACGATTTTACAATCGAACATCGAGCAGGAAAAAACACCAAAACGCTGATAGTCTAAGCAGAGTAGCGTTTGAAGACTAGAAATTTTATTGAAAAAAAAAAGAAAATTTAAGAGTGTGTTTTGCTATTGTGTTAAAATTCTTTTAAGTAACTTATTGTATATGAAAGGTTTAAAAGTGTTTGGTTTTATTAGTGTATTAGAATTCATTCTTAAGAAATTTATCTATATATATATATTACTATTGTTGGTTATCCATGTGAACACGAGAGAGCGAACTTTATTGGAATTACCTGTGATGTTTAAAAACTTTATCTATTCTGATTATGTTAACGGAAAATTATTAATGAAGGTTCTGGTTTATTATAAAATTGTTGAAGTGCTTATTATAAATCTTAGTATTACTATATAACGGTGTGCAATTGCAATGTGTTTATTGTTTACTGTATTTATTATGTTTGTTGTGCGTTATGCTGAATCCCTTCCATGGTAACGAAGTACTTCTGATAAATGTTTTGATTTTAAAATTTAAAATTTTATTAATTTTGGAGTAGATAGCATTGTTAGGGATAGCATTAACTCCGAATTTCACTATGATTGTGCACCCGAGTGTGGCAATTTTTCCCTTAAGGAAAAATTTACATGGGGCATGGAGGGACTGTGACGTTTTATTTGGGATGACTCGGAGACCAGATGCCCTAACGAAATATACATCTGTAATTGGACCCTCCAGATGCCTGCTATAACTTCGCCTGTCAGTTTCCCCAAAAACCAGATGGAACATGTAAACAGTTTTAATCATGTAAATATCTGGAGAAAAAGTGCTGCGTAGAAATGTTATAAACTGAACTTGTTGACTACGATGAGTCAAGACCTCACGTGGGGTATCTAGGAGATGAACTGAGATCAGAAAAACAAGGCCCGGTAGAGGGACAGACTCTGCTGTGACACGACCCCAGACGGTCAAGTTCTCGATCCTGCCGAAAGGAGTGTCTCGCTCCGGAAAAGATTAACTTTTTGCCGTGTAAATATAAATGTGTGCTTGTTATGTGTGTGTCCCGTATCGTCTAATAAAAACTCTGAAAAAAAACGAACGCCAAGTTCTTTTAATTTCTAGTTAAGATTCTTTCTTAAGTGAGTTCTTATACGACGGTACAGTACTACTTATTCATAAAATGCTGAAATGAGGGAATGAGACCAGAATTTAAAAACAAATGTATTTCAAAATACACTGGCCCCCAAAAGTCCCTCTTAAATTGATTGGACATATGTTTTACAGTTTTCCGAAATTTCAAAGCGCTCCCGAAATACAGAGGGAGGGAGGAGTTTAGATATTTGGCAGAACTTGTATACAGTAATACAGTGAGTTGAGTCTATTCTTATCGTTGAACAATAGCTAATTCATAAAACTACTTCGGTTCTGTTGCCATTTCATTCCACCGTTTCGATCTCACACATTACAATATTATTTTATACTGAACTCCATAAAGCATGGGTCGAAGAATCCCTTGATAGTAAAGCCCCAAATGTGAGATTATTTTTATATTTTTTTTCTGAAATTTTTTGACAAGTACTATATAATATACCATTTTTTATATAATGATTAATGAAATACTCAGAATATCCATGTACAAATTGCAAATACACTATTTATTTTTACTTTCTTCTGTCAATACAAGAAGACAGTATCAGATTTCTGAAAAAATTCCACTTCCGGTTTTCGATTGATTTATACGATGTAAAAGATCCTGAACACGATTTAACTGTGCTTAGAAAATCTCTCTCAGTGCGTCTGTCTGCATCTGAGATATTTTGTGGGCGCTCTAACTGAAGAACTACTGGGTAGAATAGAATAAAATGTTATATCAAGTTCTATCCTTATGTGAAGTGGTGCTGATTAGTTTTGGGGCAAAATGCTCCAAGACAGGGTGCCGCAAATCGATGATTTGTTCGATTTATGTGTTGCATATATCTCCAGTTTATGTGCGCAGAATTCAAAGAAACATAAAATTTTGAATCCTTAGGATAGGAATAGATTTTTATTCCATTTTTGTTGCAGTCGTCTAAGAGAGTGTGCCAAAATTCTGTTATCGTTCGCGCATGCGCAGATAAAAAATATTTTATTCAACTGCTTATATTTCATCAAATGTTTAATATATTTATATTCTAATTGCGCCACATTGTTTCTACTACATTTTGCCAAATTTTCCGAAAATGCCGTTAAATGTGGTTGAAAACCCTGCATGAAATGAGAAAAAAAAAAAAAATGCAAGAATTTTTTGAACTTTAAAAAAAATCGCCATATCTCCATGAATATACACTCTACTGTTACACAAATGAATACACACATTGTACAATATCCACATAATTGTATGCTGTAGCGATAGATCATTTCGTACATTTTATTTTACAGGGTGATCCCACATATTATTATTTTTCTTTGATTATTTTATTGTCCTCCTTATCAAACTGACGTTGATAAATATGAGGTCAAACATATATTCTTTATAATCCTGAAGTTCCGGAAGAATCCGACAAGTATATCTTTAAATATGTCTAAAACTGAAAGTGTCCGGTGATTAATGGCCATATACTGTATATTATTTTCGTTATTGTTAATAATTTCTACAATTTATTATAATTAATATATAACGCTTTACTGCTTCGACATATAGTATATCCGTATCTGCAAATTATGATTCACTGCTGTTTGATAATTTATTGTTGTAATTACACATTAACTAAACATTTTTATTTCGAAGACAATTTATTAATTTCACGTCAGCAGATACACAACCACATAATTTTTTTTTTGAAATGTAATTAAAAAAAACAAACATAAAAATGGATGTGCCGCAATGTCAGCGGGACCGACACGTCAGGACCGAAACGGCGGGATGAAGTGTCAGGACAAATATGGCATATTTTGAGGTATAGTTCCGATTAAAAAACTGTTTCAAATGTTGTTCTTCATCATATGGCGCAACCATTTACGTCAAATTATTTTTTTTAGAGTTACTATTCATTTAGAATAATAAGAAGATAAAATAAAATTGTAAGATATTTTTCATTTATGATAAAATTTTAAAAAGGACCCTGGGTCCTATATATAAGCTTTGTCCGTGCTCTAAAAATTAAAACAGTTAAATTCAATTCTTATACAGCCAAAAATTACCGAATTATGACAATTTGAATTTTATTAATTTTCAGCATTTTCGATCTCAGATAACCTATGAAAAATAAAAATAATAAAAATAATTTAAAAATATTAAAATGGAAACCGAGCTTTTTAAAGAAAGCTTCCATTGGTTTAAGTGTGTTCTTTAATCCAAAAGGCAACTTTCTGACATAAGTTTTAATTTATTTTTGTTCGAAAATGCATGAAAGTAGCTGGTGTTGATGTTCAGAAAGTATGCTATCGAGCTGTTTTTTCCTTTTTTTGCAAACGCAATAGATCTTTCAGAAAATAGTGTCAAAGTAGACGTTTTGAACCGAGTTTCCGCGCGAACGGAGAATAAGCACTCAAGAGCGGGCGAAAAACGTGTTTGTCACATGATCAAAAACACTTATAACTCAATAGGCAATTGACTGATCAAAAAATGGAAAAAACAGTTCAATTACAAATCGCTTCCATGGCAGAGCAGTTAAGAACAGCCTTAACATTACATTGTGAATGTCGTCTTGTGTTTAAGTTTCCGTAGGCTCTTAAGATTTTTATGAACTTTTTTCTAAATTTTAAGCCAAAATTTGTAAGTTCAATCCTCTGTAGTTTATGTGGGTACAGTTTTCTTTAGGGTACCCATATAATAGAGTAGCAATTGGCATGTAGTAGACTTGATTGGTTAAGAAGATTTTGGACAAAATCCGTCTTGGTGATATAGCTGCAGTCATTTCCAAGTGACATTTTCCTTACATCGTTTCTAAACTATTGTTTATAAAATTACAAAGTGTTTTATTGTTATCAGTTACTTAAAATCACTATGCATTATCTGTACCTTTAACATTTAGATTGTGTTCATGATTATCAATAAGGCCGCCCAACCTCAAGGAAATTATACATAAGGAGTGAGCTATATTAGGAGCATGAAATTGGGAAATTATTTAATGATTTCAATTATTTCCCGCTTCTGTGGATCAGAACAGGTGAAGAAAACGACTATACATCCTTATTCTCCAAAAACATTTGACCTTATAGTAAGAATATATGTCTTTGTTTTTTCCCACAAACCCTAGAAGCATTCGTGAAAGCCAGATAAATTTTGACACAATTATTTTAATTGGTAAATAAATTAAATGAGATGTAAATTTCCAAGTGGGAGAAAAATGGCTGTGTGAAATTAGATCCACCAGATTCGTACGGGATAGCTCAGACGGTAGAGCAATTGCGGCTTCAGCCAAGAGATCCCTGGTTCGAATCCTGGTCCAGACATTTTTCGCCCAGTTAGAAATTTACATCTCATTCGTGAACGGTATCAAGGGGTCTGGTTTAGCAATATCGGTGTTCATAACTGGCAGATTCTTCAATCGAGCTTTTTGCTCACAAAATTCTGAGCTCGATTGGTTTTTCGTGTTAATCGTTCACTTGTTTTGGTAAGTTGATTATGCAGATTTAACAGCTCGATCAGCGATCTGAAAAGTTTCAACTTTTTATCTAAAATAATTTTTAATTCATATTTCCAAATGATCCTGTATAAAAATAATACAGTAGCTAAGTTTTATTTTATACGTCAATTTTAGTGACGTAATTTGATGGCAGCTATAAAAATATCTGGATTATTGTACAAAACAATGCACATAAAAAAAAATAAAGTTTAATGTGCAATAATGAATGCATTATTTTATTGTGAATGCCTAAATATTTATATATAAAACAGAGGTTGCCAGATGTTCGGATCACCGATTTTCCTATCATAGTGTAGAATAATAGAATAATAAAGACACAGAATATAGCCTTGAAGTAATTAGGTGCAATCACTCATATAGAAAAAGGAATTGAAAAATATTACAGATATTATTACATACAACATAACAGTGTTTTGTCGCAGTATACAGGCGAGCCTAGAAGGTATGGGTACAACTCCGGTTCTTTTACCTCATACTTTTAAATTCTATTTTAATTTATTGAGATATGTTTCATTAGTTGCTTTATATTTTTTCATGATAAATGGAATACAGTTAATAAAACAAGAATATGATATCAATACTTTATGAGATTTATTTGCATTAGTAAAATAATACATTTGTTAATATTTGACAGAAAGAGTTTCTACACACTTCATTAAAATATCTTTTTCCATGACAACTTTGGTGAAACATAAATATCTAATTAGCAAAATTAATTTCTTAAAAATATTTTTCTAATGTAAATTGCATTATTTACTCTAATTTCCTTTTTTATGATTGCATATTTTAATAAGGTACGAAGAAAAGGGCAATATACATCATGAAACACGAGAAAAAAAAATATGGCACCCATTACAATTGCAATAGTACATGGAAATCTTGTTAAAATATTGCAAAAATCTTACATATACTTTCAGCAGAAATTATATAAGCATTCTAATCTTATTCATTATAAAACTAGACAGAAAAAAGCATGTATTACTTTTACTATACCTCTTTCGAAAAATAAGTGTTGATATTTCTTGTTAAAATAAAGTATATTTATTATATTTTATTTTTATAATATCTTCAACATTGGCTTTTTACTTCGTAAAATATATTTTGTCTTCTATTGTCAATAATAATTCACAATTTAAGTTCTTAACCCGGCAGGACGCGCGCAGGGTCTGAGAGACCCGGAGTACGTACGGTTTTTACAATTGTCACCACTATCTTTTTAAAAGTAATTTTCAACTTCTTTTATCGCAAAATTGTCTCCAAATAAATAACGTGACGGTTATTATTTGTATTATCATTTAATTAATTGTATTATTAATTGTATTATTATTAATTAAAAATCATTCATACCCTGAGTATGCGCTCGTTCTCCCGGGTTAATAAAAAATATTCTAAGAAATTATCGCATGCGCAAATAGATATTTTAGCACAATTCTTATTTTTTATTTACTTAAAAAATTTAAGGTATTTGATAATAATGCATTGAAATGAAAGCTTAACTATTAAAAGGTGCTGTAATGTAATATTTTGCAACAAGTACAACTCTCTCGCTCAGTGTTCTACAAGAAATTTTATACATTCTGTAGTAAGTGTTTAATTTGTTTAAAATTGCATGGTGAGAACATTTAGAAAATATCGGACACTAAAAAAGAAATCATTTTTTGATGCCGTAAACTACCATGCAACCATGCCCCATAAAGAACAATTGATCACTTGAATAATCTTAGTCAAACTAGAAATCCAAAGTATTTGCGACACTTATATCCATTATGTCATTCATTTTTCTGCCCATTAAATTTATTATTAAACAATTAATTATTATGTATAAGTGTAATTGTGTACATCTCAAAACTGATATTTTAAATTGTTGTGCATTATTTTCATGATTCCAAACTGACTGACATGAAATTTCCAAGAAATCTTTTTTGTGGAGTTTTCTAAAAAAATAAGTAGAAGATTTGATAAAAACAAAGAAAATCCTGAGTTATGGCAATTATTATTTTTTACGTCGGAAATGAGCTCTTTTATTTAATGAATCATAACTTTTTTAAAATTTTTAGTCTGCAAATCCCCCCATTTTTTTTCATTAATACTGTGTAGAAAATAAATCCCTTTTTATTTTGTTTCTGGTGCAACATCTTTTCAGAAATTCTACACTCCGATTTGGCTTCTGAAGGCGGAAAAAACTACTTTGGTAATGATTAATAATGACCTTTTTATTTTTAAAAATATATTTATCACCCTTTTTATATACTTGAATATTTTCATAATAAATATCTTTTCATTAAATTACACCTATGCTCATATTTTTCCAGGAACCCCCCCCCCCCCCTCTTTTATTTTTTCATCTTCAAAGTGACTAATTGTTTAAGTTATCCGTTTTTAATCTTAAATCATGGGTTTAATCTTTTTTGCGTAATTATTTGTTGTCTAATTATATTGTAATTCCTTAAATAAGAACTATTTTGGTTTTGCTTTTGTCACTTCGTTTCATTTGCGTATTATTGGCAACAATATCTGGCTTTTTCTTCTTTTATACTGTTGCAATAATTAGGGATGTAGTTAAGAGTATACAGAAACATACGCCGTATACCTTCTGGATTTTCTTTTAAGGAACTCAGTATACTTTCTGTTGTCACGTAAAGCTGTAGCGCGTACTCTATAGCGTTTACCCTCTGCCTGCGCCCTCTGATATTTTTACGACTGGCAAAATGATCGCACAATGATGAACAGTTCAAGAATTCGAAGAAAATTACAAGATTTTAGACCATTTCTTCACGCATTTTAAAGTTTTGACAACAACTTGTGTACATTCTGCATGAAAATGAATGCTTTCTTACATTGATTTGGTGAAAATTAAGTAATATGAAAAAAGATAAGTCAGTAATTCTTGTTAGTCAGTTAAACGTTTTGTTACAAGGTGTTGAAGCTATCAGAGGATTCCATCAGATTACATTGCCTTAGGCTTAGGGATGGGCATTATTTAACGTATTAGGATAAAAAACACTGTTACTATGTTGGAACCTAATATCTCATTAATATGTTACCGAAAAGACCCTGTTAATTAAATAACATATGGTTTTAAATGGCAGCGTCTTCATTCATTTGCCTTATTCAAGAATCCAATTTCGTGTCTCTAAAATAGAACAACATTCACTAAAAACGTCCTCAATCGTTTCTTTTGAGACGTGCGCATCTTCACTCTCTAGTTATAAGTGACTCTGTTAGATGTGTGGTGCTAAAAAATTATTTTACATTTCATCAATCCCCAATGCATGAATAGTAACAACTTGCACCACTAATTAAACGCTTTTCCGGCTTGGTGCCTGGTGCTAGGTCACCATCATCTTTTTCTCTGATTCTGACTGTGCAAAGCAGAGCATAAAAGAAACACCGAAACAAATAGTAGATCAGAAAAACATCTGAAAATTGGTAAGAAAAAAGCTCATGCTTGACATGTTTTGTACGCATAAATCGTATATATATATTAATATATATATTAAATGTTTTGATTTAGCATTTCCTTAACAAAAAGTTTCTTAACTAAGTTTGACTTTCTAAAACCCAGCAAAGTTTTGTCTAACTTTTGACCTAACCAGTCTTTTTCCAACTAAAAATACAAGTTCGTGCTTTTTTTTTCTTGTTTTGCTTCTAATTTTCAATGAGTAAATTAAAAATTTATATACCTATGAATTATATTGCCAAATATATAGCTCAGTTACACATCAGAAATGAGGAATAGGAATTTCAATGAATTTCTTTGAACATGGAGTTTCAAAAACTCAGGGATTTTTTTTTTTTTTTAAGATAGCACAACACCCCTGTTCAATATTCCATACTAAAATTGAACAGTTTTACATAATTTAAAAGCATCCATTTTTACCTCACCCCCCCCCCCCCCAAAAAAAAAAAAACAGCAAAACTCGAGTTTAGAATCATTAAATTTATAAAAAGTACCTTTTTGAAACGTTTAAGTAAAATTCATTTATTTGTAAATTTATGCCTTAAGAGGCTACTTCAGTCAAGTGAAAAGACCCGTTCGCTAATGCTAATCCTATGGAAGAAATTTATAACGATATCTCGGTTGCATTTTAATATTTTTAAATGATTTTTTTGCATTGGATAGCTGAGATCGATCTGTACAAAGGGCGTTTTTTACTTTTTCTGTTTTGTTTACAGATATTTTTAATGAGGACACTTTCATTTTGGGAACCGGTTTCGAAACTGAAAGCATCCTCATTAAAAAAATCTGCAATCGAAATCGAAAAAGTAAAAAACGGCCTGCATACAGATCGATCTCAGCTATATAATGCAAAAAAAATCATTTAAAAATATTAAAATGCAACCGAGATATCGTTATAAATTTCTTCCATAGGATTAGCATTAGCAAATGGGTCTTTTCACTTGACTGAAGTAGCCTCTTAAAATTTTTAATTCTCGATTTTGGATAGAAAGTCCATTTCAAAAATTACAAAATACTACTCGACTGCATCCAAATAAAATGCAGGAATTTATAATTTTTTAATTGATTACCGCGTTTAAAACGTGTACATTAGAACTTAGATTGATTTCAATTGAAAACAGCAATGGAAAACTAACCGCAAATAATTCCTCAATTCATTCGGAAAATTTTTCATTACACCATCAGTAAATCTAGTTCTTAACGTATAAAATGATCTATTGTCGTTTAGTAAGCATCTGAATAAACAGAGATAATAGGACATACACTGGCGGAAAAAAAAAAATCCCAACACCAAAAAAGACTTGTGTTAGATAAACGAAATTTAGTAGGCGTGTTTATACATATGAAAGATGACATCGATTGAAATTTCGCGCTTCGCGCATAAGTGTGGCGCTAGTAGCGCCACTCAGAACTTGCAGATCAGGTTTACTTTAAATGCGTGCTGTAAAGTTCGTAGGCGTTATTTAGCTTCGAAATGTGGCGTATTGAGTTGATGTTAGCCAAGAATGTCTTTAACGAGACGAAGAAGCCACTGTCAACAGCTCACCGAGTTGGAACGAGGTCGCATATCGGGCTACGAGAAGCTGGATTTTCTTTCCGCGATATTGCAGAAAGACTTGGCTGGAACTTATCCACTGTGCATGATTGTTGGAAGCAGTGGTCAAGGGATGGTACTACCTCAAGAAGACCAGGTTCCAGGCGGCCACGTGGCACTCCTCAGAGGGAAGATCGCCGTATTCGGCGTACAACTGTGGCGCATCGTACTGCGTCTGCGGCAGAAATTCGAGCTGCAGTTGGTACCACAGTGACACAACGAACTTTTAGAAATCGATTACTTCAAGGACAGCTTCGAGCCAGGCGCCCTGTAGTTTGCATTCTACTGACTCGAAACCATTGCCGGTTGCGACGCCATTCGTGTCAAGCCAGAGCTCATTGGTGGGCGGAGTGGAGATCTGTTGTGTTTCTTTTTCATCAGAAAACACAACAGATCTCCACTCCGTCCTCCAATGACCTCTGGCCTGACACCAAGGGCGTCGCAAACGGCAATGGCTTGGAGTCAGTAGAATGCACGCTACAGGGTGCCTGGCTCGGAGCTGTCCTTGAAGTAATCGATTTCTAACAGTTTGTTGTGTCACTGTGGTACCAACTGCAGCTCGAATTTCTGCCACAGACGAAGTACGATGCGCCACAGTCGTACGCCGAATACGGCGATCTTCCCTCTCAAGAGTGCCACGTGGCCGCCTGGAAACCTGGTCTTCTTGAGGTAGTACCATCCCTTGACCACTGCTTCCAACAATCATGCACAGTGGATAAATTCCAGCCAAGTCTTTCTGCAATATCGCGGAAAGAAAATCCAGCTTCTCGTAGCCCGAATATGCGACCTCGTTCCAACTCGGTGAGCTGTTGACAGTGACTTCTTCGTCTCGTTAAAGACATTCTTGGCTAACATCAACTCAATACGCCACATTTCGAAGCTAAATAACGCCTACGAACTTTACTGCACGCATTTAAAGTAAACCTGATCTGCAAGTTCTGAGTGACGCTACTAGCGCCACACTTATGCGCGAAGCGCGAAATTTCAATCGATGTCATCTTTCATATGTATAAACACGCCTAACAAATTTCGTTTATCTAACACAAGTCTTTCTTGGTGTTGGGATTTTTTTTCCGCCAGTGTATTTGCAATTATTTATCTCTTAAAATTTTCTGTGGTCAATATAACATTTGCTTATTTTGAAACATTTGTTACCAAAGTGTTTTAGGTTAAAAAAATACGCTAAAGGAGAATTTTGTCTCAGTGGAATGAATGAAAGAGTGTTTTGCACATCGAGTAATTATTATGAGGAAGTAATGAGAAAGGATTTAATCTGTGTTGATATTTTGAATGAGAGATATTTTGGACAGTTTCTTTGAATATTTAAAAGGGTTATTACTACGTACTCATGGAGGGGTTTGTTTTTTTTTTTTGGGGGGGGGGGAGGAGTGTGATTCTCGCACTATAAATTTCGCTTTTTGGTCAAGTATTTTTAATATTTTTGTTTTATCATTGCGTTTAATGGGAGCCGGGAAAACATTTAATTTCTGTGATTTTATTTCGCTGAAAAAAAAGAAAGAAAATAGCCTCCTATAATTTGTGAGAAAACGTAATTTCAGTACAGTTATAATTAATTTGAAAAACATAGTATTTGTACGAACGAAATTTGTTTGGACGAATTTCATTTGATTAAAAGTATATAAATAATATTTTTGTGTTCTTGTGAAATTAGCTTTGAATATGCGTTGACAGATATGGCTGCTATGAAGTCGGGGATCAAATTTCTCTTTTTTAGTACTTTCCACCGTAGTTGAAAAGTGTTTATGAATTCGGTTTCTTTGTCCATCTGTCTGGCTTTGCTCTAACTCGTGTAAATATTGCCCGATTGCCATGAAATGGATATATGTTATTCTTGGGCTTTAGTATGGCTTGTTCGGTATTGAAAAGGAAGTGTATAGCATTTTTGGTTCATTTACAGGGCCATTCAAAAGAATTCCGTTACATTACGGTGTATGGGGGGAAATCGCTTGCCGTGTATTTTAATGATATTACAGTATTTAAAACACATTTAAATTGATATACATCACTGAGGCCTACTGCAAGGTTCTTACTATAGAATATGGTGTAGATAGAACTTATCGTTTATTTACAGGAACACACAAAAGTATTTCGATATAGAAGAAAATGAGCAATAATTGAACTATTGAAGCCTACGCATAATAATTGCTGGAAGTGCGTTTTCATTTTGAAATTTAACTATTTTTTAAATATTACTTGGTGTGTATAAATTCTAGATCATATACAAAGTCGAACAAAAATTCTCAACAACATTCGTCTATTATCTGAAATTGCTGAGTGGAAATTTTTAACTGTGCTATGCATTTAACTGTACTGACATTTAGCATATTATGTAGTATGCATGCATATCTGTAGATCATATACAGGGCTGCAAAAAAATCATATATTTTAAGGACTATTCATGGTAATAGCAGAAATCGTGTTTTCAAATGCAGTCTGCATTTTCCAAATTGTTCATTAAGACGTCATCTTCCACCTTTGTAAATTGTGAAATTTTGTTATAGTATTCTGAATGTGTTGGAAAGTGTTTCATAATCTAAGCTATATACAATTTTTTTTAGAAATCGTGTTTTTAAAACTGTGTTTAATATTATACAGTGCGTGTTTCTTATCGTTTACCAATAACTAATTGTTAAGCCGTTAGCTTTAGAGGCATAGCCAGTTTCAAAAATGTTTCAAATTTTGTTTTGCATCCCATAAAAATCGATTTACATTACAACAATTACTTTTTAAATGGGGATTACAAATTTTATACATATGCCTGCATCCTGTAAGTTTTATTTACAAGAAGTTTTTCCATGTTTTAACAAGTAAAACAGCAAAAATTTATTCTTGTATGTTGTATGGTCAAAACTTACTGAGTTATCATACTTGGAATTTTATGAATTTTCAATGTTTTAATCACCATAAATGGAAAAACATGTTTTTAGTGTCAGAAAGCGCGAAAAATGCATGAAATTCAAAGTATTATAACTAGGTAAGTTTTTGTCTTGCAAAAATTAAGTTTTTAGCCACAAACTGATTCTGATTCATCTGAATATAAAACAGCATTTATAATTACGTCAAAAAATTACTTGACATTTTTTTGAAAGGCCTTCTAATTAAAACATCCGTCTACCGGATATACAGCAATTAGTAATATGTTATAAAAATAACAGGTTGTTGGAACCTGTTACCTGTGCAAGTGTGGAACGATGTAACCTGTTAACCAAAAGTAACTATATTTCCCATCTCTACATTGCCTCCTAGGTATACATGAGGATAGAAAACGGGATGGATGAATTTCACCTTATTTCAAGAATATATCTGGTAAATGTATTTCATCCTTGTTTGCTGAAGAAGAGAGTCCTTCTTCCTATTTTTCATAAAATAAAAGGTAAAAAGAAGGTAAAAATTATTTGCGACATGGCTGTCTATTTAGTTTTAAGATTTTACTCGTTATTTTAACTTTATTGATTCATTATCCAAATCTAATTTCTAACTTGTCAATTACCGACTCTTTCACTTGTTGATACAATCAAATACTGATACAAAAAATACATTTAGAAAAGCTAATTCTTTTAACTCAGAATCAATATTTTCGAACTTTTCTAAAACTCCCCCTGTTAAAGGAAATTCTGGTTGATAAGATAAATGAAATAGAAATTTCTCTTTCAAATACCCTTGAAAATGTAATCAAAATAACCTGTCAACACTGGTAACTTTTATTATATGTCTTTTATACAACTGCCCACCTTCTTTTTTTCCGCTAAATAAGTATGTTTTGAGTCAGAAAAATCATTTAATGAAATTGGTCTGTTTCTATATGGTATTTCATTTATATAAAATATGTTTATTTGTTTGAAAATAAAACTCGGAAGATTCTCAGTTATGATTTCGCATTATTGCATATGAATTATGTTGACTTCAAATTGCTATATCTTGAAACACATTTTTTGAACAGAAAAATGAGCTCCTTCTGCATATCAGACAATGGTTTATACTGACGCTATTAATTTCTAAAAGAAAACCTGCATACTTTAAGTCGTTATAGTTCAAAATAAAACTAAACCGCTTATTTAGTATTTCCTATTTTATAACAACAACCATAGGCATTCTCAAAATTAAAGGATGCATTGTTCTTTAAAAATTTTAATTATTTCACAGATTTTCACACAACACATTATTTTTAACTTTTAAACACAAAAATACCCTGGTAAATGTAATTTTAAATTTTGTTTGAATTTATTTTTTACTAAATAATTCGAATATTCATCCTGCCTTCTCTTTCATTTGTTTTGTAAGCGAAAATTTCAGCTAAATACCATATTTTCATGGAATCAATGTCGAAGACAAAGGATAGAATTTTTCGAAAATTTGCAATTATTTCACAGCCGACTGCGTCGCTCTTTCTTTCTTTCTTTCTTACTTTTATTATTATTATTATTATTACTCCACAGAGATACCCAGGAATTTTATATTTTTAAATAATAAAATTCAATGTTGATGACAAGGGATGGAGTTTTCCCAAAATTATTAATTACTCATAGCCGACTACGTCGCGAGAGTTTGTTCTACAGAAACACCCGATAGTTTTATTTTTAATAATATTTTGAGTTTGATTAATCATTTTGAAGGTGGGGAGGGGCTGACCAATAATTTTGCGTTGATTGCAATTTTTGTAACTTCTAACCATTGCACAATTTCAATTTTTATACTGTTGAATAAGGGGAAATACAATACTATCAAATGCAAATGTATCTCAATTTACTGATTTTTTAAAAAGATTTTAGAATAATTTTCAAGCCTGAATATTTAATAAAAATCTATATTTACTTGCAGTATGAGTACGAAAGATTAACCCATTTGCGCTTAAAACAATATAACTAGTTCAGCATTTGTTTGTGGTTAATATTCTATTACAAATTAAAACTTCGTCAATAAATAATAAAATAATATAAATAAAACAGAAATTTAACAGACATGTAATTGAACTGCGTGTTTAAACTATTGAAATTATCAGAATGAAAATGGTTACTGTGTAAGTAGCGAAATCTTTGGTGATTTCTTTTTCCATTAACCCCTGGCATGTGGCTAATACGAAGTATATCTTTTAATAAATTTCAAACTTTATTTGAATACATTATTGATATTTGTCACATAAAAATGCTTTTAGTGTTGATAGCTAGCTACCTAAAAAATGCATTAAATTTTTAAAATGTATTAAGGATTTCAATTTTAAAAAATGATTTTCACCTATGTTTTGTAACCAGGGAAAACCGGGGTGGATTTCCTAATTTTTGTTAATGATCTTAATGATGTTTTACCGAAAAATATAATAAAGTTTGGCTAGTTTTGTACACAGAAATTCCCGCTACTTGCGAGGTACAATGTCACTGTTGCCGATGACATAAGGAAAATTTCAATTATTTTACAGACTATTGAATTTTATTTTACTCTTACCTTTCTTTTCATTTTTTTTATTTACATACAGAGATTCTCAATGCTTTATAAACATAATTTCTGGCAAACTTGTATGATTGAATGAAACCAATGCCGATGATATATGGTGGACTTTAAAAAAAATTCAATTGGCATTATATTAACATAGTTTTTTGCCTCCTTTCTAAGCACCCATTTTTAAAAGTGTATTTGAAATCTTGTAGCTACAAAACGCAAAACACATTTTAAAAATAAACATTTACCGCCCATACATGTTAACTTGAAATATTTTGTATATTCTGTATATGATCTACAAATTCTTATTGACACCCCATATTAAGGTAACAGAACGACGACATGTAGATTTAACATGTGTATGTATATGTTTTTTCGTTAGTGTATATATACTTACACTAACTAATTTCATTATCTATAATAACTACATTTTACAAGATAATACCATTCATCTACAGAAAGTCGGAATCCCACAAGGTGGATATACGTAGTTTACTTTCCGATAAATACTTATATCACTATCAGCGTACATGTAGTAATAGTAGTATTCATTTATATCGTTATATTGACATCACTTGAATAGAAACTGACCAATCTAACATTTCTTAATTTCCTGTAGATTATCTTACTAATATAGAATCAACGGAAAACCTATCTAATAATACTATTCATTTTTTTAGATCTAAAATATAACTAAACAGCTCGTGACATTTTTGACAAACGTAAAGATTTTTAATTCAAAGTTAATACATTTACACATTTTAAATCGTGTCTTCATATAAATACTATATGCAAAAACCAATATAAGATTGACCAAGATGAGCTGCCTGGCTTCTAGACGTAAAAAAAAAAAAACTATACAAAATATGCGCATTTTTCTAGCTGAAATGCTGCCATAATTCTTTAATCAAAATAAATTTCCAAAGATTCCTTTACACAAATGTACAACATCATTCTTAAGTTTTTAAAAAAAACTTACCGGCCCAACACGATCTGGAGAAAATGAACTCCAGTCCTAGCCCTGCCCGAGTCTAATGAAAGAAAATTGGCGCGAGTCGGTCCTACTTACCCATCTCATAGTTAACAATTTTCGATGTGAATTCGCCAGTGAGCATAATGTATCTGCAATAAGATGTACTCTGGGGAAATTTTTATTTACATCGATTACCCAAAGAGTGTTTTCAAAATTTAAACTTCCTTTTTCTATTCATACATGCAGTATAAATTAGAGATACTCTGACGTATTTCATTTCATGGTAGCTTACCCAACCATATTAAGTGTTAAAAGTTCTTTTATCATTCGCTCATAGCAAAAAAATAAAAGCGTAATAAATTATCGATATCCGTTTTCAAGAAATGCAAGCTCTTGGATGTAACTGAAATGCATTTAAACAAATTTGAAGTTAGGAAAACCCCATTTATTTTCCATCTTCAAGATCACGGCTTTTAACTTGATGAAAAGCCACCTGATCTTAGAGTTTGCGACCTTGTATTTGAATAAACAAAAGCATACTAAATTATGTTCGCTTGATAAAAAACAAATCTGTTTCTTTTGACAAGTAGCACCGAGATATACAAGGAAATATACTAGCTTTACTTGTTTTCACTTGTCGGTGCGAAAAATAGTTTGAAATCAGAAATAAATCTATTATGATACATTCATTAGATCAGCCTTGAATAATGAGAAAATTTTGAAGCTGGATGTCATGAAATTTGGTTTTAACTCCTTGACGTATATGGTTAAAACTACGCAGAGGTTGGTTGGTTGAGTGATGTTTAATGGCGCAAGCCCCCCCCCCCCCCCTTTAGGAATATGCTGTACCAAAGAAAAGTTACAACAAAAAACAGACTTATATTTAAAATTGATCTTAAAAGCTTTTCATAAAAATGAAAGATGTTCAAAAACAACACAGTTACTGGAAAGAGCAATGTGGTAATATATGTAATTAATATCATTTAATGAATTCATCAGTGTTGAATTCAGGAGATGGTCCGGGGGGGACTTTTCCCCCCCGAAAGATATGAGATTTTGTGTTTTCAATGGTCGAAAAGTGCAACTCCCCCTGGAATTCTATAATGTCCCCCCCCCCCCCCGGTCACAGAAAACCCTCCCGGAGAAAAGTGTCTGAATTCAACACTGGAATTCATAATATCATATTTAAAAGAAAAGACAAGGACGAATTTTCACAGTTAAAATGTATGCAATCTGTGAAATAACGATTGATAAAATATCCAAAATTCGTAGCAAAAACATGCTTATTTAAACTACAGATTATTGAAAGCACTATAAAATCACATATAATTGAATACCTCAAAAACAGTATTTTCTTCATTTGCGTCAGACTTATAACTGCAAGATTCATGTTTCATAGCCTCTTCCGCATATAGTCCAAGAGCCGACAGCACAAAAACCTATGTTATCAAGTACAAGAAGAAAACCTTTATTTTATAGAAGAGTAGAAATAGGGGAATCTAATGATCCATGTCTGCCGGAAGTGAAGTGGTGCATAAGTCAAAAATTAATACCACCAGTGGTTCACTCGTAGGTTTATCATTGTGTTTGTCCTACAAACAAAGGTATGAAAACATGGAGGACTGGGAGCAGGAAAACACAATGATAAACCTACGAGTGAACCACTGGTGGTATTAATTTTTAGTTTATGCACCACTTCACTTCCGGCAGACATGGATTATTAGATTTCCCTACCGTACTCTCTCATAAAATAAAGGTTTTTTTTTTTCTTGTGCTTGATAACATAGGTTTTTGTGCTGTCGGCTCTTGGACTAATATTGAAGCACTGTTTTGAATCCTTCACAGTGGCAAGCGATGGGCCGAGACATGATTTCTTGCTTTTTTCCCCCACAGTTTTCCTCTGAGAAGAGGCTTGGGTTGAGATTTTCCTTTTCTCTCCCTGTTCACATGATTTTTGTTTTCCTTTCTATGTTGGAGAAACATCATGTTTTTGCAATTTTCTTGCAAATGAAACAGAAGTTTGATCAACCTCATGTTCGTTTGGCTTTTTAGATTGATCAACAAAAAGGTAATAATGTATAGCAGGATCAAAGTTTTCTATTTTAACAGGTTCCGATGATAGTGGCAAAAGTTCTAATGCGGGTATGAGTCTTGTACTAGCAGTAGAGTACACGTTATGAGTTTTATTCTTTATTGTGCTGGATGGTAGTGCCATGGGTGATTTTGATGGAAAAGAGGACTGAATTTGGGTGCTTATGTGTCTTAAAGATTTTGAAGGTTGTTTGAGTAAACTGGAGTATGAAACCCTTACAGATAGTTTTCTGGATTCAATAAGTTTTCGAGTTTCAGGATCGGAAAATCTCTGAGTAATTTTAATAGCAAGAATTTATTTTTTCACAGATTAAGTTTGAATAAGAACGAGGGTGTGCTGCATGGTCATTTTACAATTTGTAGCTTTTTCAAAAGAATTACTGTCGTGGTCGACTTCTGCACGTCGTGCGCAGGTAACAGAGCGACGGCATGTAGATTTAACATGTGTATGTAGTATGTATATCAATACAAAACCCTTAACGTGTTAAAAGTTTGACGTAGCACTTTACTTTATGACTATACAAATCTTAAATATGGGTCTTAAAAATTCTCGTATCAAATGTTGAGCGACGCTATGCTATTAAAATGAATATATATATGTATGTATGTATATATATATATATATATATATATATATATATATATATATATATATATTCATTTTCTTTCTTTTTTTGTTCTATTTATATTTATTAATAATTTTAAACATGAATAGATATATATAAATCCTACTCAGTCATGCTTTATCATTCATATCTCTCATAAATTCAATGTATGGGTTTTAAAAGGTATGATATCAAAATTCAAGTGACGCTGTGATCTGACTTTAAAAGATTTTTTTGAAAATTACTTTACATATATTTTTGTTTTGTCTTCTGAAATATATTTAGACATTCAAACATTTTTTTTTCACAATACACTATCAAATATGTCACACTTTTTCTGAGCTGATGTTATGTATTAAATGTGTTCAATTCAACACATTTATTTATCTTTTGCGTCACGCTATCAAGGACCATCGGTAAAATTTGCGTAAATGTTTTCTTAACGTCACAGTATCTATTTGGATGCAATTTACTTAGTTTGGATACTATGACACAAAATAAACGTTTACACAAATTTTATGGATTGTTCTTGATAGTGGGATGCAAAAGATAAATAAATGTATTGAATTAAATAAAATCAATTTGCTAAAGTGAATATTTTTATATAGTGCGTCTCATAAGTATATGGACAAGCGATTTTTTGAAATAGCAGCTCAAAATATGAAGCCATAATCACGAAAAAAATAATAAGCATATAGAATCATAATATATGCTTGTTACAGCAACGAAATACGGTATAGGTTTTACAGAATTTTTGTAAAAAAATTAAATTCAAAATAAGCTGTCCCAAAAATATATGGACAATGAAGAGAATTGCTTTTATTTCCACCTAATCAAAAAATTTTGCATTTTCTGCGTTCTGTACATGTGAAGTACCCACTGCAAAATATAAAATCACTGCTCATTCTTCAATTATCGAATAGTGAGAAAATGCCTCGCAACGTTCAATTCTCTGCTGCTGATATAGCTAAAATTTGGCGTTTAAAGACTCAAATGTTAAAATTTCTGATATTGCTAAACAAATAAAGAGTAACAGATACGGAATTTATGAAATTTTATCAAAAAGTGACAATGCGATTGCAGAACAACATTCAGGTCGACCAAAAAAAGCAACTCTATACTACAAGACAGATAGATTTTTCGAGCAGTTTCAACCCAAAAGAAGTTTGTTCGTGAAATTTCGAAGACTTTAGCTTTTCCTATTACGAGATCTACTGTTTACCGTTGCATACGGGAAAGCAAAATTCATAAATATCAGAGAATGTGCGCGGAATCTATGTTGAAAGTGCACCATAGAAATGCACGCGTTCTTTGAACTAAAAAACACAAGCCTTGGGAAGATGAATTGTTAAGTGTTTCTTCAGTGACGAAAACAAAACGAATTTGGATAGCCCTGATGGCTGGACATACCATCGGCATGATCTGCGACGAGAATTTTGGGAATTCATTAGTTGACAACAAGGAGGGGATTCTCTCAGCGTGTGGGGCGCGATTTGTTTTAATGAAACAACGTATATTGCTTCTCTTAATGGTCAACAGTTCTCCGAGGATTATTAAAATGTCCTTAAAAGCAATCTACTTCCATTTGGAAACATTTTTGGAAGGGATAACTGAAAATTCCAAGAGGATAATGCGTCGATTCACATCTGTCATTCAACAACAGCTTGGTTTACGCTGAATCAAGTAACTGTTATAGACTGGCCAGCTATCAGCCCTGACTTAAATCCAATTAAAAACCTTTGGGGAGTAATTGCACGAGCTGTATATGCTCATGGTCGTCCATTTTCGACTATTCAGGAATTAAAGCAAAGCGTAGAGCACAATTGGTTCTCTTTACAGCCACACATTCTCCAAACACTAGTTTGAAGCTTACTTGATACGGTTTTCAAGATAATTAAAGGAACGGATCCAAAATTCGAATTTAAATGCAAAAAACTCGAAAAATCCATATATTTTTGAGACAGCCTATTTTGATTTTTATTTTTTTACAAAAATTCTGTATAACCTATACTGCATTTCTTTGTTGTCATAAACTTGTATTATAATTCCATATGCTTATTATTTTTTTCGTGATTATGGCTTCATTTTTTGAACTGTTATTTCAAAAAATCGCCTGTCCATATACTTTTGAGACGCACTATAATGAAATAGGATAATAAGATTTATTTTAGTAATCCAAATAATATTCGTTAAACTGAAAAATCAGTTAAAGTAACATTCGTTGAAACGGGATTCTACTGTATCACACAAAATAAATCTGTTACATAACGATCTATGGGGAAAATTGTTTCCAGCGTATTTTAATGATGTTACACTATTTCAAACATTATTAAATTTATATACATTATTGAGGTGCATTACATAATGCTTAATGTAGAATATGGCGTGCACAAGAGTTATCGTTCATTTACAGTGACACACAAAATATTTTGGTTACGGTACTGTCTGTGAGTGGTAAGTGCTCAAAGTGCATTTTCACATGCGTGATATATGTTTTTAGTTTAACTAAATTTTTGCAAACCACGTGATGGGTATCAACCCTGTGAATCATATACAGGGGTAAACAAAGTAATTCGAAAAGTTTACTGTGTATGAGCATGAATTGCTTAAGGGTGTTTTTTAATTAAGTTCATGTTCTGGCTGAAATATGTTTAGTATACTGAGAGATGTTTGTTGAATGTAAAAAATTTCATATACAGAGCTACGCAAAGAACGGGATGCATTGCCGTCTATGGATGGTAATTTCTGAAAGCACGTTTTCATTTGGGTTTTGCTTTTCTGAATTAAATTTTAGTTTAATATAAAAATCTATAGATAATATACCAGGTTGTACAAAATGATTCGAGTGTATATCTATCTATTGGTGGAAATTCTTGAAGGTGAATTTTTGATAACGTTATGCGTTTTGTAACTAGGCTCAATTTTAGCACATTATGTAGTGTATATACAGATAATGTAGATAATATATAGATCATGTACAGAAATGCACAAAAGAATTCCGGTATCTTTCCGGCTATATTGGTAATTGCTAAAATCTGATTTTTGAATATGACGCGTTAACATGTTGATACGTTTTCAAAGTTGTTCAATTAGATGCCTTATCTTTCACTATTTTAAAAGGTAAAGTTCCGTAACAGTATTCTGGAAATGCTGCAAAGTGCTTCATAATAGATGCTTGACGCATGATTTTTCGTTATTGTTCAGTTATATGTGTGATTGCGGATGCTTAAAATCTTTGGAATGCATATGATGCGAGTGGTCGTGTTTAAATGAATCCACGGGGTAATTTCCTTAATTCTGTTGTGCCTCAAATAATTAGTGAAAAAAGTTAGTTACAGCCATGAACGTTTTGTCTCTCTAGATGCAGTAAAATGGGTATGAGCTACAGGATGAGGTACCTTGCAGTTTGTTTTGCCTCAAATAATTAGTGAAAAAAGTTAGTTACAGCCATGAACGTTTTGTCTCTCTAGATACAGTAAAACGGGTATGAGCTACGTGATGAGGTACCTTGCAGCGCCCCTAGCGGCAAACTACGATTTTACCGCTACTATCTCGAAAATGGTACGAAATATGGAAAAAAAAATCGATTACAATATTGTATAGCGTCCCTGATTCAGTATTAATCCTCGTCTTACAATAACTACGTAAAAATAACTTTATTAGAAGCCTTAAAATGTAATTTGTTTAATTCAATCACTAACTTAAATATGCCACTAATTGCATGCAAAGAACGGCATAGCACGGTGGTTAAACCACAATCTGTGTAATCGTTGACTAATTGCATGCAGAGGTAATTATATGGCGGATGCATATTTATTTATAAAAGTAAAACGCTTAAATTGGATTTCTTGTTAAAATATATTGTACCTTCCTTACACGAGTTAGTTTTATAGTAAATATGCATTTTCCTTATAATGCCACACAATTGCTACGCAATTAGTGGCATATTTAAGCTTGTGATTGGATACAAAGAAATTACATTTTAAGGCTTCTAATAAAATTATTTTTATACGTAAAGATGTCAATCCATACTAAATCGAAGACTTTCTACAACTTTGTAGTAGACTTTGTTCTTATATTTTGTACCATTTTTGAGATAGGAACTCTATTGCTACAATTTTTTGCTAGGAAGCTCTGCAAGGTAGCGCATCCATCGTGTAGCTCATACCCATTTTACTATGCGTAGAAACCCTGTTGATGGCTGTAGCCAACTCTTTTCACCAGTTATTTGATTTAACATGGAATAATTCTGTTGTAATAAAAACATTTGAATATTTACAACTATAAGATCTTACTAATAATTCTTCTGAGCTTAAATGCAATGAAAAAAAAAAAGTGGACTTGTCTGAATTTTTTCAGAAAATACGGATATCGTGCATTTTTAGAAGCGGTCGAATTAAAAATTGCCTCGCATGAATGGCCTGGCTATATTTACAAAAGTTATCAAAAAGCCAAAGCAGCAGGGATTTCAGCCGACGCCCTTTTCAATCTATAGAGGGCGTTGTTTCAGACCAGGGGAAGGGTTAGTTAAAACTTATATTGATAGCGATGCAGAAAAGAAGTTGATTTGAATGAATAAAAAATAATCAAAATCTTGATAGATTTACAGAGGCAAAAATTCTTGGGATCAGACAAATCATTTTTCATTGTCTAAAAAGTGCAGATATAAAACGAAAACTTATTCATACATAGAATGAAGAAATGATTTATAAGCACGTATAACGTAAATGATACGCTCATCAAGTGTGTAAGTATAGGGAAGTTTCGACTATTTCAAAAATGTTTCGGTTGCTAATACAAGAACTCGGTAGGCAGTGTTAGACAGTGTTACTTGTTTGCTTAAAAACGCACACGAAAATACGTAGTTTTTAGTAGTGACATATCCGAACTCACACGCATAATGCGGACATCATATGGACAACTACAGAAATATTCCGTTCTATTACATATTAAAGAATTCTATATAAACCAATATAAGTTAGAGTCCACGGAGTCCTTTTAATTGAAATTCGTTAAGGAAAAGAAAAGAAAACATCAAACATTGCAGAAAAAAGACAAACATACTCACTTTGAAAGGCTATCAATATGACTTGCTATTTTGCTTCAGACTTAAAAGTTATACAAGCATAAAGATCATATTTTTTATCAGTAAAGAAATAGCATTAAAATATTTTAAAGAGAACTTTTTATTTTTATGAAATCAGCGGGCTGAAATCTACTACTTATCTATCCTTGTCCATTCCCTAGTTTTATATAGGAATATATATCATTGAGTACCTATTGTCGATACATACAGTTGAATATTACCTGAAGCTAAAATGTTACAAATGGTTAAATGTTAAAATATTGATTAGATTTTTATAAGAAAATGCTTTTTGGTTAAAATAATGTTTTCAAAAATTTATTTTATTTCTGTATTTCAATATACTGTATTTGCATTACACGTGGCGTAAATATACTAATGAGAGTTTGTAGAAAACCTATATTTTGGGCCTCTATCTCTATCTTTGCACACATAAACAAATATAGAGAATTTTAATGCCTCCCGAGTCTCGAGACGCATGGCATTTTCCACCCCAGCTTCCATGTTAGTTACGCAACTGGCATTACATGATTTGACATTAAAAAGGGAGGTCAACTGATAAATAACATAAAAAACATCATTACTGACCGTTAAAGACCTACGAACACATACGCATCTAAATGATTTTGTAAATGATTTACATGATCTGGTCGTCCCCCCGAAATGCACGGACCACGATTTGTCTGTTTTAACATAGAAATTGCTGTTATTTTCTATTCCAATTATTATTTCTCATTTTTTTTCTCTTGCTAAGCTAGAGTCTGCACGGGCCCGAGCTTTGCCCGAGGTCCATGGCAGAAAGCCCATGGTGGACAGGGCCGGCGGATTAAAGACAATTTTTTTAATGGGGCGGCCCAGCCCGTTTTTGTTTAATTTTTTAACACTTTGAGGTCTAAGTCCGAATGTCTCTCGGGTTGCCGGTTGCGGTGAAGCGAACTAAGCCCGAGAGTTTCTCGGGGACAACTCATAACTCTCTGAGCTAGTTTAAAAATACTTAATATACACCCTTGCTGGCTTTTCATATATTACCTACGAACCGTTTATTTTGAAAAAAAAAAATACGTTGCAGAATACGTATATGAAAATATCTAGAATCAGAGCTTAATTCGAACTTATTATGAACCTTGTGGTGTTGCTCTTTGTGCTTCGAAATGTACCACACAAAGCAAATTTTACTAAATAATGTTTATATACAAATAAAAACCCATTTTCAGATATCTGTACAACATTTGGATAAGTTTTTATTCAAGTCTATGTAAAATTTAATGTTAAAAAATGATGTTTTCTTATGCGGAACATTTTTTTAATTTTAAAACGCTTTTTTCAATAATTTCTCATTAAATATTAATTTTTAATACATTTAAATAGTTCCTTGATTATGCATAAGAACAGTTTGAAGTATGTAATTAAAAAAAATATTAAAATACATATCTTCCAAGCATTTTTAAAAAAATCGTGAAAGTGTCAAATACCCTCAGTCCAGAGAGAGATATGCGTTTGAAATAGCTCAGACCTCGAAGTGTTAATAAACGTTTCAAGTTCCTAAGACACAATTTTCGATAATTAAATACTGTTCCCTATAATTAAGATGCATTACTTTAATAGAAATTAAAAATATAAAAATTTGAAATAAAAATTAGAATATTCATGTAATTTCATGTCATGCATAAAAAATTTTTGTTAATTCAACTCAAGTTACACTTAAAAAATTTTGTTTAAAAAACAGATTTAAATGAAATTTTTTAAGGGTATAATTTATTGTCTGTGTCTTCAGAATTATTATAGCAGAGAATATTAAGATTAGAAGAAAGTAATGTAAGAAAAAAACATTGTCCTCATAAAAAATAAATTTAATATTTATTACTGCTCTTTTATGTATGGCTTATTTCCCCATTATCCGATGGAAATGCTGAACAATTTTGGATAGTGAGAGAACGATAAATTAAGATAAGGTAGATTATCGGTATTAGTGTAAGTTTATGACTTTGAATATTTGAAGGATCAACGATCTCCAAGAAATAAAGCAATGGACAGAAAATATTATGGCAAAAATGCTTTTCAGTTAAAAAAGATGAAAGCTATGTTAAGTGGTAAAATATTTTTAATAGATTGTAAAACAAAGTTGCAGTCTCATAATAACTGAATGAAGTTAGCGAAAGGTGCCGAATATAGGATACGTTTTTAAAATTAATTAGAAAATTTATTGCTTGCAATATTAAAAAATATCTCTCTAAAGATTATAATGGTTACCTTGATAGTGGTAACATTTGGATGCAATAAAATATCCGTAAAAACGACCCTCTCTCTTTCTCTCTCTCTTTTATTTATTTTTATTTTCTTGTAAGGTTACCGAGTGTCGAATAGTATAGGTTTCAAATATCGGATAGGCATTTATCGGTTGATAACACAAACTTTTTATAATTTTTTGCTTTGTTAGTGTAGATATTTGGATACAATAAAATAACTGTAAAAACAACAATAAAGAGATTGAAAAGAAAGTTCACTTTTTTAAAAATGTTGCCTAATATCAGATAGTTATATACTTTAAAGCTCATTTGGGCTAAACATAGCTTTCACTGCTTTGAATCGAAACACATTTATGCGCATTGAAAATTTTCAACGCGTCTCAAAACTTTTGCCAACTAATTTCGATAAAAAAAAAACACACATTAAATTAGTTTAAAAGCCCTATGTATACAATTTCATTTGTTGTCAGATGTTTTTCTGGATCAAAATGATAAAGATGACAGACAGCTGAACAGAGAAAATATACATAGTCAGTCATAAATATTTTCCCTTTATGCTGAAAAATGTTAAAAAGCAAAATGCAGTGTATGGTTTTCACCAATTAATTACCGTAAATTCCAGCGTATAATGCGCGGATCAAAATAATATATTTAGACCCAGAAATTTACTTAATAAATGCAACTTATTGCTGTGTCATACCTACTTTGATTTTATTAAATAAAATATTTGGTTCTAAACATTTTTGTTTGATTCACAAGTAAAACGTCGGAATATACAGTAACCTTTTTCCTTTTTTCATTGCACAATTACCCTATTTTATATATAGATATCTGTACAATCTATCTATCTATCTATATACATATACATCTTTTAATGAGAGATTATCTCAGATTTTCTTAAAAGAACTTGTTTGTTGTCTTTTGATTTCAAAAGGTATTATATATAAGAATAAATAAATATAAATTTTGGAATAAAACTATATTCTGTCATTGATCTGACTATACAAATTAACTCGAGATAATTATTTTTGACAAATTATGTGTATCCGATTAACTCATGATAATTAAATAAGTGGTTCTCAGTTGGGAACATTCAATTGAAAAATAATTTTAAAATTAAATTTCATTCATACTAATATAAAAAATAGCAGTTACAAGTAAAATATGGCTTGATTTTTCAAAGTATAGAAATTACGCATAATCCATAAAAAGGAGAAACATAAAAACGCCTTTTTGCCTATTTTTGCAATGTGCATAGCGCGCAATTTAAAAATTCATTAAAAAAAGAGAATTAAAGTGATCGAATAATTCTATAAATTGGTAGATCTACCTAAAACGATTCACATTATTAAATGAAATAAATGTACTTGTAATTTGTTAAAATTTCTTGTTCCCAGTTGTGAATATATGCCTGCAAATTCAAGATTAACTTGCAATGAGAGCAATAAAAAATTAAAGTTAGATTGATTTCCAGCGTAGCATGGAACAGCTCCCAAATCTTACGCTTTTTTGTACCAGAAAAAAATTATAGAAATTTTTACCTTATTTAATCGGCATATTACGGGGATTAAAAGTGGTAAAATTTACTATTAAATTTTTCTGGTACAAAAAAAAGCGTAAGAGTTGGCAGTTATGGCATGGAGTAAATGTATAAATATAAATTTTATGATGATTCATTGTTTCAAACTATTATTTTCCTTTAAATGTGCGAAATTTTTATCTAATTAATATTTTTTCTTATATTTAAAATTAAATTATTTGGAATGTCTTGCTTCTTTATTTATTATTTAATCTACTCATCACCAATAGGGGGTGTCTCAGAAAGATTAAAATGTAGATGGGTAGGCAATGTAAATTGCAAAAGTGTTTTAAGTGAAGTGGGAATTAAGATTATGTTGATCAAATAAACTAGCCGTTAATTTTCAAAAAGTTACACTTTTAATATTTTCATACGATGCCTGGGCTCTTTAAGTTTAATAAGATAAATTTTAGGAAATTTCAATGCTTTCCGGCACTAAAAACAGAAAACGAGTTTTTAGTGTCAGACAGCTCCGGAGCTTCATAAAATTCTATGTATCATAATTGGTTGAGTTTTACTCCTAGAAGAATGAAATTTTTACTTTTTTACTTGTCAGAGCATAAAGAAAATTTTACTGAATATAACTTATAGGACACAGGAACTGTATAAAAATTTAAAAAGTGTAACTTTTTGAAAATTAACGACAAGATTATTTCATTAACATAATCTTAATTTCTATCTTATTTTGCACACTCCTCCAGTTACCATTTGTATCTCCAATAGATAAGATTATATTGATTATGTAGCAATTAAAATTATGTTGATGAAATATCCTAACCATTAATTTTCAAAAAGTTACACTTTTAAAATTTTCATTCGATGCTTGGGTCCCATAAGTTATGTTTCAAATTTTAGGAAATTTCGATGCTTTCCGGTCCTAAAAACAGAAAATGAGTTTTATTCGTGATTATTAGTGAGAGTCGGACAAAATTAATATTTAAATTTCGTATGTGACATAATGCAATTCATCAATTGTTATTCTGATTTTGTTTTTTACTTCTTTGTTTCATTTAAGCAGGAACTGCGTCACATTATATGAACATATTCATTTGTATAATATATTAAACCGTGTAATAAAAAAATAAAGCGTGTTTCAATCTTTTTGAGATGCCCTGTATTCCTTTTTTGAACTCTGTTTAGAGATAAGTATTAGAAATGTTTACTGTCCTCAACTCGGAACACAATAAAATGATAGATATAATTCTTTTCTGCACATTTTAATGGTTGTTATCTTTATTGATATATTTAAACTAAAGCACCATAAAGCTAACTATGCAATATAATAAAAATTAATAAATAAATACATTAAAATGTGTTTGGATCTAAATTCGGCTTTTAAGCAATTAATATTTAAATTCCGTATGTGACATATTGCAATTCATCAATTGTTTTCTAATTTTGCTTTTTATTTCTTTGTTTGATTTAAGCTGGAACTGCGTCGCATTATAATAAACATATTCATTTGTATAATATATTCCACCTTAAATGTTTTCTTTCACATGTTAGAAAGTAGGCAGGTAAAAACCACGATCTGAGAGCAGCTGCGGAAATTGTTAGGAAATTTCAGGTATAAGCTTCTTTAACCTTTAACTGATGTTATCGGTCTCTCAGACCGCGGCTTTTTTTCATTGTTTATAGTTTAACTTGCAATTTTCAGTTTAACTACAAACACTACCGAAATTTTGTTCCGTTTGGAACTTTAGTACTATCACCAGAGACTTTTGAATAGGTGAATTTTAATGATAACAGTCCTGTGCAAAAAGTTTAGTACAAAAACACCATCCTATGAGTTAATCGTGCCTTTTATTCACCTTTCGTTGCAGCGGTCTCACAAACTGCTTCACACTAGTTATGTAACAATTTCCGTGACATCAGTTAAAGGTTAAAGGAAACATTATTTAAAGTTTTATTTTTAAAGATTTAATAATTTTAATGCATAGCGTTGTTTCTATATTGACTATTATTATTTATCATACATTACAATTTTTTTTATAGTATTTCAATAAAATTTATTGCCGAAAAATTCCATGAATATAAAACTATTATACATACTAATAGAAGCTTTTAGAATAAGTTAAAAAAAGAAACTTATTTACTCGTGTATTTTTCGAATTTTTTGGGCAGTCTTTTTTACTACTAAAAGTGCGAAAATTATGCAAGTTATTTTAACAAATATGATTTGATTTTTCGCTTTTGTTTATTGAAAAATTAGAGTAACGGAAGAAATTAGTAATCTTTACGATGAATGCAATACTTTTATCAATAAATAACTATAGTTGAGGGCAGAAAAAGTGGCAAAAAATTGGCAAAATTTCTTACAATAATCCAAATTTTTAAATAAATGCTGCAGTTATTACCTTTCTTTTAACACATACTTCACAAGAAATGTTAGTGTCAACTTAACCCTTTACCGGAAACGTACCGTCTGTGAGACGGTTGCGTCTACATATCTGCCCTTAATATTTTCTCTCTCCGACATTCAGATCTTATTTTTATGCTGTTATATTAAAAAATTGGTCCTGTCAATGCATTACTATTAAAGACTAGAATATAGCCCGTCAGAATGACGTGTTTGCATTTTCAAAAAAATTATATAGCATTGCATTATAAAAAGAATTGTGAAGTAATAAATTTTGTCTTGTCTGGCTTATAGGGTCAGCTGGGGTAAAGTAAAAACAGCCCATTTTTCATTGAAATTTAATTGGCAAGAAAATTATTAATTGAATTGGTAAAATACTGATATAAAGTACGCAAATGAACTTCACTCACAAAATTTGAAGAAATATTTCACAAAAACATTCAAATTAGTACTAATAATGCTATTTTAAAACATATTGTCCATTAACTATTTTATCTTATGTATGGGGTAAAATAAAAGAAAATTCCAACAGAAAGTTTATTCGTTTTTATTAATTGCCAAAATATTAATTATATAACTTAAATTTTAAAAAGTTGAACAGAGAAAATCCCGATTTTTTTTTAAACATGCATAAAAGAAACCTATAATAAATTTTGCATTGATATATATACACATATATATGTGTAGTACACGGCATTACATATTTCTGATATTCTAATTTCATTTTATAAGAAATATTCATTTTCCCCCCAATGTCTTCAGAATTCAAAAAACATTTTAAAAAGAAAATTTCTTTTTTTAAAACTACCAACAGATGGCGCAACAGAGCATATAAACGTTTGTTTTAATATTTTAAAAGTTCAAGATGAATGAATCAATTGTTTGTTTACTTTCATATAGGGATAGATAAAGCTACCAATCTAATTTTAACTGAAGTTATCGCAGCAGAATATTAGATAATTGAATGTAATCTCTTAAATGTTAATTTATTTTGAATAATCTGTCTAAAAATGTAACTTTTGCGAATAGTGGAAAAGAAAGCACGTTTTACTCAACGTTTTAAGATTGAAAATCAAATCAACATTCACTCGTGATGCCACATGTACAACACAAATTCCAAATCCAGAAGCAATTGAATGACTCTTTGAACGAATCATTAAAAAATACGGTCGACATCCGATTTTTCTCTTAAAATGTTTGTAAAACCATAATAAAGCCTTTAAATAATTTGAAATACGTTTGTTTTTAGAAAGGAAACGTTAATCCGGTACAAAATAATTCACGGGAATGAATCACAGAATATAGCTATATTCACTGAACACCATGAAACGTTCTCATTTGTCAGAAAATAGATAGCCTTGAAAAACAGAGGTAATTTTTCGCGATATTTTTAACCGTGTATACTGAATTCAAACTGTAAATAAATGTAAACAGAAGTGAAAAACGTATTTCAAAATATTAATATGCTTTTGCAAAATATTTTAAGAGCATTTAATGAACAGCTGAAAGAGTCATTCATTTGTTTTTGGATTTGTAATTTGTGCTTATGAATGGCAACGGCAATCGCTTGTATACATCGGAACCCTGTTGTTGGTATCTGTTTATTTTTAAATTAGACCTTAAAGCGTTATAATTGTATACTTTTTGAAGGTTTGAGAAAAATTGAAGAAGAATATGTTACACGACGAATAGGTAGACAGATTAAATAAGGCAGTCGGCAAATACGGCATCGGAATGCTTAAGCCTAACGTGGCCGCGTTTGGAGGAAACGGATGAGTTCAATCCCGGAAGCGTTATACACTTAGTGTCATTCTGTGTATAATTAAATGTTTAAGTTCAGTATTTGATAAATTATTAAGTGTTCTGTTTGAGCACGGGATTTTCACGTTTCCGGTTAAGGGATATAGTAAATTTATTTTTGTAAAAATAAGTTCCCATATTATGTCATACTTATATCCAGAATATTACGGAAATAGAAATCCGAAAGACACTCCAAGTTATTTGAGAACGTGGTATTTGCGAAAGTCGGCGCTCGTCAGCATATGACATTCACAAGTTAATTTTAAATCAATGGTAGCGTTCTTTACGAATTTATCGTTTACCTTTTAATGTTTTTAAACAATTCTTCTTGTATAAAATATCTGTGGTCAAAAGCTAACGTTATAGTTTTGTCCTTTTTTGATTTTGATTGCAGTTTCGTTTTGAGGACACTTTCAATTTTGCAACCAACCAACTATTTTTTTAAGAAATCGAAAGTATTCTCAGATCAGACTGGCAAACAAAATAGAAAAAGTATAACATTACATTAGAATTCGACCTCAGATATCCTGTGCAAAAATAATGATTTAAAAACATTGAGATGCAAACTAGAAATCTGTAAAATACGTTTTCATTGATTTAACATTAGTTTGTTAATGGAGAACAGTGATGCTTCTTACAACATGTTATCGAGTTATTAAAATGTTTGAGTAGGATGACAAGGCATTTAACCAAAAGCTAGATCAGGTCGGGGAAATTTTGCAAGCTAATAATCGACATTATTTGACGCAATTTGCATTTTACCATCCAAAAGATATCCTGACAGTCATTGCAAATGTTGCAACATCAAAGGCAACCCTTCAGTCTCTTGTTTTTGATGTATTATTTGAAGATGTTTATTTGAAATGAGTCTCTCCAAAAAGTACAAAACACTAAAATTTCTTGATAATCATGGTATTTAACTCCTTAAATAACCCCTTAACTTCCAAGACTTTAGTCTAATTGAAAGTTGGTGAGTTATCAGTACGAAAAAAATCTTTGTAAACACTATTCAACCAGCATATTAAACAAAACTAAACCTGTGGCTATATGATCCATGAAGGATCAGGGCCTACAGTGCCCAACTCTGCTTACTTGACCCCAGGACCCAAAGTGCTATACAGCATATGTCCCAGTCAGGTGTCCAGCCTAATGCAGGACCCTCGGTGTTTAGTTCCCAAGCTAGCTTAGTACTCATTTTGTCGACCGGATGAGGTGAAAGGTTGAGTGAGTGAGCCTTGCCCTGATGGGCTACAACCCCCAAAAAAGTGTTTTTTCTTTACTTTTTAGATAAATCTGTATTTTTTTCTTCTGTCATACAGCGAAATATCCATTCTCGTTAATCCCATATTAGTCCACATTGACATCACGGCATATTCTAAGATGGAGAGGAGGCTGATGGAATGACAGCGCCCTCAGCTCGATATAGTCTAAAATGAAATGAAAAAATAGTGCTGATTTTTTTGCTTTCTGTTTGAGATAAATTAGCATCCCCCCCCCCCCCTATCATTCAGCAGACTAGCCGCTCCCTTCGCTTTAGTTCCATATTAGCACACAGTGACACCATATTAAACTCAAAAAGGTGGAAGGGGTCTAATTGGATTGCAGCCCCCTCCCAAAGTAGTCGAAAATGAAATGAAAAAAAATCCCTGCCGACTCGGCCTAGAAGCACAGTTAGATTTCGAAGATAAGTTCTAATTTCACCAACAAAAACTAAATCATTATTAGAGATACACCCGCTTTAACAATTTTATCTCGCCGCTTTTGAACAGTTTTTAATTTCATTTTTATATAAGAGCTGATTTTATCAGAATCGTGTTAAGGTCAGTATTCAAAAAATATTTTTCCATGCTCAACAACTCGAAATTTTCTGGCACATTTTTGGATTCATTTTTTAAAGAAAAACATGAAATTTGCTGACGTGATTTTTTAAGGCATTTATAAGCGACCTATGCTTTTATTTTTCGTTCAATTAATTAGAACTTGATTTATAAAAATTATTTTCTCAGTAGGACCATATTTTTCGTTTCCAACGCAATCGCTTCGAGAAATTCTGTTCAAAATGCCCACTTTGACATCATTTATAAAAATATATTTTGTCTCTATCAAAAAATTAACCATTACGGCACATTATATAGTTTCTGAATAAGCGAACCTACCAATTGGATGCGTTTGAAAGCAAAAATGAATTTAAAAATGAGTCAGAAAACAAGCAGTTTGGATTTAAGTATTCCCGAATACGATATTTTTTTCGTCAACTTCGATGTATTTTTAATTTGTTTTTGCAGTAAAAATTGGTCCTATCAAAAACTTGTCAGTATAAAAGATGTAGATAACATTAAGAAGATATATAATAAATTCATGCGGATTGGATATCTTGTGAATTGACGAAGTTATGGATTTTTTTTCTCCCAAAACCCTATTTTTGCGCCCCTTGAGCCCATTTTCAGTTTTATCAAAAATCTGTCATACATAAATTTTTGGCCCATTTTTTAGAAGTAATAATAACTTTAAACTGAATCGATATGTATTATAATTAAGAAGTTGTGCGGTTTTTTCGTTTTCCACAAAACCCTTCCCTATTATTTCCACCCCCTTGGTCCGATTTTGCCCATTAACGAACTTGACCGAGATTTTATGCCCTTGATTTTATGTATCAGTTTGGAAAAGATTTGTGCAGAATTATGGAAATTATCGTGTCCATAAAAAAGTGATATATATATAGATAAAGTTTTTTACTGGGGGTGGTTTTGGGTTTTAGGGATCATGATCGGTGTAGATCTGCAAAAATTTTTCCGAAATTCCAACACAGGGGAGATTTCCATTTAGGTAGTATTTCATACGAAATCTACCTAAAAGTGGTTATATTTTCTCTTCTAGTTTGAGATAAATTTGTATTTCCCCCCTTATCAATCAAGAGACTAGCCACTCTCTTCACTTTAGGTCCACATTAGTGCACAGAGACACCACATTATACCCAAAGAAGTGGAAGGGGGTAATGTGGTTACAGCCTCCTTCCAAATTAGACGGAAATGAAAAAAATAGTGCTTTTTTCTGTTTGAGATAAATTTGTATTTCTCTTCCTATCATTCAACAGACTACCCGCTCGCGTTCTTCTCTTTAGTTCCATATTATTGCACAGTGACACCAAATTATACCCAAAGAAGTGGAGGGGGGTAATGGGGTTACAGCCCCCTTCCAAAATAGTCGAAAATGAAATGAAAAAAATAGTGTTTTTTTCTGTTTGAGATAAATTTGTATTTCTCCCCCTGTTATTCAACACGCTAGCCGCTCTCTTCTGTTTAGTTCCATATTAATGCACAGTGACACCACATTATACCCAAAGTAGTGGGAGGGGGTAATGGGGTTACATCCCCTCCCAAAATAGTCGAAAATGAAATGAAAAAAATGCTGATTTTTTTTAACCATTTGGAAAAATGGTTATTCTCTGTCAGGGTAGGAAATCAAAAACATATCTGAGGCGTTTTATTGGTTGAATCCGCATTTTATTCGTTTTCTGATTGGTCTATTCAGTAATCTGTATTTCCCTTTACTTTCAACAGAGATGGATACTTCTGTTGCCACTATGACAAAAAAGTAATAAAAACTACAAAAAAAATTAATAACTCAGAAAAAAAGTAGATACAACTTTCAAACAAATTGCATTTAAAAGTACATTTTTTCTCTATACGGCGGTGTAAAAAGTAATATTGTGGGAGGTTTAGAAGTTTAAGAATGAAATTTCATTTAAAATTGGTCGTCAGATTTCTACGATGGAAAAGCCTTTTCCCAAACAGCCAATGAAACGCTTGGATAATACGTAAGTTTCAGGTGGATAATACGTAAGTTTCAGGTGGATAATACGTAAGTTTCAGGAAATCTGACGAGTCGCAGGCGATTTTTGTCGCTTGCAATTTTTATGTGTAATAACACTATTAATGTTTAATTCATGCCGTACGTAATGTATGATCAACTCCGTGCAATTTTTTATGTCTTAAATTTTAGTCTTTGAAAAAATCATTTTGCAAATGGTCGTTGTAATTTGCTAAATTGCTTTTTTTGTTTATTTGTTTGTTTGAGATAAATTTGCAACTTTGTTTTCTGCAATATAACGAACTAGTCTTTCTGGTTAGTCCCATATCAGCGCACAGTTACACCACAGCATACCCAACGAGGGGAATGGGGGCTCATGGGGTTACAGGTTCTCTTATAGTCCAGGCAATAGAGACCGTATAGGGACTCTACCTAGCAAAATTAATGGTAGTACTGGTAATCGGGTTCTAGATGTTTTTTTGGTCGCTGAATCCGAATTTGTAACTTCCCACCTAAATTTCCCCCGGCAACTCCCCCAAATTTTGGTAAAAAGCCCCCCAAAAAAGGTTTTTATTAAAAAATTCTATTTTTTATTGTTTTAGGGGAAAAGTAGCTAGAAATTCAGAAAGTAGACAAAATTTACAACAAATTAGATATATGACATTATGACTTAGGATGAAGGGGAATGGGGGATCTGCCTCAGAACATGCGCCGCAGTGCTGCGTGGACTAAGTTGCGCAATTCCACTTAACCACTCACACGTTTACATTAGCCCTCCCATCTCCCCTCCGAACTTTCTGTATAAGGTTTACTTTAAGTTTTTTGGGTCGCTGAATCCGAATTTTTAACTTACCCCCAAAATTTCCCCCCCCCCCCCGAAACCCCTCCCAAATAGTTGTTTTTAACTTAAATTTCTTATTGCTTTAGGGGAAAAGCATTACGAAATTCAGAAACTAGACAAAATTTGCAACAAATAGGAGATATGACATTATGACGTAGGATAAACGGGAAGAGAGGGGGCTGCCTCGGAACATTCCCCGCGCGCTTTTCTCAAAATACAAATTTTTTCAATAAATCTATTTTTTGGGGGGTTGCCGGGTGAAATTTTGGTGGGAAGTTACAAATTCGGATTCAGCGACCCAAAAAACATCTAGAAAGCCGATTTCCAGTACTACCATTAATTTTGCCAGATAAAATCCCCTATTGCCTGGACTTCATCATTTAATGCACGTAGCGCCGCAGTGCATGTTCCGAGGCAGCCCTCACCCTCCCCGTTCATCCTAATTCATAATGTCATATATCCTATTTGTTGCAAATTTTGTCTAGTTTCTGAATTTCGTAATGCTTTCCCCCTAAAACAATAAGAAATTTAAGTTAAAAACAACTATTTGGGGGGGGGGGGATTTCGGGGAGGAAATTTTTGGGGGAAAGTTAAAAATTCGGATTCAGCAACCCAAAAATCTTAAAGTAAACCTTATACAGAAAGTTCGGAGGGGAGATGGGAGGGCGAATGTAAACGTGGGAGTGGTTAAGTGGAATTGCGCAACTTAGTTCACGCAGCACCGTGCGCATGTTGATCCCCCCTTCCCCTTCATCCTAAGTGATAATGTCATATATCTAATTTGTTGCAAATTTTGTCTACTTTCTGAATTTCTAGATACTTTTTCCCTAAAATAATAAAAAAATAGATTTTTGTAATAAAAACCTTTTTTGGGGGGCTTTTTACCAAAATTTGGGGAGGTTGCCGGGGGAAATTTAGGTGGGAAGTTACAAATTCGGATTCAGCGACCCAAAAAACATCTAGAAAGCTGATTTCCAGTACTACCATTAATTTTGCTAGGTAAAATTCCCTATTGCCTGGACTATTATGAAATAGTTGAAAATGAAATGAAAAAGGTGCTGTTTTTTCCCTTTCTGTTTGAGATAAATTTGTAATTTAGTTTTTTGTTTTACTGCGGATTAGCCATTCTTGTTAGTCCCATATTAGTCCACATAGACATCACAGCGTACTAAAAAAAGATGAAGGAGATTTTATTTTCGGACATTTGGAGAACAATTTTATTGATTTTAAGCTACAATGACTTTCTTTTAAATGAAAGTACACTGCAAATAGAGGCGTCTTAAATTAAGACACATATGTGACTGAAAAAGAATTTCAGACACTTAAGTGTCTGAATCTGAAAATTCAGTCACAATAGATGTCTTAATTTAAAACACCTAAGTGTCTTACTATGATCATAGTGTACACGAACTGATAAAAGTGTCTAAAAAATCTGCAAGTGTCTAATTTTAAGACACTTTGTAACTCCGCTCCGCATTCACCAGGGGGCACTCTCAGTTGCGCATGCGTCTTCCTTTCGAACTCGATGTTCGTTATAATTCAAACTGAATGTTTGTTTTTATGTACGCGTACATTTTACCTAATAATTTATTTTGACTTGATTGTTTTTTGCGGAATGTGAAGTTCCGGGATTTAATTTCTATCGACATAGTGGTACTCCGTATTAATATTTATCTATAACACTAATATAGTGTTCTTCATCTCGTCAAATTTGCAAAGAGAACTGTTGTCTGGCGGGCTATGTTTTCAGGATGGAAATTTTCCATTCTTTTAACAGAGCTAGCCGGATGTGCAAGGGGATTTTATTTTTTAAATATAAAAGTCTGCCTAACTAACGGATACTAACGTAGCCTCCAATCCGGACGTCCTCTGGGCGAATGTGCTTTTGGAATAATCAGACCTTTTCCCAGGTAAGTGGGGTCTTAACTATGTATTTAAAACTCTCTGTGAATGTTTTCTCTTTAAATGGAGACCTCACACGAGTCTATAGCTTTATTAGTTCCTGAGTTATGCCAAAATATGTTCAAAGCATTTTGCCTATGGTATTTCCATGTTAAAATTTTACTTTGCTAATATTTAAATTTCTACTCTTCAAATCATCTGCAATCATATTTCTGTATTATTTTCTACCCAATGTTATCTTTAAAATAAATTTTGGTGTGTCTGCATGGTGTATATTAGCGGTTACTGAATTTATTAATTTTACACCTTCCTAAGCCTTTTCTTATGTAGCCATTACTTTAAAAATCGCAGTGACATCGCCTGTTGATTGGCTCATACTTCTTAATTACCATCAAGACTACCTTAATAGTATTTTTTGGTGTAATTATTACTTTGAAGTACCCTTTTTAATTATTTATTTATGTATACAATATTTTTATAAGCATTTAATGAGGCAGCATTTGTAATGTTTACATCGATTTTTACATTTCTGATAGATTTATGTGTTATGTACTGGAATTCAAAAGCATTTATAGTAAACATTCCTATTAATAGCTGCTTTTATTTATTATTTATGCTTTTCTTGTCTAATGAAGTTTTCTTCTGCCTCATAGTGTGTCCATCATAAATTTTAAAAAAAGAATATGGTTCGAACATCCTTCCATTCATTGGTTCCCCCATACATTTAATACAGCGAATTACTTGTGTTCATTTATTTATTTTAAAATGTTTTGACTGATAAAACTCATTAAATCCGGTCATTCTAATTAAAGGATTTCCCTTTGCTATAATTTTAGTGTTTCCGAGTATTTTAGAAATATCTCATTTGCCATACTGAAAATAGTCAACATATAATCTTTTTTTAATTTTCAACATCAATGATTCAAAAGTCAAAACCACAGCTTCACGATTTGATTGTTTGAACGGAAATTGACTTTACTATGTAGACGTTGAAGCAGGAAAAAATTTGTTGATGTCAACAAATCTTACTTAACGATTTAGAAAAAGAATCTCGCCTTATCTCTAGTCACGTTGTTAAATTTTAATGATTATTTTTAGATTCTTAAATTAATGTAATCATGTACCGTTAACGTAACTGTAAGAATGCGGTAAAAATATACAGATATATTTCATTTGAAATAATTATATAATATTGATTTTTTGATTATTTTTAGTAAAAAAGTAATTTGAAATTAAAAATGAATACAAAGTAAAGAGGTAGAATTTTATAAAATATTTATTTGCATATAGCTATAGATTTTGCACTTAAAACTGACACGTACATTTATCGAATCATAATACAGGGTTGGACTTTTTCCAGAAGGAGGGCCTGATTAAAGCATGGGCAGACCCCCCCCCCCCCTACGATTTTACGTGCTCCAAATTCGATATGGATTTTTTTTAAAGCTTACATTTTAAATGTGTTTCAACATTGTATTGATTATAATCAGCATTTTGAACTTTAAAAGTAGAATTAGATTGAAAACTAAATAAAAAAATAAATACAGTAAAAACTCTCAATCGCGGCCACCTCGCGAATTGAACGCGTTTTGGAACGTTGAATTTGCCTGCTATTCGATTGTGTTCGCTTTTATGAGGTTAAAAAAAAAATGTATTTATCTTGAAAAGGGTCAGTGTTCGCTGAAGAAAATTGTCCTATGAAAGTTTTGTTGTAAAATCTCCATAACGGACACTCCTACATAGAGGACACAACTATTTAAGAAGCACATTTTTTATTAACAACATGCACATATTTTATATTTTTTTACCTCAGAAAAACAGACACCTCCGAATGGCGAACAAATTCCACGGTTCTAAGGTGCCTACTATTGAGAGGTTTTACTGTATTGCGACAAATATTTTAATTTTTAATCTTATTCTACTCTATAAATTCAAAATATTGATTATAATCAGTACAATGTCGAAAAAGATTTCAATTATCAGCTTTATGAAAATTGCATACCATATTTTGGAGCCCCTAAAATCAGGCTGTGTGTGTGGGGGGGGGGGGGGGGGAGAGGGGGCAGAATAATGGCCATATATATTTTCCAGGATCAACGTGGTCAAACATGGCTACGTATAATGCTTTAAAAAAATGGCTGCGATTCAGACGTTTGAAGAGTCTGAAAAAATTCAGACATTTTAAAATGTCTGAAAATTGAACACTCCGTTTCAGACACTTAAGTGTCTGAATTTAAGACATTTCGATTTACAGTGTATATTACGAAAAAACAAAATCATTAACACTTTTCAACTTATTTCGAAGTCAGGCAGCCTGAGGATCGGACCTGTGCCCCCCCCCCTCCCCTAGGGATGAATCTGAGTAAAAAAAAAAAAAAAAAAACTGAAATTCAAAACAAATTTTCTGAAAGGTTGCAGCAGAGTAGCGGAAGGGGGAGGGATATTCTGCTTTCTAAGTGGTGTTTGATTATCTGTTTTCATTTCAGGTCGATTTCAGGCTGAGTGTAGATTCCTGCAAGTTGGGTTTGGGTTAAAATGACTTTTAAAAAGTTAGTTCAGTATATTATTTCAGTTTAAAAACTATACTTATAATAATAAACATAGTTGTTTGTATATGTGCTGTTTTCTAAAGAGACCGCTGCGTTTATTCCGCGACCCTTTAACGAAATTCAAGTTTTTATCTCGAGGCTTTGACGAAATTCGTTTCTTTTTCCCACGTCCCTTTGACGAAATCCGCGTTTTTTCCGCGGCCCTTTGCCGAAATCCGCGTTTTTTCCACGGCCATTGACGAAATCTGCGCTTTTCCACGGCCCTTTGGCGAAATTCGCATTTTTCTGCGATGCTTTGACGAAATTCGGTTTTCTCCGCAGCTCTTTGGCAGTACACGTGTTTTTTTTGCGATCCTTTGTTGAAATTCGCGTTTTCCCTCGATCCTTTGACGAAATTCGCGTTTTTTGCGATACTTTGATGAAATTCGCGTTTTTTCCACGATCATTTTTGGAAATTCGCGTTTTCCCACGATCATTTTTGGAAATTCGCGTTTTCCCACGATCATTTGTCGAAATTTTTTTCGCGGCTTTCTGACAAAATTCACGTTTTTTCCGCGGCCCTTTGACAAAATTCGCATTTTTTCTGCGGACTTTTGAAAGAATTTGCAATTTTTTGGCGATCCTTTGTCTAAATTTGCGTTTTTTCCACGATCATTTTTGGAAATCCGCGTTTTCCCACGATCATTTGTCGAAATTTTTTTCGCGGCTTTCTGACAAAATTCACGTTTTTTCCGCGGCCCTTTGACAAAATTCGCATTTTTTCTGCGGTCTTTTGACAGAATTCGCAATTTTTTGGCGATCCTTTGTCTAAATTCGCATTTTTTCCGAGGCTTTCTGACAAAATTCGCTTTTTTTCGCGATCCTTTGACGAAATTCGGTTTTCCTCCGCGGCCCTTTACGGAATACGTGTTTTTTCGCGATCATTAGTCGAAATTTGCGTTTTTTTTGCGGCTTTTTGACGAAATTCCCGTTTTTACGCGATCATTTGTCAAAATTCGCGTTTTCCCACGGCTTTTTGACGAAATTCGTTTTCTCGAAATCCTTTGTCGAAATTCGTGTTCTTCCGCGTCTTTTTAACGAAATTCGATTTTTTTGTGGCCCTTTGACAAAATTCACGTTTTTTCTGCTGCTCTTTGACGAAATTCACATTTTTTCGCAAAGCTTGCAAACCTTTCACGAAATTGGTGAACGGTTGGAGCTATAGTCATAAAAGTGGTGTCTAGGTATAGTAAAGTGGCTATGCACTACCAGATGAGGCCGTTTCCAGCGCCACCTAGTGCAAAACAGCTGAGTTAGCATTCCTATCTCGAAAATGAGATTAATATTCAGAACGAGATTCATTTAGCATTCATGTTCACGAAGTGTCGTCATTCACTTTTATCCCATTTTGCGAACCGTTTTCGCAATAGGAACGCTAATGCAACCATTTTATACCAGGAGGCGCTGTAAGAGGTCTCATCTAGTAGCGCATAGTTTCTTTATTATACCTAGACGCCACTTTTATGAATATAGGTTCTGTCGGTCGGCAGTTAAGAGGGTGGGAACGGACTTTAGTGAGCACCCTGTATTTTTATTTTAAGACATTGTTGTTTAAATAACCAAATATTTGTCACTGTTTGAGTATTTTATTAGTGATGCATTCAAAAAAACAGTAAAAACTAATTAAACTTCAACGAAATAATGAAATAATTTTGTCCACCTAGATCGTCAAAACGTCCCACTGTGCGACAGTAGGAAATACACTCCAGTAGGCTTGGCCCCTTATCACTCAGATTTCAGATTTCCCTCTCCAATGTTAAACCAATGGCCATTTAATGCCTCTTTATTTGTCTAATATCTCATCAGTAAATTAATATTTTTAACTCATTTTTTCTGTGTGCACTTCTTAAAAGATGTCGCTTTCTGTTTTAGTTGACAAAATAATTTTAAAATGTATACTTATTTTTTAATTTAATGCCAAAGTCTTAAGAAGTATGCGAAATGTAAATAACATTAAATAACTTCAATTCTATTTGGAGTTTTAAAATTTTGAAAACAACACAAGAAAGCCTGTATTTTCATCCATTCATACAAATTAAAATTTTTCGTTTAAGTTTATTTAAATTTCAGATATTCGACAAATATTGGAAAATTTCCTCTCCCCCCTCAGAACATCCATCAAACGAGGAGAGAGGGTGGGAGTTGACCTTTGACATCAAAGAGGTCGAATGTCGCGGCGGGGTATTTTCTAGCTTTATCGTATAAGTGGAAAAAGTCCGAACTTGTATAGAGTTGTAAAATTTTTTGCTTTGCAAATTATTTTTAAGAGAATACTAGCATTTTGAAAACTGATAAAACGAAATCTGTTATAAAATAAATAAATAAAAAACATAAATATCATTTGCAAGGACAACTGCATATTTAAAAAAAGGGATGCCTGTGCTTTTGTCTTTTGGACACCAAAATGAAGTTTGAATAAATACTCGCTTTCCGTGAGACAGAAATAAAAAAGAAGTTAAAAGATTTTTATTTTGACTGTCTTCTACCGAAAATAATTGATCCATTCCGTACAATTTCCAAGCCCATAAGAGATAAACCCTATATTTTAAAAGCACCTGAAGTTCACAGTTTAAAAAAAAAAGGGGGGGGGGTGAACGGCAAAATGAATAAATTAAAAGAAGAAAGGCAATTAAAATATTTGTGACTAACTTTTATTTATTTAAAATAAATTTTAGTCACCCCTCATTTGTAGCATAATGTAGAATTTAATTTCGCGTATTTTGTAATTTATAGTTTTCTTTTCTCATAAATGTAAATTAAAATGTTCGTAAAAAATAATAGAGCTAACTTAAATACTATAAATTGTGTTATTTATCCAACACATCCCCAATCTCTTTCAAATTCTAAGTGTAGAAGATAATAGCTGTTTCCTTATTATTGTTCTGCCAATCACAAATGCAGAATTTGTCCTTATTTTTTGCTATTTTTGTGTTTGATGTCAGAGAAAAAATTGAAAAGTTTGGAAAACTTCGACTAATATATTGTACAAAATTAAGTATACAGAGTGTCCCAATACAAAGATAGAAATACACTTTAATCATTAACATGTTAGAGATACATATGTAAATTGCAACAGTGTTCAAAATAAGGTACAAATTAAAGTTATGTTGACGAAATAGTCCTGCCATTAATTTTCAAAATATTATTAAAATTTTTCAAATTCAAAGTCTCTTAATTCGGTACTGTTGTACTTGCTAGAGTTTGATTTTATATATATATATATTATTTATAGGTTCTAGGTACCGTATAAAAGTTTAAAATATGTACCCTTTTGAAAATGAATGGCAGGGCTATTTCATCAATACAATCTTAATCCCTGCCTTATTTGGCACACTTTTTCTAACAGTGTTTATATATCTCCAGCAGTTGAAAAATTAAAATGCGTTTCAATCATTTTGAGACACTATTTATTACTTATAGGTTTTACTTCTTACATGTATATCGACTAGTACGTCAGCAAAATTTTATAAAAGTGCTAAAATAATAAAATTTAGCACATGCGAAAAGTAAATATGTGAATAATTTTTAGGAAAAAAAATTCCTTATTGATGAAAATACTTAAAATTTAATCATATGTTTAACCTCTTCTTTATTTCTTTTATATAATTATATGGTATTACATAGCTGCCAACTCTTCCAATTTTTTCAGAATTCTTCCGAAAAATCGGCATGTTTTCCGATTTTACGCGCGTAATGGGTTTTCTTCCGCTTTTCGTCATTTTCTTCCGATTTTCGGCCTTTTCTTACGCTTTTTACGCGAGTTTCGTCAAAGGATCGCGGGAAAACACGAAACTTCTCCAAATGTTCGCGGGAAAGACGCAAATTTTGTCGGAAGATCGCGTAAAAAACGAGAATCCTCCCAAAAGAGCGCGTAAAAACACGAATTCCGTGAACAGATCGTGTAAAAAAGCGCCGTCAAAAGATCGCGTAAAAACACTATTTCCGTAAAAAGATCACGTAAAAACGCGAATTCCGTTAAAGGATCGCGGAAAAAACCCAAATTTCGCCGAACGATCGCGGGAAAGACGCTGATTTCGTCAAAAGATCGCGAAAAAAACGACAAATTTCGTCAAAAGATCGCGAAAAAACGGCAAATTTCGTCAAAAGATCGCGAAAAAACGGCAAATTTCTTCAAAAGATCGCGAACGAACGGCAAACATCGTCAAAAAATCGCAAAAAAATAAATTCCGTCAAAAAATTGCGAAAAACCTCCACAAATTTTGTCAAAAGATCGCGAAAAAAACAAAAATTTCGTCTAAAGATCGCGAATTTCGTCAAAGGGCCGCTGAAAAAAACGCATAGCTAGTGTCGGAAGTGGATTCCCCCCCCCTTCCTGCTGTAACTTTTCAGAAAATTTGCTGTGAATTTCAGAATTTTTTTTCTTTTTTTAGTCAGAATCACCCTAAAAAAAAAATTAGGAATCAGAAGTTTTAAGTGTCTTTTAAAGTGAAAGGTGGGATATCTATGAATATTAAAGAGAAAAAAAAATATATAGTATTTTTTAATATATTCAAGTTATTCTTTTTTGTCATAATATATATTGTGTAATTGCAAATTAGTGAATATTTTATTCGAGTTTCTCTTTGAAATTTGTTTATTTATAAGGATTCAGCTGTTTTTAATCCTCGCTGAAAGTGTTATAAAACTTAAAAAATCTTCTGATTTTTCGCCAAAATTTTCTGATTTCTTCTGATTTTTTGCCCAAAATCTTTTGAGTTTTGCCGAAATTTAGTTGGCAAGTATGGTATTATTATTATTGTTATTGTTATTATTGAAGATACATATAAAGAGCTTTAGATTTCAAATAATATACAGAAGTCTCTTACTGTGCATTAGATTATAATTGCCTTTTATATAATGTTACATGATTAATTTATAATTCTCTGCTTTGTCGATGTGAAAGGCCTAAATTATACTTCTATATTTCGTTTCAGTTGCTTCGTTTACTAAAACGTAGCAAAACATTTTTCCCCCTCTAAATACTGCTTTTTTCCCCCGAACGTCTTTTCTCTGAATAACATATTATAATTTCTAGAAAATAAAACTACGTAAAACACTATACGCATATATTTTTAAATATATACGCTTTTCTTCAATTTTCAACAAGTAGTTTTGATACACCTACGAAAACATTTCCATCCTTGCATGCATCGGAATTTCAGATCTTATTAGGTTTCAAGGAAACAAGTAGTTTTTACCCCCCCCCCCCTCCCCGACGCACACATACCCTTTAAATATGTGACACCCTTTTAAAATAAAAATAACTATATCTATCTATATATATATTTTTTGGTCCCCTAAAATAAATTTTAGATGGTTCTCAAATTTATGGTTCAACAAACGAGATACTTTTTGATACATTTTCTGACTCATTTTTCAATTCCTACTATTAGCTCACACTCTCCCTATATTTATTTATATATTTATATATTTATCTTGTACAAATTTTCAATCGTTAATAAAATACTCATTATTCATCCTATCAGGTTGAAATAAATTTTTTTAAACTTGTACTGGATGACAATTGATGTTAATAAAGTTTTTTCAAATATTAATTAATTAATTAAATTTTAATTAATTAATTTTAGTTTTGCATGGGAAACAAAATGGCCGCCACTGGTTATTGAATTTCAATGAAAGAATTTTCAATAAGCGTTACCATAGGGGGGGGGGGACCCTGTTCTGTCGCCAAATACCGCCAAGTTTGTCGCCAACTTGGCGATATATCGCCAAATTTGGCGGCCAAAAAGGGACGCCAACTTGGCGATATCTCTCATATTTCGCCAAATTCCCATAGAGTTCCATTGTAAACCTACGTGCTTATAGAAAATCAACAAATTGAGATATTTTAATGCAACAAAAACTAATATTAGCTTAAGGGATTATATTCAATTTTTCTTTGATGACCTAAGTAGGAATTGACTTTAAAAACAAAATTTTTATATTACTTGTTAAATGTAAAGACACAAAATTGGCAAGCCTGGCTGTTCATTGCTTATTAATAGTAATCATTTTCAAAATACTATACACGTATTTTAAGTTATTTAAGCTTACTTTTGGTGTAGGATCCATTTAAATATTTCAATTCAAAATTTGAAAGATTATAAACCTTCCTGAATAATAAAAGGAAAATTCATAATGAAACTGGTGTGAATGAGTATCAATTCAATATGCAATGTAATAGTATCTAGGATAATTTTTAGAGAGAAAGGGGTAAATAAGAGATTAAAAATTTAAAAAGACCAATGTAATCCAAACAATTGTGAGCTATGAAGTAATAAAACCTTGTGTAAATCACCATAAAATTTAAAGGACGCGTTTCGATATCGAAATTATAACGTCAGCCAATATAAACACACGTCCGTAAGAGGACAAGGTCACTTTTTTTTGTGTTTTCTTTCTCTAAAATAAATTTAAAATATCCGTTTTCAGAAAAATACATTATTTGCATTTGCAAGAAGAAAAGAAACGAAAACTGTTATGCTATTTATAACTTATTTAGAATGTCTGAAAAAAAAAAAAAAAAAAAACATTTAACAGCAAAAGAAATTAAAATATCGTCCATGTTAATTTGCAATTTAAGTGAAGGTTTGATTGCTTATTTATAGTAATCATTTTCATTATTTCATTAATTCATCATGTTATTTAAAATTGTTATTAAATTATGTTATTATTAATTTATTATTAAATTTATAATTAAATTTATTATTAAATTATTAAAAATATTTAAAAACCTACTTTCGGTCTAGAATCCATTTAAATATTTCAATACCATATTTAGAAGATTATAAATCTTACTGAATAATAAAATAAGAAAATTCAAACTTGTTTGAATGAGTATCAATTCAATATGCTATTTAATTGTAACTAGGATAATTTTTAACCCTTTATGTACTGAATTATGAATATTTCATCTTCTAAAGCATTTTTCGTGAATTGTTTAAACTACATTAAAAGATTTAAATAATCATTTAATAAATTTTAGAAGGATTGTAAGATTTAGAAGGATTAATTAAATTTGAATTTATAGGGATTTTGTGCAATATTTATAACATTACTCACACTTTTATTAGTATTTTGTAGAATTAGGAAATGTACAAACATAACATTCTTACAATAGAAATATAAAAAGTATTTCCGAATTGAAAAATTCCCCCTCTCGACTCCCTATGCCAAGAAATCTGAAAAGATGCAAAGGAAAAATAAATCATCCTTTTAAAAATATTTTTGTTTTGTGTAACCCATAATTAAGATAAAGTAATGTATCTATAACTCATTCTAAACTGTATCACAACTAATCGATGTATTAAATAAATTTTATAACAAGTTATTTTAATGGTACTTATAAGTACTGTCGGTAGACAAAGGGTTAACAAGAAAAGAAAAAAAAATACGTAAAAGATTTAAAATTTACAAGACCAGCGAAATTAGAACAAATATGGATCACAGGCTAGAATCTAACGCACGCCAGGTTATGCCCGACTCGAATCCAATAATTCTTTTTAAAATTAATCCGAACTCAACATTCATAGTTATGTGCAGTTTTCTTGTTCTTTATATTGCTTCAATTTTCTCATTTTATAGTCATAGTAAAAAAGTATTAATAAATAGAGAAATAAATAAAAGAGACCTTTCGAATGTACAAATCCAATGCTCCAACAAAATCTATCCAAAGTATTAGCAGTTAAATTAGTTTTCGGATAATCTTCCATGAGTAACTAACATCCAGCTGAGGGGAAAAAAAAAATACTGTAATTCAGGATATTTTCTAATATGAAACTAGTATGTTGTGGCCATCACAAAACTTTCTTCTATATAAATCACGTCAATTAAATCATTTAAATAGTACAAGAAATTACATCAATTAAGCACCAACTCATATCAAAGTAAATCTGAATTTGAAGTTTAATGAAAATTCGTGCATTAGTTATTGAGATAGAGCTATAGGGGAAATTTTGAAAAATGCAGCATAGCAGCACCACCTGTTGAACGATTTGCACCAAAACATAAACACCACTAATTATGTTCTGGTATACCTGCATCTAAAGTTTGTGGAAAATCCAAGCAATAGTTCTTGAGATAGAGCTATTGCGGAAATCACACAAAATACAGCATAGCAGCGCCACCTGTTGAGCGATTTACACCAAACTGTATAAAATGTCAATTCATGTCAAGGACTAACTGATTCTAAAGTTTGAGGAAAAATCGTGCATTAGTTCTTGAGATACACCTATAGTAGAAGTACTGAAAAATACAGCATAGCAGCGCCACCTATTGAGCGATTTACACCAAAATGTACAAAATGTCAATTCCAGTCAAGGATTAACTGATTCTGAAGTTTGGTGAAAATTATTGCATTAGTTCTTGAGATACAGCTATAATGGAAATTCTGAAAAGTGCAGCATAGCAGCGCTACCTGTTGAGCGATTTGCACCAAAACACAAACAGCCCTAATTCATGTCAAAGTATACTCGAATCTGCAGTTTAATGAAAATCCAAGCATTAGTTGTTGAGAGAGAGCTATTGCGGAAATCGTAAAAATGCAGTATAGCAGCGCCACCTGTTGAACGATTTACACCAAAATTTACAAAACTTCAATTCATGTCAAGGACTAACTGAATCTGAAGTTTGATGAAAATCCGTGCATTAGTTCTGAAGATTGAGCCATTGCGGAAATCGTGAAAAAGGTTGCATAGCAGCGCCACCTGTTGAGCGATTTACACCAAAAACTAATCAACAGCGAGTTATATCAGAGACTAACTGAATATAAATTTTTATTAAATTCCGTGCATTAGTTCTTGAGATAGAGCGCCCACAAAATTTTTGTCACATACAGACAGACAGACATTTTGTAAAATCATGTTTTAAGGAATATCTGACCCCTAAAATGTGTAAATCCGTCGAAAACCGAAAGTTGAAATTTTTCACGAACCCAGTACTTTCTTCTTGTAAAGATAGAAGAAAGTAAAAAAAAAAAAAAAAAAAAACAAAGATCTAAATTACTTACAGTGGCATTAATTTTGGGATAAAAATTCAGGCTCACCTATGGATTGATTAAACAATAGGCAAATTGGGTACTGACACTCCTGATTTTAGTGGCTGCCGAATTTTGGTTTAGGAAATTTTTATATAGCTGAAATTTCAAGATTAGGATTTCTAGATAGTGCCCGCCAAGATTTGACGGTAAATAGCATGAATGTTTCATCAGAATAATTCTTGAATTTTTAATTAGTTCCTTTTAAATTAATTATTGAATGACGAATTTCTATATTGCATAAGTGATTCCTATTTCTTTAAGGTGATAGAGGATGCTGTCAATCTAACCTATTCACTGAAGTGAAAGAATTTTAAGTTTATAATTTACAACCAATTATGCTTGCTTTTTATCAGAAATTTACCTAAAAATGCCGGTTAGAGAATTTATTTTTACTTACTACGGCCTCTTTTTTTTTTTTTTTTTTTTTTTTTTTTTAAATAACAATATTTATTTCCATTTATTTATTTATTTATTTATTTATTTAAACACGACGATTAAAAGCTGCCATGAATTTTATTTTTATCTGTCTCTAAAAACCTAAATTTGAAACTTGATGCAGTTAACTATTTATAATATACATTTTTTATTACTTGAATTTTATTATACATTTTTTAAATATTAAACCTGGATATCAAGGTAATTTCTTTTATAGCTCTTATACGAATATTTTTCTTTCTTTCCATTTTATTTTTTAAAGAATGACAAGCTTTTCTTTCTAACACACACACATATATATTCTTGATAATGGTCAAAAAATATAACGAAAATTGTAGATCAGCTCAATTTATTTAATTGATAATTACATGCAAAATATCTTAGCTTATATATTTTAAATATAAAATCATTAATGTTTCAAAATGTTTTATAAGGCATCGAAAATGTTTAGTTTTTTTAAATAACGGTACATGAAGAGGCGGGGAGAGTGGGGGCAATACCAAGCCCCTGGACGCTCTTTGTCCGATCTGTGGAATTATCTGAATATTGGAAAGCTCGCTCCTATTTTTTTTTTCCGTAGAACTCTTGTCCATTTCTTTCTGTGTACAAGACTGCCCTAAAGGAGTTTTCTTCCCTTACTTGGCCCCCAACCGCTTCCCCTCTGACCCCCTGCTTGACCCCAACTCGTTGACAGCTTCATAAAGGCATAGGCGTGTTTAGAAAGGGGGGGAAGAAAGGACACAAGCAGAACTCAGATCCGGAAAAAGAAATGAGTGATACAAGGCCTTAAAGCTTGGAGCAACGGTTCGGATGTCCCTGCCCCTGTATGAACAAAAATTGGAAGAATTTATCTTCACACCAATTCTGACCAATTTTGGTATATGACATTCCGCTATTGGGAAATAGTGCTCGGGCCTACACTTAAAATTTGGAAATACTTTATCGTCCAGACTTGTATAGTAGTCTTAATCGCGTAATCGCAATCAATTAAAATCGATTGCAAAAATCGTATGATTGCATTGTAGTCGTAATCTAAATATGTCACCCTGGTTATAAGTGTAATCTAACAGTAATCAAATAACAATATTTAGTTGTTGTACATTCTGTATCGAAAGGCTGTGAAATCATAAGCTCATAAAAATATTATTTTTTCCCTTTAAAGAAAACTGTAGCACACCGAAATCTTTTATACCACAAAATTGTGTTTAATTACATTTTCATTCGTCAAAAATATTTTCAACTAATAAAAGGATCTTAGATATCTTTTAAGACGCAACTTCAATTAGAAAAATCGGGTTAGATCGGGTAAGAAAATAGGTAAAATCGGAGCACCCGACCCGATGCAGAACTCTAAACTGAATCTTCTTATCATCATAAAGGACTGTTAAACTTCCGATAAAAATACTTTTCTCATATAATAATATTAATGCAATCAATAAAATTGAATATAGCATTGTTTTATAAATAGTTAGTGTAATAAGGTGTTGGCTATTTCGACCTTAATTGAAATGGTAATTTTAATTCCTTGCAATCCTAATTTAATTAGAAGCCTAATATAGAGTTTAAAGAAAGCTGAATAACAAAAATATAATCGTATTCTTCTATTGAAAATTGATTACAACTGTAAATATAATCAATTACAGTCTTGTATGATCAACTTGACTTCGAAAGCGTCTTTGGAGACGCCATTTTAGCATAATATTTTTAGCTTTTGAGATTTAAAAGCAAAAGAACATACGTTTCTAACTACCTTTCTCCGAAATACAGCTTTATAAAGTGTATAAATATGGAAATTACGTCATGTGATCTCACAGCAACAACGTAAGTTTTTGAGGCTAGTAATAAAAAGTGTTAATGGCATTTGTATGCTCTTATTTAAAGAAGTTGTAATGCATTTTTGTGATAAAAGGGCATTCAAGCTTTCAAGTATTATGTAAGCAAGCTTAAGGAATAGGGAAGTTTTTTCTTACTTTTGCTGATAAAGGTTAAGAAGAAACACAAAAAAGAAAATTCATGCAAAGTAAATAAGATAATAAAAAATAGTAAAATTGTTTAAAATCGAAGCAAAAATGTTAAAAATCGTTACTTTAAAGGAGAGACTACAATTTCCACATTTTTATCTGGCAGATATCAGTAGGGATGGGGAGGATGTTTCTAAAAGTACCAAATTTGTACTTACGCAATATGTGATCACGCTCTAATCTTTTAGAGAAAGACAATTTAACTCAATGTAATTTGAGTATAATGCAAGAAAATGGCATCATAATGCATGAGTAAAGTATGATTTTTCTTTCTTGGTGTGCTCTAAATTTTATTTTGTAAATTTGATCTGGTGTGCGAATTTGGGTGACGTAAAAACGCTGAAGTTTAATTTCTTTTAATCTATTTGTACATAATAACAATCAAAATAACATGGCGTAACATAAAAATATTTAAAACAGCTTTTAACCTATTTCTGCTTCAAAAATATTAAACATTAATTGCTCTAAAAATAATAATTCCATTTTTTATAAACACCTCTATGCTAATACTCATCACATTAAAATTGTATAATTATAGACCAGGTTTTCTTAAACGTTCAGTAAAACCCCATTTAATACGGAAGATGCATTCCAGTAAAACAAAATGCTAAACGAATAAACATTAAAGGAGGTCATCTTAACACGTTAAGAATGAAGATTGGGAAGCAGGATATGGATTAAAAATATATACCTTCGTCTTATTTTGTAGTATGCGCTCTTATTTTCGGTATTTCATTAAATACAGATATTAATAAAAAATTAATTTTAAATCGTAATTCTAAAAATAAAAATCTGAACTCGGCGGTGCTACAATGCAAAAAGAAAAATGAACTTTAGTGCCCAATTCCGCTTTCTTGACAATCGGTTCCTCTGAGGTATTGAATTAAAGTTCCATACAGATAAAAATCTATGCCAGGAGTCCAATTATTTCTCTGATCTTTCTTTTCCAGAAGCTTGGTGGACAGTTGTTATGATTTTTATTGATCTTCAAATGTTTGGAAACATAACCAAGTCACAAAAACAATGCACAAAGTCAACAAAAGAAAATTTCTCCAGGGGACGTTATAACCCTGTCGGCGACCCTCCTATGCTGTTCGTTGCAATCTCTTGCAGTGCGACAAAAAAATTCCAACATCAAAAAAGCCGAAAAAAGACCACCTTCTGTCGCGCAGATGTGAGTCGAACTTAAAACAATCATGATATATAGTGGCGGTCAAAAATTTCCGGCCAGTTAGTTTCTTTGATTTGTTTGTAAGAACGTTTCAGCGAAGAAGAAGCGCAATTGCACCAAAAGTTAGGAATATGCAAATGACATCTGACCACGTGATCATTTTGATTTTATACTGAAGACACTAGATGCAAAGGGGGGATATTCGAAATTCGCGTGTGCAAAGGTTTCCGACCATTCGTCATTCGTTTGTTTTTGCTATCTGTAAAATGTTTTTGTGGTCGTGTTTGTTAATTAATCAACGTGAATAACGTAGTAGAAATTCAAAAAAGAAAAGTTCAACGAGTATTGTTCGTAAACGAGTGATTTGTTTGTCGCTAAAGGGCCAATCCTCTCGTGAGCTTGTGGCAAAGTTATCGATTGGAAAATCTACTATTAAACATATTTTAAAAAATATATAAAGATGGCCATGGCTTCCAACTACTTTCCACGGTCCGGGAGACTCCGGAATGATTATTCCTGTGGACAGAATTATCCAGAGAAAAGCAGTTGATGACCCGCATAAAAATGCCACTGCAATAAAAATAATGTTGAAATAAGTCGGTCTATCGTGCCAAGACGCTTACGTGACGTAGGACTTTATGGAAGAGTCAGTGTTAAAAAACCTATCATAAGTAAAAAAAAAAAAATCAACCGGCCCGACTGATATTTGCCAAGGAACACAAAGATTGGTCAAGTGAAAACTGGAAAAAAGTACTATTTTCCGATTAATCGAAGTTCAATCTTTTTGGTAGTAATGGCAGACAGTACGTCCGATGACCTAAAAACAAAAGATACGATTAGAGCTATGCTATTCTTTCAATGAAACATGGCGGGGGACACGTTATGCTGTGGGGAGCATTTTCTGAAAAAGGTGTCGATCGGTTAGTTGAATTCCGCGGCAAGATGAATGGCGCAATGTATAAGGATATCTTGCAAGATCATTTGCTGCCTTATTGGCGGAAAAAGTTTGATCGCAACTATTTGTTTCAGCATGATAACGACCTAAAGCATATATGCAAGCTCATCAAGCAGTGACTTTAGTACAAAAAAAAATTCCGCCTTTAAAAAGGCCAGCCCAATCACCCGATCCGAATCCAATGAGAGTCTTTAGAAAGAACTTGACAAAAGTGTGCGGAATTATAAATATTCCAATTCAGCAGAATTTTCCCCAAAATTGCAAGAAGAGTGCAAAAAACTTACCATAGACGGTCTTCAACCGTTCACTGAATCGATGCCACGTCGCTGCACCGCAGTACTTATTGCTAAAGCTATAACGACCAAATACTAATTGTAAATGTTGTTGATCACAGTTATTTTCTATTATAACAATACTTTTTCCACACTTGCCAAAATGGCCGGAAACTTTTGAGAACATGCGTTTTCCTTTGCAATTAATTTTGTCAATTAAATTTATTGATATTTATTTCTTATTCCATGAATAATTTCCTAACTATTATGTCAATAAAATGTATAAGTATCACTTTGAGATTGTTCTTCATATGGGTTACTTACAAATTATCGAAAAATTTTATGCTGGCCGGAAACTTTTGACCGCCACTGTATATTCTTGAAAATATTCAAGCAAATACCTTGTGATAAGAAAGATATCAATTTTCAATTCAGGCATTTTACCTTGTAAAACAAATCAAAATCTTCACTTTTGAATTGCCTATGCCAGTACTCACAAATAAAAGTCTATGGAGCATAATCCCCAAAGGCTTCGCAAACGATGGTTTTCAGCTGCCGATTTCTTCAAATGGAAAAAAACAAAAACAGTAATGTTTCCCGCAAATTGCGTTTCGCTGTCACTGAACTCGACATATTGAATACACTAAAAAAATATTTATACTTAAACTAAATGAATTATACTGATTCTTAAGCGGCCACGCTGGTAATGCGAAGACACTCGCAAGCTAATGTTAAACCAAGTCAGTGTTATTTACAAATGTTGTTTTACATATATACCTAAGGTCGATGTCTAATTGATTACTTTCATACTTTTTCGATTTTGAGTGTAGTTTTTTCCTTTTTCTTCTTTCTTTCTTTCTTTTTTTTCCTGAGGACACTTTCACATACTTTCACTTTCGGAACTGATTTCAAAAGCCCCACTAGAAACCTCCACCCCCCCCCCCCCCCAAAGAAAAAAAACTGCAACCAAAATCGAAAAAGTACCCTAGACATCAACCTCGATATCTCATACAAAAAAAAAAAAAAAAAAAAAAATCATTAAAGATATTCAAATGCAAACGAGAAATTTGAAAAGAACGATGTCATTGGTTTAACATTAGCTTGCGAGTGTATTTGCGTTACTATCATAGGCCTAATGACAGGACTTTCATATGAAGTTGGCTTCAGTGTAAGCGGATGGCTTCAGGTACTCATTACACCATCTATTGTCAATCCTTTAAAATTAAGTTTAGTACCGAATATAAGAATTTCTAGAGAGTTTTCTGTTGAATTTTCTATAGAATTTCCTACAGAAAATCTCTTTTTTGAAAAATGGGTCAAAATTGTATGGGATTTTACAGAATGACTAATTATACACGATTTTTTTATTGCAAGATATAGTATTTACAGTACTTTGACTTGTTTTATAAATTCTACCAAAGTTTGGGTAACGTTTTCACTCACTATGCCCACATGTGTTGGCCTCTGTTCTTCGCTGTTTTATTAAAGATATTCGGAGATAATTGCAATTTCGATCTCAGAATGTGATATGCTTCGATGTCTAAGATTTGAAATTATGCAGATAAATTAAAACTGTTGCTCTGAAGTCGAATTGGCAAAGAAATATAATTCAGTAATCATCAATAATATTACATTAATACTCAGTAGCAAAGAGGTTAAGGTGTGATCATTAAATTCCTTAATACCTTGTCTAACGAATCCCCCTCTTCTAACGTGTTTTTCGGTTAACGATTTTTTTTTTTTTTTTTTGAATCCGCCAGCGAACATTTTATTAAGTATAAACCTTAACATAAAGCAACAGCGTTGCATTTTGGGTGGGGTTCACGTTCTGGTTAAACAAGATTTCGACTACCGAATGGGATCCCGGAACAAATTTTCTTTATTAGCCGAATTATCATTGGATTTTTTTCGAGAAAACTGTTGTAAGTTGTTTTCATTCCACATCTTCAGGAACGCTGATACGCTGTTTCGTCGTTTTCTTGCACTTGTATTTTTTTTTTAAGGTTGTTCGAAAATTCAAACCGACCATTTTGTGAGACAGTCACGAAGGCATTTTCATCCTTAAATACATAAAATATGCAGGTATTCCTCTGTAGATACCAAAAAATCAAACAATGTTTCCTTTTCTTTCCCAATAATACATACACAATGGGTATAATTTCCCCATAATACTACAATCCATAAAGGATTTTGACCTCCCTTAATATACCTCGCCAGACCTACCTGGCCTTTAACTTATAATTTATAATTTGGTTTTGTGCTAGGTCTTTCTCTACCTCTTCTATATCCATCTCTTCCTGGGTCGATCAACACTCCTTTTTCCCCATTAATTTTCCATTATATATCTTCTTTGTCCTTCTGTCATCTCTCATTCTGATTAAATGGCCTAACCATTGCATTCTTCTTTTTTACCCCCATAAAGACAAAGGAATGTTAACCCGGGAGCAGTCGCGCCGGGTATGACATACCCAGGGTAGGTACGTTTTTACAACTGTCGCCACTATTTTTAGAAAAATTGTCTTCAACTTACTTTACTGCAGAATTTGTAAGAACTGGTTCCGACTAAATAAGATGACGCTTGTTATTTGTATTTAATGGCGACAAAGTAAAAAGAATTCATACCCTGGGTATGCGCGAGTCCTCCCGGATTAACAAAATAGTGTCAAAATTGGAGTATGACTCTTCCCGAAGTAAACGCCTCAAATTTGTAGATATACTTATCCAGATAGGAAATCGATTAGTGTTTCTCATCTTTCTTTAAAGGCAAAAGAAGTTTCAGAAAATAAACAAAGAACCATAGCTGTCGTTTGGAACCGATTTTCATACACAGAAGACAAAGCAAAGGTCGTTAGTTCATTATAATTTAAGTTGCAGTGCATTTATCTTCGGAAAAGAAAAAAACGCTAATCGATTCTAAATCACTTACTATCACTTCTGTAAATTTCATTGTTTTCTTTTTACACATTAAAAATGACTCCACGAGTGTGTCACTCAGAAAGTTTGACGTTGTTTTGCGGGGGAAATTACAGTCGGACCTCGTTATCTCGACACCCGGTTTTCACGTCACCCCGCTTTTCACGTCGGTTTTTCAAAGTCCCGATTTTCTGTATATGATTTTAATGTAAAGAAACTCCGGATTTTACGTCGTTGAATAATTTTCAACTCCGGATATCCCAACGTTTTAGGAAAATTGTTCATTTTTCATAATCCATCTTATAAGCACAGAAATTAAGCGGTAAGAAACGTCTTAGCCAAACTTTTCACAAAAGTGTCTAAAATACCCAATGAGATAAATGAAAAATTTTACTTCAATCCTTCATCTGAATAAATGAACCCACATACTGTGAATGACCCACTTAAGCTCCACTTAGACATATCAGTCTACTCGAAGCCTTTTTGTTCTGGTCAGGCGGCACTTTCTTGTGGTTACACGGCGTTTTTCATCCGACGAAAACCGAAGCATTGCATTGCATTGAAACGATCAGAAATTATCTAACATCCCTTTCTGAAATGACGAATACTGATTACAATTCATTGTATAATATTGAAAAAAGAATTGCAGGAATCACATCTAGGGATAAGCAAACCTTAATTCATCAATATTTCATGTAACAATAAAAAAACAAGTCATCATAAATCTCATTTTTATTCTTTTCAATTTTGTTTTTGTGTTTATTTTGTTTAATAATAATGCTTTATTGCTTAAAATTGCAAGCACAGTTATGAATTTAAAATGATCTCAAATTAATTAAAAAATACAGCTTTTTATAAACATATTTTCTCCAACTCCGGTTACCGCGACACTCCGCTTATGACGACTTTTTTTTCTGATCATTAGAGTGTCGGCATAACGAGGTTCGACTGTATTTCTTTGAGAACAACATTAAGACAGTCAGAGATAAGCCGTGATTGAGGAATAATTCAAACTTAATATGTGGCACATCTACAGGAAAATGAATAATAATGCCCGAATCTTTGTCAGTTTAATAGTAATGTCAGAAAATTGATAGTATTTGCATATGAAAATGACTTCGCAAATGTGACAGATATATTCGTATTGTTGAGCGGAGAAAGTAAAAATAATAGAAAGAGTATTAAGATACCGTCGTTGGAAGTACTTTCATCAATCGTAAATTAGAAACTAGTTGGATGTGCCAATCCAAAAACTTTCTTCTTTCTCATACATGTTAATATTTTAAAAAGTTATTAAACATGTTAATCCTTCAGTGTTATTACTTCAATAGTACAGCATGATTTTCATCTTGAGTTTCTGCCGCATTTTACTATTCGGAGTAAAAACGAGTTAATCTCGATCATACTATTTATTAAAATCAATAATGTTCATTATTCTGTTGTACATCTGCTGCTTGAGAATCGCCGGGTTAGCAGGATACGAATTGCCCGCCGTTGAATGAACAGCCGATGTACAACAAGACTATGAAAAATCAAGAAAAATTGCCATTACATCGCCCCCTTCCAGTGGATTGTTCCAAAATTGATGTGCGATCTGCTGGCCATAGCCAAAAACATACACATAAAATTTGGTTCAATTCTACGCAAAACTTCATACACTTTTCGATGATAAGATAGTGAAAATGGCACAAAAATCGCTGTTATAACGCCTCCTTCTGGCGGAATATTTCCAAATTCAAGGAGGGCTTGCTTTCCATAGCCAAAATCATAGACATGAAATTTGATTCAATTCTATACATAACTTCATACACTTTTTGATGGTACAAAACGGACATACGGACAGACAGACATTTTGTATAAACATGTTTTTCGGGATCTCTGACCTCTAAAACGTGTAAATCTGTCGAAAACCGGAAGTTGAAAAAAAAAATCTCGATTACAATAATTTCTTCTTTAGAAAGTAAAAAAATACTAATATGAACCGAAGGATAACTTTAGGGGCGGGTCCTGCTGGCCCACTCGTAAAGACGGTACTGGATATAGATTTGAACGAAAAGGGGGGAAAATAATCGTTCAAATCACTGACGATCTTTTATAGAAGTTTTTCCTTTTTAAGATAGCTCAAAAATATTTCCTATAAACTTTCTTATTGCTTGAATAGAGGAACTGGGGGAATTTTATTTATATTTAGTGATAAAAATAAGCTTAAATGAAAACTATAGAACAATAAACTCGCTGAAAGAGGATAAATTTCTGTTATGAAAATGATTCCGAAATTCCTTCAAATCTTCAGCATAACAAGAAATTCGATAAAATGAGAAAGTTGCCTTCCCGGTTTAAATTATTCTTACTCTATTAATTTCATTTCCTTTTTTTGAGGAATGTTTTTTTCTTTACGAAATAAAAGAAAATCAAATTTTTTTTTTTAGTTTGCGAAACCATAGTCCAGTTATTTCGCAAGATGTATGTAACTTTACAGCGTATTACTACTTTATTTTTGAAAAAAAGATAAATTTGTAGCAGCTTAAAGGTGTTTTCCTACACTGTAAGAAAATACAAATGTTTCTTAATGTAGCTCTTATCTTTCTTCCATTCAAGATTAGGTTATCCTAAGGACAAACAAGTTGGAAATTACTCGTCAAACGTGGCAAATGAGGTGCGTTCGTACTATAACTAGTTTTATAATTATTTTTTGCACCCCATATTGTACTGAATGTATAATTTTTTGCACTTCATAAAGCGCATAGTCTGATACATCATTAAAATGCACTTCCAATATTTTTTTCCCATTCCCCGTAATGTAACGGAACATTTTTGACTGTCCCTGTAATTAAACTATGCATCCGATTTTCCTAAAATTTGAAATAGCTCAACAAAATTTTGCAACAATTATATCTTTAAAATTTCAGACCATTCGGAAGGCTGTAATATCATTAAAATGCACTTGCAATAATTTTTCCCATTGGCCGTAATGTAAAGAAAAACTTTTGACTGTCCCTGTAATTAAACTATGCATCCGATTTTCCTAAAATTTGAAAGGCCTCGACAAAATTTTGCAACAGTTATATCTTTAAAATTTCAGATCATTCGGAAGGCTCTAATATCATTAAAATCCACTTGCAATAATTTTTCCCATTGGCCGTAATGTAAAGAAAAACTTTTGACTGTCCCTGTAATTAAACTATACATCCGATTTTTCTAAAATTTGAAAGGGCTCGACAAAATTTTGCAACAGTTATATCTTTAAAATTTCAGATCATTCGGAAGGCTCTCATATCATTAAAATGCACTTGCAATAATTTTTCCCATTGGCCGTAATGTAAAGAAAAACTTTTGACTGTCCCTGTAATTAAACTATACATCCGATTTTCCTAAAATTTGAAAGGGCTCGACAAAATTTTGCAACAGTCATATCTTTAAAATTTCAGATCATTCGGAAGGCTCTAATATCATTAAAATGCACTTGCAATAATTTTTCCCATTGGCCGTAATATAAGGAAAAACTTTTGACAGTCCCTGTAATTAAACTATACATCCGATTTTCCTAAAATTTGAAAGGGCTCGACAAAATTTTGCAACAGTTATATCTTTAAAATTTCAGATCATTCGGATCTCTGTAATATCATTAAAATGCACTTGCAATAATTTTTCCCATTGGCCGTAATGTAAAGAAAAACTTTTGACTGTCCCTGTAATTAAACTATACATCCGATTTTCATAAAATTTGAAATGGCTCGACAAAATTTTGCAACAATCATATATTTGAAATTTCAGACCATTCGGTTGGGTAGTTTTTGCTCTGTTACATGCGGACAGACAAACGGACGGACAGACGGACGGACTGAACGACGACTATAGGTGCTACGTATTTATATAATTACGAACGCACCTAAAAAAGGGAACAACTTCCTCTTTTTGTGTGACTTAAAGCCAAACCTGCACCCACACAATTGTGTGGTACCTCTTTTGACGTAACCTGACATCGAAAATTTTTTTTAATATTTTTTTAAAAAATCAAATATGATCCTAAGCTGTAAAAAAAATCAGAACCGTTACTATGGATAAGTCTATACCAAATCTTTTGTAGTGTAAACTTTTAATTCTCTTGAGTTACTGAATAAATCGGAATCGTTACGCTCATTTCTGTGTAAAGTATTTGAAGCGAATACATTGTAAAAAAAAAAAAAAAAAAATCAGAAACGTTACAGTCCATAGTGGAAATGTTTCCGAAAATGTAGTGTAAATTATGAATTATCTTGAGTAACTTATTAAATCGGAAATCTTACTCTAATTTTCGTGTAAAGTATTTGATGGGAATATTCGGATTTTCTGCACATGCCCAATACATTCTAAAAACGTCATAGTGACGTGACTTTTATTGTTCTGGGGTTGAAAGTAACGGAGAGACGTAACGGATATTTTGAGGAAAGTAAGCATTTATGTTTTATATATATATTTTTATTTAAGAACATAATACGCTTTTATAAATGAATTAGTATTTTTCGATTGAATTTTATTGAATAATAATATAATATTAGAGTTACTGTTTATAGTTTGTTGCAGATACAAAGTTAAATAACTCGTTCGAAATATATACTCTTGTCCATGAATCTATGATAGATGTAAGATAGTAGATATTTGATTAACGAATAATAACAGGATTCGCACGCATCAAGCAATTTCAAGGGATTTTAGGTGTTTTCGTACTGGAAATTTTGTAAGTGTTGGTTGGTATATCTGAAGATAGATTTTTTCCCCCCATTAAATAAGGCTAATATTACTCAACGAAAATTCTGGTAAAAGGTCCTTGAAGCGTACGAATCCCAAATAATGAAGTACTAGTGTTAGTGAAGTACAGATAGCACTCGTTTGCAAGTCGTTTGCAAGTCTTTGTTGTTGTTTCGATAGCACTCAACTTGTTCATTTTTATCATCTTTTTGTTTTGAACTTATGTTCCATTTCACGCTGAAATATATCGTTTATGAGACTTAAGAAATTCATGATTTCACTTATACTATACGTTTTATCCTATTTGTTTATGAATCATAACATTTGTAAAAAAGATCTTATTGAAAATTAATTTATAGATCTATAAAAAATTATCTTTTAAAATTCGATTTCGTGAGTTTCATCATGCAAATAGATATACAGTATACTCTCGATTATCCGTGCGCGGGTTATCCGGTTTGCGGATTATCCGTGCTCATTCCGGACTTACAAAAAAATTTAAAGAGAAACATTTTCACGCTTATCATGCGTGTAAAATCGATGTTGATGTGAATTAGAATCTTGTCCGGTTTAGCTGATAGTATTGTGAAGTGCGTAGATGTAAAATTGAATGCTCTGGATCCTGTTTGACGGGTAGGGTTAAATTGGATTCATGATGTTAAAACACTACCAAATTTTTGGAAGCAATATTCGTTATTGGATGCAGTATATGGAATATCAGCAGCGTGGTCAAAGATAAAATCGTCTACGTTATCACGATCGTGAGGAAAGATCATGCCGCTTGATGAACAATCTACTTCAGATATTCAAGAGGGATATGAAAACCGTAGTATTCTTGAACAAGCAAAGGAATTATAAGGTTTCAAAAATCTTGATGATAAAAACTTAGAAGATTGGTTTCAAAATTATGCATGTGAGCCCGGCTTCCAGTATTTGACAGATGAAGACATCGTTTCTAACTGTGTTGTTAAATCTAATAGTGATGATAGTCCTGATGCAGAAGATGTGCTAAATGAGGGAAATGCAATTCCTCATTCTACTGCTCTACAATCTGTAGAAACTTTGTTAGACTATTGGGGACAAAGATGATTTGTTTACGGTGACATTACTGCGGTTCGTAATGTATCTGCCGATATAATACAAGAGATGAACAAACAACAGAAGCAAAGATGCATTACAGATTATTTTAAACAGTAAATATTAAAAGGAAAATTTCTAGTTTGATGTTATACAGCATGCAAATGTAAGTAATTTTTATATTTTTGTACTGATGTTGATTGTTTCTTTAATAAAAAGGCGTTTCCGGATTATCTGTTCGATTGTCCGTGCGACCTCTCCCGGTGATTAACCCGGATAATTGGGAGTGCACTGTACTTTGAAAATTTTAATTTCCCTACGAAAATAGAAGGTTTTTTTATACTTTTTAATATATATTTTTTTCATAATTATAGAATACTATTTCACAATATTTCATATCTGTTGAGTAATTAATTTATTTTCGTGATTATAATACTTATAAATAAATATATTTTTGAAAATGCTTTGTCTATTTGTAAATACATTTTTAATATATTGTTTTACAATTATCATGCTTTTAAATCTATTCCTTTAATAGTATTTATTTTATTTGCATAACTCTAGAAGTGCTGAGATAACCCAAGAAAATATATCTATTTATAAGTATACAATTGAAAATAAAGTAATTAATCGCAGATATTAATTATTTTAAAGCAGTGTATCTTTTTATACGAAAATCTATATCTTATACTATAATGCGAGCAAAAATTGTGTGTGTGTGTGTATGTAAATTTTATCTCGAGAACGGCTCTAACGATTTTGATTAAATTTTGCACCCTACCATTTTCGGGCACGAAAAGACTATTGGGATGGGTCTCGTGTTCGAGAAAATTCGATTAGTGGGTGATTTTGGGTCATAATGGGTCAAGGTCAAGCTAATTATATCTAAAGAACGGCTCAATCGATTTTGACCAAATTTTGTATCCAACCATTTTCGGGTACGAGAAGACTATTGGGATAGGTCACGTGTTCGAGAAATTTCTATTTGTGGCTCATTTTTGGATCACTGTGGGTCAAGCTATTTTTATCTAAAAAACGGCCCTAACGATTTTCACTAAACTCTATATTCTACAGTTTTGGATTACGAGAAAACCATTTGGCTAAGTCACATGTTCGAGAAAATTCGATTAGTGGGTCATTTTTGGGTCACCGTGGGTCAAGCTAAGTTTATCTAGATAACGGCTCTAACGATTTTGACGAAATTTTGCACCCTACTGTTTTCGGGCACGAAAAGACCATTGGGATGGGTCACGTGTTCGAGAAAATTCGATTAGTGGGTCATTTTGGGTCATAATGTGTCAGAGACAAGCTAATTATATCTAGAGAACGGCTCAATCAATTCTGACTGAATTTTGTATCTAACCATTTTCAGGCACGAAAAGACCATTGAGATGGGTCTCATGCTCGAGAAAATTCGATTAGTGGGTCATTTTGGGTCATAATGGGTCGGGTCAAGCTAATTATACCTACAGAACGGCTCAATCGATTTTGACTAAATTTTGTATCTAACAATTTTCTGGCACGAAAAGACCATTGGGATGGGTAACGTGTTCAAAAAATTCGATTAGGGGGTCATTTTTGGGTCACCGGGGGTCCAGCTAAGTTTATCTAGATAATGTCTCTACTATTTTGACGAAATTCTGTAATCTATCGTTTTCGGGCACAAAAATACCATTGGGATGGGTCATGTGTTTGAGAAAATTCGATTAGTGTGTCATTATGAGTCAGGGTCAAGCTATTTACATCTAAAAAAAAAAATTCAGGCATTTTCACAATTTATTTAAATATACGGCCGTTTCTGGTCATGAAATGACGTTTGGGCTAAGTCACATGTTCGAGAAAATTCAATTAGTGGGTCATGTTGGGTCACAATGGGCCAGGGTCAAGCTAATTGAATCTAAAAACATGCTCAAAACATTTTGACCAAATTTTATACTATACCGTTTCTGGGCATGAGAAGAGAATTGGGCTAAGTCACATGTTCGAGAAAATTTTATTAGTGGGTCATTTTGGGTCACAATGGGTCAGGGTCCTGCTAATTTTATCTAAAAAACGGCTTTAACGATTTTGACTAAATTTTGTATTCTATCGTTTTCGGGCTCGAGAAGACCATTGGGCTAGGTCGCATGTTCAAGAAAATTCGATTAGTGGGTCATTTTGGCTCACAATGGGTCAGGGTCAAGCTAAATATATTTAAAAAGCTCTTCAAAACATTTTGAAATTTTTTTTGTATAATACCGTTTCCGAGCATTGGGCAGGGTCGCATGTTCATGAAAAATCGATTAGTGGGTCATTTTGGGTCACTATGTCTCAGGGGCAAGCTAATTGTATATAAAACAGCAAGAATGATTTAGTTGGAATAATATTTCGAGATAAACACAAAGCTAATTTTGACCGAGGTTAGCTCGGTCATTCCTGCTAGTATATATTTAAAGGTATAAAACAAATCCATCTATTTATATGTAGTGAAATTAAACATTTTCATAAAGTATTTATTGAAAGGATAGTGCTCACAAGACCGCATTTTAAAAAAGAATTATTTATAAATATACAAATAAAATTTTCAATACTATCTTTTTACAAATGTGTAATTCATAAACAAGGATAAAACGCATTAGTAGAAGTGAAATTATCAATTTCTTCGGTGATATAAACGATGCATTTCTTCATTTCAAAAGTTGGGAATCAGAACATAAGTTCAAATCGAACAGATGAATAAACGTATAAACAGTGCTTTGTATAATGAATAATAATGTAGTTCTAGTATTAATCAAATATATAATATCTATTATAGATTCTTGGACAAGAGTATACATTTCAAACGAGTTATTTAACTTTGTATGTGCAACAAATAATTAACAGTAAATCTAAAATTATTATGCAATAAAATTCCATCGGATAATATTAATTCTTTTTAAAAAGCGTAATCCTTTGTTAAATAACAAATATATGACATATTCAGAAAGGTTTCCTAAATGCACAGAAACATTTACGAAATATACACAAACATATCCGAAATATCCAGAAACATTTCCGAAACGAGCATAAACATTTCCCAATATTCTACCGAAATATGCGGAAACATTTCCGAATATCTGACCGAAATGTGTGGAAACATAACAAAACCGTTGGGCCACATTGCTATTGCTGCCCCACCAGATAGAGTAATGGTTCCGATTTTTTATTAATTAGGGTTAATTACCAAGACTTTTAATTTCTACCAAAAATCTTCAGGTCTTAAAGGGTTAAGGTTTACAGAAATGTAATATAACCAACCTCTTCTGAGTTACCAAGGATTCTGGAAAGTGTTCCTTTATCTTTAGAAACATCAAAAACCAATAGATATCCGCCTATTATTCCGTTTAACACATTCTCTCTGTTTTCCATTTCCCAATATCATTAATTGTCTTCACAAATAGAAGTAGAAAAACCATTCAATAAATAATCGAAAGCGTTACGAAAAATTTTAAAATTCATCACCAGAAAAATTATCGCAAGCTTTAATATTTTAAAAGAAATCAAAATATTTTAAATGATTATATCAAAAAATTTTAAATGATTATTCGCATAACTATTCTGGTATTAAATCTATTTTAAAATTCGATAGGGAACATTGTAAAAATTCAATAAAAAACTGATTTCTTAAATTTTTCTTGTATTCCATTTATTTTCAGCCTACAACACATTACTTTCCCCCCCAAAAGAACAAAGAAACTGATAGTGAATGAGGGAGTAAGAAATTTGGAAATGCCCCCCCCCCCCCCCTAGAAGGTCAAATTGCCCCCTGGTGGGGCGTACGCCCCACGTTGGGAACCACTGTTTTAGAGGTTTCTAAAGATAAAAGGGAACTTTTTTGAATCTCGAGTAACTCAGAAAAAGCTTTATTATATTTTTGTAAACCTAAACACAGATAAAAGCTATATTAAGAAACATTTTTTTTCTTTACGGTGCAGGATAAACAAATCCAGGATCCATATATCGCCAATATATTCAATTTGTGTACTTTGAAAATATTTTTTATTTTATGTATTGTAAAATAATGTGATGTAATACATTTGAGTTTCAATGGAGTGTTAACCGATATTTAACCGGTATCCATTAGCCTCTTAGCAGTGGCGCTTAAATTTTTGCATGAGTCGGCGCGTAACATATCTCCTGTGCACAGTAATTACACTATTATAAATACAAGATATTTCATAAGAGTAATCAGAGACATGCTGGATAAGCAAACCTACATATAAGTTGCAAAAATTAATGTTAATTTCAGTTTCATTTGTGAAAACAAAATTTCTAAAAAATCTAGTTTAGTTTAAATTTTGTAGCAACGCGCTCGCTGAAAAATTAAAAGTATAGTGAAATTTGTTTATAAATATAAATCTGCCTATAATGATAATATTCTCGGATAATGTTTTATGAGAAATAATGCATCATTGTAGCACTAAAGAGTAAACATTAAACTAATTTTTTTTTTATAAATTAATGAAAAGGTTTGGGCAATACGTTTAATTAGATATGATAATTATGTGGTTGGGAAAATTACGCGTATATCAATTTTCTTTCTTGTCTTTAACACCTGGTTCCTTTTTGGATCACTTAATTTTAATCTCTATATGCCACATGGGCACCAGAATTTTGGAATAGAAATTTTCCTTTTATTAAGCACGTGAAGAAAAGCTTTTACTTATTTTCAAATAAATTTGTTTGGAAATCCTAGTGTCCTTCAATGATTTCAGCATTTTAGGTAGATTTCGTATGAAATACTACCTATTGGGATCGTTACTATGTTGGAATTTCTGAAAAATTTTTGCAGATCTACACCGATCATGACCCCTAGAACCCAAAACCACCCTCAGTAAAAAACTTTATATATATATATATATATATATACCGGGTGTCCCAAAAATGACTGATGGATTTTAAAATTCAATAACTTGCAAACGGTGACAGATATTTAAAAAATTCTTGCAGCAGGGTTATGTATGATGTCAGGAGTTTTACTACTGTGATTCTTGATTTTAGTTCGCATTTCAAACAATAGATGGCGCTGACAGGATTGACGCGCAGTCGAGGCCTAAACTGACGTCACTCAGCTTTGATGCAAAGGAAGGAGAATAAGGCTATGGAGTGGGTCTCATTCGACAGCACAATCTTGCTCTTAGGGCCCGATTCTGAACTCATTCGATATGATTTCAATGGGGTGCGTTGTTGCCATAGAAACAACAAATTCTTCGATAGTGGAATACAACGTTAAGAACTGGGCATGAATTTAAAAAGTAGTATTCGAGTTTGCATGCGATTTTACATTGAAGAAGTTTTACTTTCCCGCATTAAATTACTTTTTATGGTCTGATTTAAAGAATATTTTATGCATCGTATTTTAAAACTAGGAGAAGAGACTTAGTATTTTTTGTTATTGTTAAAAATTTCATAACTTTTATCACATTCTAATAAATTTGAGACATTTTAAGGAAGTTCGTCAGTACGCTTTTATGAATGTTGGATAATAATCGTGAAAATGGTTAATAGTATATTGTTGTTCAAAATAACTACTTAAAAACAAATATTAGAAGTTACCTTGTTTAACCCTTTTGAATAGGGCTATTATATCGTTGCATTAAAATTAAAAAAATAAAATGAATGCTTGTTAATTAAAATTTTGTTTGACAGTTTGATATTAAAATATTGTACTACATGCAGCTTCATCTTCATGTTTGATGAAATAAAACTAGTAAATATTTTTTTTTTTTTTTTTTTTATCTACATCTACCATTTAAATCGCAAAAAATGTGTTAAAAGAATTCTTGGAGTTTGAATTTTTACGCTTTGGCAACTCTTTCTACACACAAATCCTAATATGCACATATTTTTAATAATAAAGATATCAATGATATATAATGTGATAAACTAAGTTCAAATTAAACTATAAAATAAGAGTCTAAAACTTGGTAGTACTTAAATTATTGATGGCCACAAACAATTTTTTTTGAAATTTTTATCTTGATATAAATTAAGACCGTATTTCTAATAGCACTTTTTGTTGGAATGCAATTGTAATTTTAAAGCTTTTTAGTTCATATATATTTTTTAAAAAATCATGAATCGTAATTATCAGGGCTTGGCAAATGCGATCGCCACTTGCAACCAATATTTTTTACTCGACGACCAAGATTTTTAATCTGGTGGTTTTTGTAGTGTTAACGAAAGAACAAAGTGTAAACGGCATTTTTCCATATCATGCACAGAAAACGACATTCTTTGCTGCTCTAGCCAGCTAGCATGTCATGTCATGTGATTTGAATGTGGGGAGAGGGTGGGTCGTTCTTACGGGTTGTTTACCAATGTTTTTTGCAAGAGGGTTCGGTTTACAGTTTTTCAGAGAAATTTGGTAGTAGTGGCCCAAGAGGGGGGGGGGGGATTGAGAGAGAATTTTAAATATTAGAATAATAACTTTATTTAATGAAGCATATTCTATAATTATACGTGTTTAGTGTTTGAATAGTAAATCTATAGTAAATGGAAAAAAATTCCACTGAAAATAAGGACATTTTTTGGAGGGGGGGGGGAGGTATTTATCCTTAGCGATTCCATTGTTGTATTAAATCAATCCTTAGATTGTTGTATTAAATAAATCCTTAGATTGTTGTATTAAATCAATCCTTAGATTGTTGTATTAAATCGATCCTTAGATTGCTATATTAAACCAATCCGTAGATTGCTATATTAAATCAATCCGTAGATTGTTGTATTAAATCAATCCTTTGTTTGTTGTATCAACCCGTAAGAACGACCCACCCTCTCCTCACATTCTAATCCCATGACATGAAATGCTAGCTGGGTAGAGCAGCAGAGAATGTCGTTTTCTGTGCATGATATGGAAAATGCCGTTTACACTTTGTTCTTTCGTTAACACTACAAAAACCGCCAGATTAAAAATCTTGGTCGTCGAGTAAAAAATATTGGTTGCAAGTGGCGATCGGATTTGCCAAACCCTGATTATTACGAATCATAATTTTTTTTAATATATATAAGCTAAAAAGCTTTAAAATTACAATTTCATTCCAACAAATGTGCTATTAGAAATAAGGTCTTAATTTATATCAAGATAAAAATTTCAATAAAAATTTGTTTGTGGCCTTCAATAATTTAAGTACTACTAAGTTTTAGACACTTGTCAAATCTAATTTGAACTTAGTTTATCACATTATATATCATTGATATCTTTATTATTAAAAAGTCCTTCCGGCCAGTGCCGGGAGGAAGAGGTAGCTTTCATATTCCTTATTTTAAAAAAGCCAACTTATATTATTCAAACACACGAAGCTCAATTTAGTGGAAACCGAATATAGGAGATTCAATACTAATTTTTATCAATACTAAATCATTATGAATGAGAATTTCGCGAAATTAGTCAGCTTTATCCAAGCTGCTTTTATTTAAAGTAACTTATATTTGGCTGCCAAATTCGGCGATTTCTTAAAGTGCCTGCCATTTTAAGACAACATAGTGGGTGAGGCTAACCAGTGAACTTGGTCGAGACCTTAGTAATTGCTGTGCACATGCTCACTCACATCGGAATCGATTGATATATACGAGTGCTGTCGCAGGCAAAAAATCAGATTTTTCAAAATGTCACCCACATTAGATATTGAAATTGCTATATCTGAGCCATTTTTTAAGATAAAGACAAACAAAAAATGCTCCTGAATCCTTGTATCAAGGTCAAATACTTAAGAAATAAACCTTTTTCAATTTCGAATTTTTTTGCACCTCACTTTAACTATAATTTTTTTTTTTTAATTTAATGGCTGCCATTTTGAAATAAGATGGCTGATGAAGCTGGCCAGCGAACTTGGTCGAGATATTGATGTATACTATCCACATGCCTTCTTACATCGAAATAGGCGAATACGTGTGTTATCGCGATACAAGATCGTTTCAAAATGTTAGCCATGCTAGAAATTCAAAGTGCTATAATTCAACCATTTTTTAAGATATAAACAAAAGAACCAATTTTCAGAAACAAAAACGGCTCCGGAATCTTTGTATCAAGGCCAAACACATAAAAAAATCTTTTTCATTTACCAATTTTTTAATACCTCATTTAAAATTTTAAATTTATTTGTTTAATGGCAACCCTTTTGAAACAAGATGGCGAATGAGGCTGGCCAACGAACTCGGTCGAGACATTGGTATGTACTATGTACAGACCAAGTTACATCCAAATCGGTTCACATATACGCCTGTTATCGCGTGACAAAAATCAGGTCGTTTTAAAATGTCAGCCACACTAGAAATTCAAAATGCTATAACTCACCCATTTTTTTAGATATAGACAAAACAAAAACTGTTCCGGAATCTTTGTATTAAGGTCAAACACATACAAAAAAAATCTTTTTCATTTCCCAAATTTTTGGTATCTCATTTTAAATTTTAAATTTTTTTAAATTTTTTAAATGGCCGCCATTTTGAAACAAGATGGCGGATGAAGCTGGACAACGAACTCTATCGAGATATTTGTATATACTATGTACACACCAAGGTACATCCAAATCGGTTCATAAATACGCCCGTTATCACGTGACAAAAATCAGGAAGTTTCAAAATGCCAGCCACGCTAGAAATTCAAAATGCTATAACTCAGCCATTTTTTTAGATATAGACGAAACTAAAACTGCTCCCGAATCTTTTTATCAAGGTCAAACACATAAGAAAAAAAATATTTTTTCAATTTTCAATTTTTTGGTACCACATTTCAAATTTAAATATTTCTTAAAAATTTAAATGGCCGCCATTTTTAAACAAGATGGCGGATGAAGCTGGCCAACGACTTCGGTTGAGACATTGATATGTACTATGTATAAACTAAGTTACATCCAAATCGGTTCATAAATACGCCTTTTATTGCGTGACAAAATTCAGGACGTTTCAAAATGCCGACAACGCTAGAAATTCAAAATGCTATAACTCAGCCATTTTTTAAGATATAGACGAAACAAAAACTGCTCCGGAATATTTGTATAAAGGTAAAATACACAAAAAAAAAATATTTTTCCATTTTCAATTTTTTGGTACTACATTTCAAATTTTAAATTTTTTAAAAATTTTTAAATGGCCGCCATTTTGAAACAAAATGGCGGATGAAGCTGGCCAACGAACTCGGTCGAGACATTGATATGTATTATGTACACACCGAATTACATCCAAATCGGTCCATAAATACGAGAGTTACAGTGTGATAAAGGTCAGATAATATATATATATATATATATGTCAATTTTGAACGGAGGGTGGTTTCGGGGTCTGGGGGTCATGATCGTTGAAAATATACCAATTTTTTTTTTTAAATCGCTTTCCTCCGAACGGCTGCAATAGGTAGCTTTTTGTAATGAAAGCTACCTAAAATGCTGCAACCCAGCCATTTTTTAAGATATAGACGAAACAAAAACTGCTCCGAAATCTTTGTATAAAGGTCAAATACACAAGAAAAAAATATTTTTCCATTTTCAATTTTTTGGTACCACATTTCAAATTTTAATTTTTTTTTTTAATTTTAAATGGCCGCCATTTTGAAACAAAATGGCGGATGAAGCTGGCCAACGAACTCGGTCGAGACATGGGTATGTACTATGTACACACCGAATTACATCGAAATCGGTTCATAAATACGCCTTTTATCGCATAACAAAATTCTGGACGTTTCAAAATGTGAGCCACGCTAGAAATTCAAAATGCTATAACTCAGCCATTTTTTAAGATATACACGAAACAAAAACTGCTCCGGAATCTTTGTATAAAGGTCAAATACATAAGAAAAAAATATTTTTCCATTTTTTTATTTTTTGGTACCACATTTCAAATTTTAAATTTTTAAAAAAATTTTAAATGGCCGCCATTTTGAAACAAAACGGCGGATGAAGCTGGCCAACGAACTCGGTCGAGACATATATATATATATATATATATATATATATATATATATATAACCATTAATTAAACATAATTTCCACCGTCAAATATTATGAATTAAAGCTGTAAGTATTAGAAAAAAAAAATTAATATAATAATTATTATGGAAGAAAAAGAAAAAAGTGGACACCGACAAAAATTGAAAAGCTTATACATTGGATTACGTTATCAAGGGCACAGAATTCAATGATATAAGCAAAATGGTTGTTTTCTGTGGGAAAAATAAGCTAAAGCTAAAAGTTATTTTCCCCTGTGCCCAAACAACCAAAAAATCAAGTGAATTGATTAAAAATGAAAGCAGAATAGAAACAAATAATATGAAATGGAAGAATCAATAAAACGTATTTAAATATTTATAGGATATAAAATATAAATAATAAACACCATACCGATTAATATTTCAGTATTTTACAAAAATCCACGCGCACATGGCTGCCAGTATATCAAAAAGATTAAGGTGAATAAAACAGTTAAGAAATCACAGTAAATGATACCAAATGATGCAGTTAATACATTTTGAAATAAAATTTGAAATACCTTGTTAAACACATTTAATCTAATATAAAATAAATAGATATTAATTACATTATTTAAAATGCACTATTAAATTAATTAATAACAGTTTAACAATATCGTCAAAATTTAGCTAAAAATACCCCCTGGTGTATTAAATTATAACTGAAATGGAGCTAGAAAAATTAACAATTAGAGCTATCTTAAAGAGACAAATTTAGTGCTGCCATCTAGTATTACTTCTATTAAACAACTAACGCAAGATAAATATTTGTAAGCATTTGAATGTAAATAACTGTATAAATAATTGTAAGCATTTGAATGTAAATAACTGTATAAACAGCAAAACCAAACATATCCTTATATATAGAGAATTATAAACCGAATATAAACCACACAATGTATTTAAAAACTATTGTAAATAAAATTTAAAAGCATACAATATATTCTATTAGCTAACTTATTTAAACTAAACTAAGAATTAAATAATTCTAGAACATTGATAATATATAGCATATAGCTATATGCTATAATACAAAATAAAATTCAGTAATAATTAATATAAATAATTATTAAATATAAAAATTATTTTTTATGAATTATATATCAGATATTTATAAAATGAACAGGAAATAAAAAACATGTGGAAGTAAATAGAAGGTTAAATGATACTTAAATACCCATTACTTAAAAAGCACAAATATAGAGTGTGGATTATCTTCAGACATCCATAAAAAACCATAAAGTATGAATGTGGGACATTCAAAAACATTAAACCGATAATAAATATTAAAAAGAATAGAGTAATAATAATAAAAATAACTACCCAATTTTAATGCATACAGTGTAACTATATTTATATTATACATACTTATATGTATATTATTCACTATAAGAATGGCATACTATTAGTAATTAATATGATATTGTCCTTAGTAAATTTAAAATTTAATAACAAATAATTGTAAATTAGATTAATCAATAATTAGGCTAATTATAATATTAATGAAATTCTCCAATTACATATAAAATATCAAATCAACATCCATATAAAATACGTAACAAAAATATAGTAATAATACAAGAGCCCCCATTTTTTTTTATAATTAACCATTGCGTATTATCCAGACAACACCACCCTATATATATATATATATATATATATATATATATATATATAATAAATTTGAAATCACAAATATATGAAGAAATAGATAAAGTTTTAAAGATGATCCAGAAATGAACATATGAAACCAGTATGCAATATAAGAAACTATGAATGACTCACAGAATCATCAGAGGAGCTTGTGAGTTCATTCATAGAAGATGCGTTATTTCATCCAATTTTGTCGGCATTAAGCCTAAAATGACAAAATTTAGCTCCTAATAACGCAAACATTACAAAAAACAGATTATATATATATATATATATATATCAATTTTGAACGGAGGGTGGTTTCGGGGTCTGGGGGTCATGATCGATGAAAATATACCAAAATTTTTTGAAATCTCTTTCGTCCGAACGGCTGCAATAGGTAGCTTTTTGTAATGAAAGCTACCTAAAATATAAGCATATTAGCGTTTGTGTGTAGAAAGAGTTGCCAAAACGTATAAATTAAAGTCCAAGAATTCTTTTAACACATCTTTACAATTTAAAACGGATGTAGATAAAAAATATTTACTAGTTTTATTTTATCAAATATCAAGATGAAGCTGCATGTAGTATAATATTTTAATATAAAACTGTCAAACAAAATTCTAATTAACTAGCATTTATTTTATTTTTTTTTTTAATTTTAATGTAACGATATAATACCCCTATTCAAAAGGGTTAAATAAGGTAACTTCTAATATTTGTTTTTAAGTAGTTACTTTGAACAACAATATACTATTAACCATTTTCACGCTTATTATCCAACATTCATATAAACCTACTGGTGAACTTCCTTAAGGGGTCTCAGGACTCTTAAAGCTTCAACTTTTCGAAATTTTAATTTTTTTAGATGTTAAACTACTATCTTTTCTGAACATTTTGATACTAGGACTTCCCTCAGAGGGATTAGTCTGAGCGATATTGCTGAGAACATAGATTTAATAATAACATGTGGAAGCAAAGAAAATGAGATGTTATCTTTAATTATCCATATACTTTGATAAATTGAAATGATGAAAATAAACGAATCGTAGAATTACAAAATCTTATATATAAATTCGTGTACACTGTTTAAAAAAATGGGAAATTAAATCATTCAAGACAGCCATGCATGGACATAAAATTGAAAGTATGCAATATATTAAAAGTAAAATAGAAAATGAAACACTAAATTACTTATATCGGAATTTTAACTGTATAAAATGATGTCAAGAGTATAATCAGACGCTCCGCACCAATTTGACTAACTTTAAATGACAAATATATGATGCTAAAAAAGAATGGACTATACTTTATATGGTGTGTACTCACCCGGAATAGTTAATATTGTACAATATCTGTTTTCCACGCATGCAATGAGGTTGTCGATAACATTTAAGGAATTCTCTCCTCAAAATCTGATATAGTATCAAAGTACCGAATACATCAACAGTGGCATGCAATGCTTCGTTAGAGTTTGTTTTAGATATGCTGGATCGGATTTAAATGATGAGTGTATGCTGGCCACTACATACGCTGTATTGTTTTGTTTTCAAACATATTCTGCACAAGTTGAGCTGTATTTAGCATGTATTAAACAAAAGAAATCGGCAATGATTACAACATAAAGTATGACACAAGATATGAATATATCGTCTGCATAACTTTTGAGCTGTCAAAGTGTCATTTGAAGTAATTTACAAATCCATACATATTTATTCTGCAAATCATGCAAGCTAACATACGCCAATATGAACCCGATTATGAAATTTCACCAGAATAAGTTAATATATAAAAAATCTACTAATGATAATTGAGAATACGATATTATGATAAAATGTCTAGAAAAATGAATCGGATAAAAAATTCATATCACATTTAAAACGGCACTTCCCTCTGTTAGTGGCCTTGGCGAGAGAGAGAAAAGCCTAGAGAAGGAACACTTTAACAAGTACTTTCGGGCAACCTACTCACTGTTTCATACAGGTCTTTATTCAATATTTACACAATTTATTTAATGCTAGGTGGGTATCTATCAGTTTTGTTGCATTTAAATTGCATGTTTTGCGGAGGAAATGCAGCATTATGAAATATTTAAAGTTGCTGTACCTAATAATTCCAAATTGATGGTAATTGAGATCGCTTTCCGTTAATTTCATCTTTTTAAATTTTAAATTTTTTAGAAACCATTCATAGAGACAATTGTATATTTTAAAACTAACCCGAAGCAAAACTTCAAGATTTTGGGCTCAGCAGTAACACAGAAATAGAAAGTTTTCGAAAGTTTTTCGTTTCTCCACTGTTTTATATAGCGACATTTTTAGAAACTGTTCTATTGCGAGAATTTACGTCATGATAAATACAGCCATGCCAATTTTCATGTTTATATTCCTAACAATTCCATGTACTTCGTTACTTAGATCATCTTTAGATCTTTTTCCGCTTTGTTTAGTCTTTCGATTTTTTAGAATTCTTTCTATAACGAGCATTTACATCTTATTAATTACTACCATGCCAAAGTTCTAGTTTATAACCCCAACAGTATCCCAAAAATTTCAGTATTCCAAATAAATCATAGTTCAGAACCTTTCTAGAAATTTTTACGTTTATCCGTCAAATTGAACCTTTTAGAGAGCGTTCATTACGAGTACTTACATCTTAAAAGTAACTACCGCACCAAATTTAAAGTTTCTAACCCAATCAATATCGCAGAAACCGCAATTTTAGAACTTTTTTGCTCCTGCAGCAATGTAGGTTCTTGCACTGACATAAAATAGTCTTTTTTTGAGCAGAGATGGCCACCAACATTTTTTAAGTTGGTTATGTAGTTTCAGAGATAACACCTCACAAACGTACAAGCATTAATAATATTATACACTTTATAATATTATAACGCTTTATAATATTAGAATTAGATGTACAGATACAAAAGCCATTTATCTGTTACAAACTAAAGTGCCCGGCGTTGCCCAGAATTTGAAATATGTTTGATCTGAAAAATCAATTTCAAAATTTAGCATACAACACAAAACAAACATTAAAAAAAGCAGTCGAAATGTTGTATGAATGAATCATATGAAAACGCTATATAAAAATGTATAAATGTATGTAACAGACACAAAAGAATACAGCTATAAATGAACTTATTTCAATTTATAATTGGAGCAATAATGTTAAAATACGCCAATATTTCCCTAATCGGGTTTTTATCATGCTTCAATCCATTTTTCACACTCATATGACGTTATACTATATCCACCACGTCCTTTATATTTCCAATATGACGTAATATTTTCCTCTTTCACGTGGAAACCTTGAAATAGAATAGTTATGAAGTTACATTCACTTTCATTTAAATTCGTCAAACTGTTTATTTCATTTTCATTTTTCACGTGAATATCTTGCAATAGAAAAGTTATGACGTAACATTCACCTTTTTTTTAAATTCGGCAAACTATTTATTTCGTTTTCATTTTTCACGTGGAAATCTTGCAGTAGAAAATTAATTGTTGTAGTAATAATTTTATTGTGTTTTTTAATTGTCGGCAACTGCTATAACGAAAAATGTTTAAATTTGATAAGAAATTGCTGTTAAATTGGTGGTTTTTTATTAACTAAAAATTAACTATACATTATTTCGATTCCGGATTACTTTAGTTGTCTCGGCCATGTTTTAATACACATGTACCTATCTTTTCACAATTTTGGCTTCCAAATTGTGGATTTTTATAGAATTAGAAACAGACAGAGACAAGTTTTCATTTTTTATATATCTCTCTATTCTAAAAAAAGTAACTAACGCTGTCACCGCCGCTAACGCCGGTTTTGAATTTTTTATGACCGGAGGTCTTTCATCGTTAATATTAAGAAAACTATTGCATACAAAAATATGAAAATCGGTGGTATTATAGCGAAATGTTTGATCAACACGCTGATGCATACAGTTGTCAAATCGAAGAATTATTTTAAGAGATATTTAATGCTAATGTTGGACAAAATCGTTCCATTAAAAAAGTTTTATAGGAGTAAAAACTATACATGGGAATTTAATCATTTTTAGAACATTTTTTTCAATAGAAGATCCCGGTCTGCAGATTCCATTAATTTTTTTTTTTAATTTGACTCATTTTTTAAGGTTTTATTTCTGTTTTAAATTCAAATATTCAGCATTTCGACAGATATTTTTTACATATTTTAGAAAATGGTATTAATTTAAACTGTTGCCAACTGTATAAACAGCGTAAACAATAATGTTTGCTTCAAATAAAAAAAATATTTACACGTTACTATTATAAACAGAAATAAACCCTTCAAATTAGAATTAAATAATTAGGTATAAAAAGCAGGCACTTATTGGAAATTACGCCATAAAAACTATATCTACATGTGAATTTTAAAAGAGAAAGTATACTGTAAAATAAATTCATTAACATGCGTTTGAAGTCTGAAATAGAAGAAATTACGTCACATTACACTTATTATGCAAAATGAACAAAAAATAGTATTGCAAAACAGTTTAAATTTAAAAATTGCGCGAGACAAAATATTAGAGGTTAAATATTAGATTTTTTCAAAATTTTATTATTTGTCGTTTGATGTGAGGTGTTCAGCTATAAGTATGCAAAATTTCATGTCTCCACCTTAATTAGGGGCTGAGCTAGAAAAAATGTTTAAGATACACAAGTTAGAGCCCAGAGGGTTAAATATTAGACCTTTTTCCAATTTTATTATTTGTCGTTTGATGTGAACTGTTCAGCTATAAGTATGCAAAAATTTCATGTCTCCAACTTAATTAGGGACTGAGTTAGAAAAAATTGCTTAAAATACACAAGTTGGAGCCCAGAGGGTTAAATATTAGACTTTTTCAAAATTTTATTATTTGTCGTTTGATGTGAGGTGTTCAGCTATAGGTATGCAAAATTTCATGTCTCCAACTTAATTAGGGGCTGAGTTAGAAAAATTGCTTAAAATACACAAGTTAGAGCCCAGAGGGTTAAATATTAGACTTTTCCAAATTTTATTATTTGTCGTTTGATGTGAGGTATTCAGCTATAAGTATGCAAAATGTCATGTATCCAACTTAATTAGGGGCTGAGTTAGAAAAATTGCTTAAAATACAGAAGTTAAAGGCCGGAGGGTTAAATATGACTTTTTCAAAATTTTATGATTTATCGTGTTATCGCAAGTGTTCAGCTATAAGTATGCAAAATTTCATATCTCCAACTTAATTAGGGGCTGAGTTAGAAAAATTGCTTAAAATACAGAAGTTAGAGACTGGAGGGTTAAATATGACTTTTTCAAAATTTTATGATTTATCGTGTTATCGCAAGTGTTCAGCTATAAGTATGCAAACTTTCAAGTCTCCAACTTAGTTAGGGGATGAGTTGGAAAAATTGCTTAAAATACATATGTTAGAGCCCAGAGGGTTAAATATTAGACCTTTTCAAAATTTTATTATTTGTCGTTTGATGTGAGGTGTTCAGCTATAAGTATGCAAAATTTCATGTCTCCAACTTAATTAGGGGCTGAGTTAGAAAAATTGCTTAAAATACACAAGTTAGAGCCCAGAGGGTTAAATATTAGACTTTTTCAAATTTTATTATTTGCCGTTTGATGTGTGGTGTTCAGCTATAAGTATGCAAACTTTCAAGTCTCCGACATGTATAGTTTCTGAGGACGGGCTCTGTGACAGACGGGCAGACAGACAGACAGACAAAGGAGTGAGACAGGTAGGGTTTCGTTAGATGAACGAAACTCTAAAAACATGCTGCGGATGACTGTAACAACATCCTAAAATTACATTACCATCAGCGATCTACCAATCCCGAATTTAGTTTATATTCGTTTCATATATTCTTATTCTTTTGTGCGGCCCTGTAAAGTAACTATCAATAATATATACAGCAAAACCTCTGAATAGCGGACACCTCGAGAATGCAGAATTTGTCCTCTATTTGGAGGTGTCCGCTACTGAGAGTAAAACATGCACAGTTATTTAAGTGTTGGTAATCGAAAAAATGTCCGCTAAATAGAGGTATCCGCTAATCGGGTGTGTACGTTATGGAGGTTTTACTAGTAAAACCTCTGAATAGCGAACACCTCGGGAGGGCAGAATTTGTCCTCTATTTGGAGGTTTCCGCTACTGAGAGTAAAAAATGTACAGTTATTTAAGGGTTGGTAATCGAAAAAATGCCCGCTAAATAGAGGTGTCCACTAATCGGGTATGTCCGTTATGGAGGTTTTACTGCATAATAATATCATCCTTTACAAGAAAATTGCATGCTGTATGATAGACAGACAGACATCCAGAGAAAGATAACCTCCCGGAGCAATAAACACTCATGTCTTTTGTTTTAATCATCCACAATTGTATGTCATACAAAAGGCCAGATTTTAGACAACAGGCTAAAAACGGTCACCGTGGTACGGAGTACTGTATTATTATTTGTTTGCCCACCAAAACTGGTTGCCACGGGTTGTTGCAAGGTTTGTGATCACGTGGTTGAAACTGATCTATTCAATATTACTGCGTGCGTTTTTTTTTTTATTATTATTTGCTTCATGTGTTCAAACCAATTGTCTACGAAAACATCCACCGGTGAAAGTGACGCACATCAAATATCTGTGACGTATGCAGATAAATTGTGCTTTTTTATCAGTTTTTTTAATATAATTTTTAAACGGTTTGAAACTTATTTTTCATAGTAGGTGCATTCAGTAGGTGGCCCCCATAGGTACCTTCTTGTGCAATCAGAAACGAAATCCGACGAATATTTTTTGAGTTATGCTTGACGAAAGGTTTTTATTAGGCTTTTTTTTTAGTAGGACATGGCGTTAATATCCATCGTAGCTGTAATGTGTCCGGACAGTAATATTTCGCTGAGTATTAGCCTTCGCTTCGCTCAGACAATAATTATTTCCTTGAAAATCCGATTAGAACGGATCTTGAAGCTGGTAGACGGGAGGTGCTGGGTTCGATCCCAATCGCGCCCGTCGGCCTAATCGTTTGGAGTTTTCGTGGTTTTCTTCGAGCCGTGTATTTTCCATGCGTAAATACGGATTAAGTTCCCTTAGAAAGACCCCCACGGAGGGCACTCCCCCTCGGGCCTATATCCCTCGTGTAGATAATTGGTCGTCAAAATTCAACCCAACCCGATTAGAACGGAAGTTATTGTTTTTAGAATTATACCCGCGCAATAGCTGAAGCAGCATTTCCGAAGTTTTCAGCTCATTTTTCTCCAAATGACATTTTTGGGTATAACGTGCACGATATCTTAAAAACTTATGTTTCTTGTTAGTCTGTATAACTAAACCTAAAATTTCCTTTTTATTGTTCAAAAAAATATTTTTTTAGGTGTTTATACAGTTGAAAATTTTAAAATTTTATATTAGCTAAATACAACTTTGTATTAAAAATACAAAAATATAAAAATGTTTTAAATACAAATTTATTTAGGTTCAGGGTAATTATTGTAATCTAAAGTATAATTAGCACCAAAAAAAGTAATTCTAGTGACAAAATTTATTTTTAATCCTGCGCGTAAGCTGTCATACCAATTTTCTGCTCGACAAATATCTGACAGTTTGGAGACCCCTATAAATACTAATTCTGCAACTTGAATTTTTTTTAAATACTTGAAAGGAAAGAACATATTTATATCTTTCATCCCAATTAAAATTGTGTTTTTAAATAATATGCATTTTAAAATATTAAATGTTGAAAATGATTTTTTTTTTCATTTTTTCCAATTTTAGGAGTCCTGAGACCCCTTAAAAGATCTAAAATTTATTAGAATGTAACAAAAGTTATGAATTTTTTAACAACAACAAGAAGTACTAAATCTCTTCACCTAGTTTTAAAATACGATGCATAAAATATTCTTTAAATCAGACCATAAAAAGTAATTTAATCCGGGAAAATAAAACTTCTTCAATGTAAAATCGCATGCAAACTCTTCTTAAATGTATGCCCAGTTCTTAACGCTGTATTCCACTATCGAAGAATTTGTTGTTTCCATGGCAACAACGCACTCCATTGAAATCATATCGAATGAGTTCAGAATCGGGCCCTAAGAGCAAGATTGTGCTGTCGAATGAGACTCACTCCATAGCCTTAATCTCCTTCCTTCGCATCAAAGCTGAGTTACGTCAGTTTAGGCCTGAACTGAGCGTCAATCACTGTCAGCGCCATCTATTCTTTGAAAATCGAACTAAAATTAAGAATCACAGTTTAAAAAAATCCTGCCATCATACATAACCCTCCTGCAAGAATTTTTTTAATATCTGTCATCGTTTGCAAGTTATTGAATTTTAAAATCCATCAGTCATTTTTGGGACACCCGGTATATATATATATATATCACTTTCTTCTGGACACGATAACTTTCGTAATTCTGCACCAATCTCTTCCAAACTGATACATAAAATCAATGGGCCTAAAATCTCGGTCAAGTTCGTTAATGGGCAAAATCGGACCAAGGGGATGGAGATAGGGAGGGGTTTTGTGAAAACCGAAAACCCCCCATAACTTCTTAATTTTTGTACATATCAAATCAGTTTAAAGTTTTTATTACTTCTAAAAATAGGGCCAAAATTTTATGTATTACAGATTTTTGATAAAGTTAAAAATGGGCTCAAGGGGCGCAAAAAATTGGGTTTTTGGGAGAAAAAAAATCATAACTTCGTCAATTCTCAAGATATCAATTCCAAATAATTTTATTATAAATCTCCTTAATATTATCTACAACTTTTATATTCACAAGTTTTTGATAGGGCTAATTCGTACCGCAAAAAAAAATTAAAAACGAAAACAAAAAGGGTGTTTGAAGAAGTAAAAAATCCATAACTCCGTCAATTCAAAAGATTTAAAATCCCTATGAATTTATCATATATCTTCTTAATATTGTCTACAACATCTATATAGACAAGTTTTGGATAGAACCAATTCTTACAGCAAAAACAAATTAAAAATACATAGCGGTTGAAGAAAAAAATCATCTTAGTAAGGGTGTATTCAAATCCAAACTGCTTATTTTCTGACTCATTTTACAATTCATTCATTTCATCATTCATTTTCACTCATTTTATAATTCATTTTTGCTCTCAAAAGCTTCCAATTGGTACGTTTTCTTACTCAGGAACTATATAATGTACCGTAATGGTCGATTTTTCGATAGAGGCAGAATATATTTTTAAAAAATGCTGTTAAAGTGGCCATTTTGAACCGAATTTCCCGAAGCGGATTGTGTTGGAAAAATCATTGCATTAAGGATGCACTCAAATCCAAACTGCTTATTTTCTGACACATTTTTAAATTCATTTTTGCTCTCAAACGCATTTAATTGGTAGATTCGCTTATTCAGAAACTATATAATGTACCGCAATGATAGATTTTTTGATAGAGGCAGAATATATTTCAAAAAATTATGTCAAAGTGGGCATTATGAACGGAATTTCCCGAAGCAATTGTGTTATCACTTTCTTCTGGACGCGATAACTTCCGCAATTCTGCACAAATCTTTTCCAAACTGATACATAAATTCAAGGGACATAAAATCTCGGTCAAGTTCGTTAATGGGCAAAAGCGGACAAAGGGGATGGAAATAGGGAGGGGTTTTGTGAAAACCGAAAAAACCCCATAACTTCTTAATTTTTGTACATATCAAATCAGTTTAAAGTTTTTATTACTTCTAAAAATAGCGCCAAAAATTCATGCATCACAGATTTTTGATAAAATTTAAAATAGGCTCAAGGGGTGCTAAAAATAGGGTTTTTAGAGAAAAAAATTCCTTACTTCGTCAATTCTCAAGATATCAAATCCAATTAATTTTATTTTACACCTCCTTAATATTTTCTACAACTTTTATATTCACAAGTTTTTGATAGGACCAATTCGTACCGCAAAAAAAAAAAAAAAAAAAAAAAAAAAAAAAAAAAAAAAATTAAAAACGAAAACAAAAAAGGGGGGTTGAAGAAGAAAAAATTTCATAACTCCATCAATTCACAAGATATAAAATCTCCATGAATTTATCATGTATCTTCTTAATATTGTCTTCAACATTTATATACACAAGTTTGGATAGGGCCAATTCTTACAGCAAAAACAAATTAAAAATACATAGCGGTTGAAGAAAAAAAATCATCTTATTAAGGGTGCATTCAAATCCAAACTGCTTATTTTCTTACTCATTTTTAAATTCATTTTTGCTCTCAAACGCATCCAATTGCTAGATTCTCTTATTGAGAAACTATATAATGTACAGTAACGATCGATTTTTTGATAGAGGCAGAATATATTTCAAAAAATGATGTCAAAGTGGGCATTTTGAACAGAATTTCCAGAAGCGATTGTGTTAGAAACGAAAAATATTGTCCTACTGAGAAAATAATTGTTTATTAATCAAGTTTTAATTAATTGAAAGAAAAATAAAAACACAGGTCGCTTATAAATCTTTTCAAAAATCACGTCAGCATGTTTCATATTTTTTTTTTATTAAAAATGAATCTGAAAATGTGCCAGAAAATTTCGAGTTGTTGAGCATGGAAAAATATTTTTTTTAATATCGCCTTAACATGATTCTGATTAAACCAGCTATTTTATAAAAAGGAAATAAAAACTCGTCAAAAGCACACAGATAAAACTGTTAAAGTGGATTTATATCTAATAATGATTTAGTTTTTGTTGGTGAAATTAGTATACTTAACTTCGAAATCTACCTCTGCCTACTAAAAGGGTTATTTTTAGAAAATTGCAAAAAAGACCAAAAGACTTTTTTAAAGCTTGATTAATTAAATAAATTTAATATTTAAAATAAGAAAGTAAATTAAGGGAATTAAACAATTTTTATTCTTTTCTTTGTCGGAAACACATCAAAATCTATTTATACATGAGATGTTCTACTTCATGCATTATACCTAGTTTTTTTTTTTTTTTATGATAGTTATAGCCGAGTATTGCTTTTTATTAAAATATTAATAAAAATAGAAATAGAAATATATAGGGGAGAGGGTAAAATGCCATATAATTAGCTGACGTTATATATAAAAGCAATACAAAGTTTAAAATAAGAAAATGAATTTCTGATAATAAAGCAACTTTTATGGCTTTTGCTCGTCAGAAATATATATAAAATATTACGTAATAAATCTTTATAAATTAAGTATTTATTTCATGTACTATGCCAAATTCTCTCATAATAAATGCTCATGCTTATTGAAACATTATTGAAAATGAAATGATAAATCCATGGAGCAGATTGATAAATATCATACAGCTATAGATAACTTAAGAAATTAAACTAATACAAAATTTAAAACAGGAAAGTAAATTATGAGAATAAACTTTTATGTCTTTGTTTGTCAAAATCCATTTACAAATGCGATTTTCTACTTCATGTAGCATGTAAAATTCTTTCATTATTGTTATAACCGAATATTGTTTCATTATTGCAACATCAATAAAAATAGTAAAATAAATCTGTGAAGGGGAGGAATAAATATCATGTAGTTAGCTAAAAAAGATTGTCTTTTTTTTCTTCTTTTTTTTGTTCGGGGGTGAAAGAAGCCTGAGGCAGCAGATGCTCCCCCTATCCCTTATCGAGGGGTTTTCCTTTATTAACTGGCTGCATGTTTTCAGGAGGTATTGGAATAAATAGGTCAGAATGTCCATTTTTTTTTTTTTTTTAAATCGTTTATAAATAAATATATGTAAGGTAATCTCAATATATGTGGACAGACTGGTGTTTACTCAAACATCATTAGACTATTTCAAATTAGCATTATAAAAGTTACCTACTAAACATAAACAAGAATTTTAATTCAAATTTTATCGAGATCTTAATTAAATCTGAAGTAAGTGTTTGATAAAAATCTGGGAATCTATAATAATGATAATTAAATAATGGTATTAAATATGATATATTTCAAACTTTTCTGAGATGTATACTTATGGTGTATATCTTATAAATCACATCAGAAAACTATTTTATTCTAGAGCATAATTTAGTCTCTCCCGATTACCATGATTAACTTTTTACCAGTGAACAAAACATTGTAGAAAATGGTCTCATTTGATATAGTAGTTACATAGATTTGCAATTGTGAAAATAATTAATGTGGTTTCACCTTTTGTATAAAATAAAACATAATAAAAAGTCTTGGACAGAAAATCTAGAAAAATAGTAAGAACAGTAAGGACACAAATGAAGATATTTGGATGATAAGTACAATGAATAAAGTAAAGGACATTTAGAGGTCTGCACGGGCCCGTATCCGGCGCGTCAAAATTAAAAGAAAATTTCCAATGGGCGGGCCAGCGGATTAAAGACAATTTTTTAAAGGGGATTCTTCACTCGCTTGAAAACACACTCTCCGTATTGTTAATCCTATGGGCAGTTTATTTTCGAATTTCTCGTTTCAATTTAAATATTTTTAAACGATTTTTTTTTTTTTTATTTGCATAGGATAGCTGAGATCAATCTTTAATATGACTCTTTTTTAGTTTTTCGATTTTGGATGCAGATTTTTTTTAAAGGTACTTTGTTTCGAAGTGAGTGTGGAATCCCCTTAACGGGCCGAGCCGAGCCGATAAAAAAAAATCGGCCAGATATATAAAACTTTAAAAGGATCAAACTAAGCCAATAAGATATGAATAGTTTTTAATAGACTCGTGCAAGAATAAGTATAAATATGCTGCAGAAGCCGATGCTAGATTGGCAATACCAGTACATAAATATAACATGTCCAGCATAGAGATCTGTACTGGCAGTTGCATCGTGTCTGACTGAACCAAGGCCAGCTAAATTATTTCAGCTTCAGCAGACTCGGGCCGGTCCAGGATCAGGCTTACATTTTCTTTCTACATGCTGGGCCCTGGGTCTACATGGCGGGCTGGTACTGATGCCATTCTACTTACGCTTACGAACAATACAATACCATCAACATTGCTTTGCTTGCGAACAGTAATCTAAAACATATTATAGTAAGCTATAGGGTTAAATTTTCCCATAAATGCAGTATTCTAGAAAAAAAATCTTAGTTTTATGTTGAGAAAAATCGGTATTTTCTGTGGAAATTGCATCGGGTCTGATTTCATTGATTTTTGCTTGGGCCGGGTCTGTTTTCATTTATTTTAGCACGGGCCGCGCCGGGTCGTGAATCGTGAAAATACAAACAGGTCGGGCTCGGGCTGAACTTTTAGCTTTTGGAACGAGCCGGGCTAAGATAGCTTTCATTCGGGCCCCGGGCTCGGAGATTCCGGCCCGTGCAGTGCAGACCTCTACTAAGGATACACTGATACATTGACAAGGGTCTGATTTTCCATTATACCCAGTAGGACGGCTAGGGCTCAGGGAATTTCAGTGAACTCAAATTCTAAATATCAACTTAAATTTGGTCTCATTTGTAGCAAAATTAAAAATATATTTATTATTTTAATAGACTTACAAAATGCGATTCAAGCGCTCGAATACGCCATCTGGTGGAGAAAAGATCTAACTTCTCGCTTCAGGATAATGCCGTGCTAGCGCATCGCCTTACATGTATTTTAAATTTGTTCAGAATGATTATTCTTTTGCGCAATTTCAGATTTCCTGTGACATTTGTGTTCTGTCATACGAAAAAGTAAAAATTATCCGAATTTGAATATCTAAAACTTTCAATTGCATTTACAATAAAGGATTATTTCAATGGCGCTTTAGCATTATAGTTTAGGCAATAGGGGATTTTACCTGGCAAAATTAATTAATTCTGGAAATCGACTTCCTTTATGTTTGTTGGGTCGCTGAATCCGAATTTGTAATTTTCCACCAAAATCCCCCCCGCAACCCCCCCAAATTTTGGTAAAATCCCCCCCCCCCCCACAAAAAAAAAGGTTCTTATTAAAAAAATCACTTTTTTATTGTTTTAGGGGAAAAGTATCTAGAAATTCAGAAAGTAGACAAAATTTGCAACAAATAAGATATATGACATTATGACGTAGGATGAATAGGGAGTCATATATCCTATTTGTTGCAAATTTTCTATACTTTCTGAATTTCTAGATACTTTTGCCCTAAACAATAAAAAATTGAATTTAAAAACAACTATTTTGGGGGGGGGGGTTGGGGGGGATTTTGGTGGGAAGTTAAATATTCGGATTCAGCGACCCAAAAAACTTAAAGTAAACATTATAGGGAAAGTTCTTGGGGAGACGGGAGAGCGAACGTAAACGATGTGAATGGTTAAGTGGAATTGCGCAACTTAGTCCACTCAGCACCGCGGCGCATGTTCCGAGGCAGGTACCCACATCCCCATTCTTCCTACGTCATAATATCATATATCTTATTTGTTGCAAATTTTGTCTACTTTTTCAATTTCTAGATACTTTTCCCCTAAAACAATAAAAAAATGGACTTTTTTTTAAAATAAAAACTTTTTTTTTAAATAAAAACCTTTTTTTTTTGGGGGGGGGGGGGGGGTTGTTACTAAAATTTCGGAGGGTTGCCGGGTGGGAAAGTTTTGGTGGGAAGTTAAAAATTCGGATTCAGCTACCCAAAAAACATATAGTAAGCCTTTTTCCAGAACTATTATGAATTTTGCTAGGTAGAGCCCCTATACGGTCTCTATTGCCTGGACTATTAGTTAAAGGGACAATTTTCCTGTACCGAAAGCTGCGAGCAGCTGTTTTAATTCCCAATTGCACTTTTCCATTATTTTAATTGCTGTTGTGAATTCCATTGAACAATGAGTTGCATTCATTCGTACAATAATTGTTGCTTTAATTAAAATAATTTTTAATTGTATATTATTTGAGACATCATGCCAGTCCGTAAACGATTTTTTTTTTTTTCGTAAGGAAATATGAGTAATTGGGGACTTCGAACAATTTGTCACCCAATTTTCTAAATTGGGTGTTGACACTACTGGGTATGGTTCTTTCGAAATTCTCTCTTTATAATAAATTAATCTAAGTAATAAATTAAGATAAAATATATTTTAATTCTTTGATTAGATATATTATAATGATAATTAAAATATAATATGTATCAAAATGTGCCCAAATTTTGATAAATGATTCGATCATATGACTATTTAAAAACGGAACAGATGTGTTATTATCCCGGAGTCCGCCATTTTGGATTTTTTTCTTAGCTTGAATTAAAAATTATTTTTTTATTAATAGTTATAATCATTATATTCCAGTTTTTTCAATATTATATTAACCTATCAACAATATTTAACCATTGGCGACATTACTTCTTGGCGAAAAAGGAGTTTTCATGCAAGAAAAAAATCCAAGATGGCGGACCCCGGGATAATAACACATCTAAGCCTTAAAAACTTTTGCTACAAGGGTTTTTTTAACTGGTGAAAACTGTTTCATTATTTTAGTCAGAAACAAACCGAATATTTTGCAACCAGTCATTAATTTCGGGGTCAGTAATTTGATAACTACCTTCATCAGGCAATTGCAGATTTGTGTTTTAGCTACGGAGGAAAAACGATTATGTGCCTTGGTAGCGCAGTAGGCAGCGCGTCAGTCTCATAATCATCTCATCTGAGTAATCTGAAGGTCGTGAGTTCGATCCTCACCCAGGGCAGATTTTTTTTACTGAGATACTTCGGATGAAAGTACAATAAAGTGTCATTTATGCGCTTTTCATTTTTATTTATGTGTCGTTTGATTATGGTCCCTATGAATTACAATGTGAAAAATACAGCGCACTCTCTTAATTCAAACTTTATACACCCACAATATTCATTTTCATAAACTTATGAATTCAGCTAACCCGAGCTTTCCGGGTTACAAAATATAGATGAAAACCATCATGTATATTATTTCTGTTGTTAACTTTTTTTTTTCTCTTCATATACTAAAGGCACAGATATGAATGAAGTATTTTTCGAAAGGTTCTGCAAGCGGCTTTTGACATAGCATACTTATATATCGTTAAAACACGTTGTTTGATAAAAGTATTGCAGTTAATAAAAAAATAATGAAAAAAGATATCAGCAAATAATCTCAAAGATTGCAGTGAGAAACCTGTTTTTACTTACTGTTACTTACTGGGTCTTACTTTTTTTTTTCTATATATATATATATATATATATATATATATATAACTTTGATGCATTTTTTACAATTAATATATATTTTAGAATACCCGATAACAATACCAAAAATCATATATAACCTCCTGAGACCTGAGCAAAATAAAATACATTATAAAACATCCATTTTAATGGATGTCAGGTCTCAGGAGATTATATGAAAAATAGCAATAATGCGTTCAAATAAAGTTTTGAAAAGTATTAAAAGGAATATTTTCATATTGGCCTTACATCAGAAGTTAAAAACCGAAGAAATCCCCAAAGATCGCTATTTACAATCAGTCTTTTTTATTCTGTTTCATTTCAGTGCATTAAGCGTGAAAATCGATTACATGGTTTAAATTTGTGTTTTATTTATATTTTATTGTTTTATTTATTGATTGGTGAATGTTTTAAATTCGTTATGGAATATAAGCTGCAATCAAATGATAAGCTATTTATATTGATTCAATTGCAAACGGATTATCTTTCGTAATCGTCCGCACGCGATAGAGATACATTTGAAAAAAAAAGTCGTGCTTGAAAATTAATTTAAAAACAATAAAAATTGAGTAAATTCAGATACAGTTTTCAAATAAATTGCGATATTGTTTTCAAACAAATTGCATTTGAAAGTACATTCTTTTTTCCTATTCCAAGGTATAAAAATTGAAAATGAGCTGTATTTAGTAGTTTAAAAAATTGTAATAAAAGTTGAATTTAATCGTCTGCTGTTGTCACATTCAAAATGACGTCAGTGTTACGCACGGGCACGTTTGTCCTTTATAATAGAGATAATAAATTTCTTTCATTGATTAAAATTTGTCATTCTTGTTATTTCTTAATAATGAACTAAGTTGTAATAAAATTCCCTTTAACAATGATTTTCTCTAGGATACCTAAAAAATTAACTTGAAACTGCATTATTCTGACTGCTTCTTTGTAATGCACAAACAATTTGGCAATACGTACCATCCCATAGTATATGCATGAAACTTGGCAACTCAAAATTATCGAAGTACCCAAACGAGTCGTTCTAAGACTCGAATTATGTGATTTTTAACATTTTTTTTTAATAGGGGAGACCGGGGGAATGGCGACACTCGGGACTATGCCACCACCCCGCCTAGTTTAAAAACTAACGGCAGTTTGAGATAATGCATGCCCGTGTGCACTATAGCGGCCAACAATAGAAAGAGTGCCTAGAGTGGGAGAGATTTTGTTGTACATCGTTCGTTTGTTCTAGTGAAAAATTTGATTTTGATCTCATCTAGTTGCTTCTTATTTTGGAGCTTCAAATGAGTAGGGGTAAACATATTTTATTATAACATTAGGTACTTAAGATAATATTACCCGTAATCTACATGCATTCGCCGACATTTTGATGCGATTTGTTGAACAAGTTTGGTTCTTCCTTCGGCTTTGCTGAAGGATTTCCGCTATATTGTTCACTCGAGGTAATGCCACTACTAGGAAAAGGGTGACTTTTGCAATTTGAGTTAAATTATAAGTTTAACACATTAATAAATCTAGCTTATGGAACATTATAATTATTCATTATTCTGCTAAATTACATTACTTTCTAAATGTTTTCAGTAGGTTATGTGTTTCCTAGTATCGAATTTATGTATTTACTAGGCCATTAAAGAGTGGCGTCATTACTCCGATAAAGTTGCAGGCCCATAGCTAGGTGGGGGCCAGGTCGGGCGCTGCCCGACCTAGAAAAATATTTACCCGACCTAGCACAATTGACTGGACACTCTGATTGACACATTAAAATTTTAGAAGGATTAATTAAATTTGAATTTATAGGGGGTTTGAGCAATATTTATTACACCACTCAAATTTTTTATTTTAAACAATTTTCTTAGTATTTTGTAGAATTAGGAAATGTAGAAATATAATGTCCTTACAATAGAAATATAGAAATTTTTCCGAATTGAAAAATCCCCTCCCCAACTCCAAGAAAGCTAAAAAGATGCATGCAAGGGCAAAAGAAATCGCTCTTTCAAAAATATTTTTGTTTTGTGTAACCAATAATGCTTTTGGAACAAGATAAACAAATGCAGCTATAACTCATTCTAAACTGTATTACTACTAATCGATGTATTAAATGAATTTTATAACAAGTTATTTTAATGGTACTTATAAGTACCGCCAGTAGGTAAAAGGTTAAAGAGTTGCGTCATTACCCCTTATTACAGTGGCGGAATTACCACAGTATCCAGGGTAATCCCGCCACTGCACTGAGGTTGAAAGAAATTTTTTTTATGTGTGCTTACTTTACAGTTATGATTACAGTTAAATTTATACAGATCCTAAAGATCATGATTCAGCTTTAGAGTTTTTTTTATAAAAAAAATAAACATTTTTTTGAGGTAAAAAAAAAATTAAATTCCCTTAAGGTGAAGCCATTCCCCCGGTCACCCCTATAGCTCTTAAGGAAACTCCAAGTTCTAATTAAGGAAAGTCGATTGCACTTTGTTTAAACGTCGTTTTTTTTTTCAGATTTGGAAAGGAAAAATCTCTGCCGGCGCGGCCTACAGGCGGAGGTATATTTCGAAATGAAGTATACTAATTTCACCAACAAAAACTAAATAATAATTAGAGATAAACCCACTTTAACAATTTTATCTGGCCGCTTTTGACGAGTTTTTATTTCATTTTTATATAATAGCTGGTTTTATCAGAATAATGTTAAGGCGATATTTACAAAAATACTTTTCCATGCTCAAGAACTCGAAATTTTCTGGCATATTTTCAGATTCATTTTTAATAGAAAAAATATGAAACTTGCTGACGTGATTTTTGAAGAGATTTATAAGCGACCTGTGTTTTTATTTTTGGTTCAATTAATTGAAACTTGATTTATAAACAATTATTTTCCCAGTAGGAAAATATTTTTCGTTTCTAACACAATCGCTTCGGGAAATTCTGTTCAAAATGCCCACTTTGACATCATTTTTTGAAAGATGTTCTGCCTCTATCAAAAAATCGATCATTACGGTTGCATTATATTGTTTTTGAATAAGAGAATCTACCAATTGGATGCGTTTGAGAGCAAAAATGAATTTAAAAATGAGTAAGAAAATAAACAGTTTGTATTTGAATACACCCTTAATAAGATATTTTTTTCATCCCCTATGTATTTTTAATTTGTTTTTGATGTAAGAATTGCTCCTATCAAAAACTTGTCTATCAATGTTGTAGACAATATTAAGAAGATATATGACAAATTCATGGGGATTTTATAACTTATAAATTGACGGAGTTGTGGATTTTTTTATTCTTCAACCCTCCCTTTTTGTTTTGGTTTTTAATTTTTTTTTTCTTCTGTACGAATTGGTCCCATCAAAAACTTGTGAATATAAAAGTTGTAGATAATATTAAGGCAATATATAATAAAATTAATTGGATTTGATATCTTGAGAATTGACGAAGTTATGAATTTTTTTCTCCCTAAACCCTATTTTTAGCGCCCCTTGAGCCCATTTTTAATTTTATCGAAAATCTGTGATACATAAATTTTTGGTCCCATTTTTAGAAGTAATAAAAACTTTAAACTGATTTGATATGTACAAAAATTAAGAAGTTATGGGGGCATTCGGTTTCACAAACCCCTCCCTATTTCCATCCCCTTTGTCCGATTTTGCCCATTAACGAACTTGAACGAGATTTTATGCCCCTTGATTTTATGTTTCAGTTTGAAAAAGATTTGTGCCGAATTCTGGAAATGATCGTGTCCAGAAGAAAGATATATATATATAGATAGATGGATAGATAGGTAGATTGATGTATAAAGTTTTTTACTGAGGGTGGTTTTGGGTACTAGGGGTCATGATCGGTGTAGATCTGCAAAATTTTTTCAGAAATTCCAACATAGGGGAGAATGTAATTGGTAGTATTCCATACGAAATCTACCTAAAAATAGGCAGCTTTCCGATTTTCTTCTCATTTCAAATATTAATCGAGCAAAAATTTTACAGCAATATAATTAGTTGATGTTGAAAACTATTTATTTATAGTTTCTTTTACCTTGATATGTGGAAGCTTTAAAATAAAAGATAAATAAATAGAGCAATGTCTTCCCTAACTTGAATTTAACAGCTCCAATCATTCTGGATAAGCCTATATTCTATGTCAAACAAAAATCTTCCTTTGACCTCAAAAATGTCATTGTTATTTGTACTGTCATTTTCCTGTTGGCCTCTTCTCAAATTAAACAGCCTTCCAAAACAAAATAAAAACTTAGACGAAGTGAACAAAAACGAACGATTAGCGAAAGTACAATTGACAAAAATGTATTTTGTTTTGCCATTCCTATGACTGATATAGTTTAAAGTTGCAAAAATATGTAATAATTTATATAATGCGGGAAGTAGGGTATTGCCGCTCAGCGGGAAATCCCGCTCGCTTCAATATCTCTAAACAGAATAGAATTGAAAACGTACGATCGGTACCGGCACCTAGCGAACTTCATCGTAAGCTCCCAGTAAGGATATAGTAACCGTCAGACGGAAGGGAAGTATTTTTGTGTCCTTTTAGTTTTAGTTTGCATTTATAAAATTTTACAACATGTAACTTGAAGGTAAGTGTAGGGGAGCCCGGGGGAATGCCGCCACCCTGGGTTATGCCGTCACCCCACCTAGTTTGAAAACTAACAGCAGCTTGAGATAGTGAATGTGCCTGTACTATAGCGGCCAACAATAGAAACACTGCCTAAAGTCAGAGTGATTTTGCTGTACGTCGTTCGTTTGTTCTAGTGAAAAAAATTAGTTTTCATCTAGTTGCTTCTTATTTTGGAGCTTCAAATGAGTAGAGATAAGCACCTTTTATTGTAACAATAGGTATTTAAGATAATATTACCGGTAATCTACATGCATCCGCCGACATTTTGATGCAATGTGTTGAACAAGTTCGGTTCTTCTTTTGGCTTTGCTTGGGGATTTCCGCCATATTGTCCTCTCGGGGTAACGCCGCCACCATGCAAATCAGGTGTTAAATGGTCTCATTTGAATGTAGTGGAGCTGATTCAGCAAATATTTATGTTTGTGACTTTTGCAATATGAAGTAAATTGTAATCTTAACCATTATTCTGCTCAATTACATTGCTTTCTAACTATTTTCAGTAGGTTATGTGTTTCTTAGTGTCCATTTGATGCATGTACTAGGTCATTAAAGAGTAGCGGCATTACCCAGGTGCGGTGGCGGTAATACCCCACTATCCTGAGTAATCCCGCCACTGTGCAGAGGTTTTAAATTTTTTTTATGTGTGCTTACTTTACAGTTATGATTACGGTTGAATTTATACAGATACTAAAGATCATGCTTCAGCTTTAGAATTTTTACTATAAAAAATACACATTTTTTTGAGGTGAAAAAAATTAAATTCCCATAAGGTGTCGCCGTTCCCCCGTTCTCCTCTACATTCTTATTTTCAAATGTTAATTCACTCATTATGTCTACAAAATATTTACATTTAGCTGTACATTCATGCTTTTGTTTATTTTTGTAGAGCGTTGCTACGCGCCTGTAATGCATTAAAATGCAACATGGTTATGAAGGGCAATGCGCTCACGTGAAATTCGAAGCAATTTTACCAGTGGGCTACATTTTAAAAATTCAAATTTCTTGATTGACACCACTTTTTTGAAATGGTAAAATTACCCTTGTTTTCGCCTTAATTATTATGTCATTAAAGAAAGTCAGTTTTATGATTTCAAAAAAGTGGTGACAATCAAAAAACCTGAATTTAAAAAAAGTATGGAGACAGAAATCTGCTGTTTTTGCGGAGAATTCGGGAGAGATAACGAAACGTGGTTTTGCTGCACAATATGTGGAAAAGGGTCGCATAAAGTCTGCTGTAGTGTGAATAGCCCACACAACTACATATGTGACTTTTCTCGTACTTAAATATTGTATTCAAATTTTGAGCGCCATTATACTTCCATGTCGGGAATTAGCGCTCAATGCATGGATAATTACATAAAACGACAAAAAAAAAAAAAAAAAAAAAAAAAAAAAAATCCTAAAACTTTGATGTAAATTAGTTGATTGCAAATCGTTCCTTATGCTTTAGACTTATATTGCGTTAATAAAATATTGATTTTTTGCATAAATTTGACTAGCTATTCATGTTTTCCCTTAGTGAGCGGCATTACCCTACTTTCCCCTATATATAGAAAGTGTCTGTTAAATATAGTATGCTATAATACAGTATAATATGCTGGTCGAATGCATTTCATTTTCTTAGTGAAAATGCATCACGCGTTAAAATTAAGATTTCAGTTATAAGTCTTTTCATTTATGCGTATGTTTTAACTATGTCTTGAGAAACGTATAGGGGAAAGTAGGGGAATGGCGCTCACTTATGGGAAAACATGAATAGCTAGTCAAATTTAGACAAAAAGATCAATATTTTGTTAACGAAGTATAACTCCAAAGCATAAGGAACAGTTTGCAATCAGCTAATTTGTATAAAAGTTTAAGGAATTTTTTTTATCGTTTTATTTAAATAACCATCGATTTAGCGGTAAGGACCGACATGGTACGGTAATTGCGCTCAGAGTTTGAATACAACATTTAAGTAAAACAAAAGTCACATATGTAGTTGTATGGGCTGTTCACACCACTACAGACTTTTTGCGACCACTTTACACATATTGTGCACATATACTGTGTTTCACATATAGTGGGCTACTTTTATTAAATTTAGGTTTTTTTGATTTTCACCACTTTTTTGAAATTGTAAAATTCTCCTTGGTTAATGACATATTAATTAAGGCGAAAACAGGTGAATTTTACCATTTCAAAAAATTGGTGTTAATCAATAAATTTGAATTTAAAAAAAGTTGCCCACTGGCAGCAATTCTTCTGGAATTCCACGCGAGCGCCATTACCCGTTATCGCCATGTTGGATTTTAATGCATTATAATTGGCATAAAAACACACTACAAAAATAAATAAAAGCATGAAAGTGCAGCTAAATGTATATATTTTGTAGGCATAATGAGTAAATTAATATTTGAAAATAAGCGTGTATACCTACCTTCAAGTTTGATGTTGTAGAATTTTATAATAAAACAACAGCAAACTAATAATATGAGGACACAAAAATACTTTCCTTCCGACGGTCACTATATCCTTACTGGGAACTTACGATGAAGTTCGCTAAGTGCCGGTACCGATCGCACGTTTTCAATTCTATTCTGTTTAGAGATATTGGGTGAGCGGGATTACCCTTCTGAGCGTCATTACCCTACTTTCCCCTAAATGATGTTTTACTATAGCTATAAAATAACTGATTTCAAAACTAGTCGTTTTTCTAAGAAATTCTGAAGATTTAGGAAGTTTTATATTTTGAACTGATTTTACCTTAACCCTAGAACTACCGGAAATTTTACTCAAGTTTTATAAAAACATTCTACACCAGAATTTTTACTTAAAACTATTTAATTTGTTTATTTAACTTATTATTGTCTGATTTATACATTTAATTTGTTTTGAAGAAATTTCTGGTTTGAATAAATATTTTGAATGTACATGTCGGGTCCAATGGACCCGTCTGGTAGACGGAAGGTTAAGTAGCCTTAACATCTCTTCGTTAAAAAACTGTTCATTTTATTATTTCTGAAATTTGCTATATATTTATTCTAACTACGAACTTACTTTGGCATTTTCAACATTATTAGTAACTAATTCAGGAGCACCGAACCTGCGTGCCAGCGGGAAACCCTGAACTAATCCGTCATAAGCTTCACTTTGTCTAAATAGGTCAAGTAGGTTATTACTGAATATTAAAACTATATGTGAATTTATTCTTAATGGAAATGAACGTCCAAAATGCAAAATATGCCTCTTCAAAAAAATCAAAAATTTCAGATATAAAAACTTAAATTGCTAAGTATCAGAAATTCCATTAAGACAAAAAGGCTTACATAATTTTCTTCATAATAATTTTAGATAACTAAGATTTCTTAAGATATGGAGGAGGGTGGAGAAAGTGAAAAGAAGGAAGTGGGGTGTTATTTAGCATCAGTCATATTTTGGACATCTTTTTTTGAGAGGAAAGCTATAAGAAGTCTGGTTTTTTTCCAAATCTTAAAATCATCTACATTCTTCAAATATATATTTTTTTCTTTATATTAGGGTAGATAGGAGTAATTAGGATCACTTTTTAACAATTTAAACTCTGACAATTAATTGCCAGAGAATGAAGTGGACTACATACTAATGTTATGTATAATTTTACTCAGTAGGTGGTTATCTCTTGAAATGTGTAAAGAATGTACTTGAAATGTACCATGTTATCTGGTACAAGTGTCTTTTTCAAAAAATACCTGTAATTTGGGTAATTGGGATCAGTGGTAATTTTTCTCATGTCTTACAAGATACACAGTCATGAGTAAATGGGATTAAAAGATATCGGTGTGGAATTTACAGCGAGATATTTTTGGTTTTACAACTACAACTTTTCTCAGAGATGCAGTATTGGAAAGATCTCTTTAAAAAATGTTTTTTTTAAAGGGATTTTCAATATTTATATATTTTACACTCTGCCTACAAAACAAAATCAAATGCAAAATTTTCTATTGGAAACTAATAGCCTTGTTGTATTACTAAAGAACTAATTTTTAACTTTTTTTTAAAGGTAGGTTTGAGGTAGGAATTTTTTTATCAGTTACAAATTGCCCCTGAAGTGCCCCTGATTCCAATTACCCCTGATCCTAATTACCCCTACCTCCCCTAAATAGGTTGGGAATTAATTTGAATGAAATAAATTCCTTTGCAAAAAGATACTTTTTAGAATTTTGATTATCATTTCAATTTAAGTTTTCAGAACGAACAAGTGTTCAGCGGATTACTCCCTCATCATTTCAGTAATTATAATAAAAGCAAAAATAAATATGTCGCCTGCAGAGATTATGAGAAAATTGAGTTTTGATAAAATACTTAGGTTTCAATGATTAAGAAAAAAATGAAAATATCGTCTGCAGAGATAATGCGAAAATTGGATCTTGATAAAATACTTAGGTTTCACTTGTTAATCTCAGTGATATCAAGTCACTCTTTCAAGAGACGTGTGTAAGATATATATGCTACACTTACATTTATCAACACCAATTACTGATAAAATAAAAAGAACTCTCATATATTACATTTAATACTTTCGCGGTTTCGGACTTGAAGACCTGAAGCTATATTATCGTCGTTTGTATACAGCCCATTGTCATACCTGACTAGAACTAGCAGCAGGAAGTTCTAGCTCTTTGAATTGCTAGAGAGGCCAGGAAAGTGAGGTAGATCCTGACTGGTCTCAGTGTTCACTACTCAGACAAACGTTGAACTGTCTGGTTGGTGAAAGCAGGTGGTCGGCGCGATCCGAAAGTAGCAGATGTTTCGAATGTAAACAATCTCAGAAAGTCTGTGTGGATTTTAACTTATCATCTGGATTACTTATTTTAGTTATATGTGTATCGTAGTATTATATATATATATATATGAGGAGGCTTTTAAGCAATCATGCTTTTAGTGGAACTGTCATGTCATTTAAAAATATATTCAGTGATTTTAAAGACATGAAAATAAACGAAAAACACGTGGTTTCACAGTGATAATTTAGCATCATGGCCGAATTACATTCTTCAGTTTTTTGTTTGTTTTGTAGTAAACACATAAAAGAAATCAAAACAAAACAATACTTTATATAATGAGTGGAATTTTTTTGACGGTATAAAAATGTGTACAAAAGACCGAAGTAGATGCCATACAAATTTCAAAGAAATGTTTGTTTATGTCGCCTAATGCTTTGAAATGCCATTCTCTAAGTATATAATCAAAACTGAAAAAACTGAGGACAATCATGTGTTATATGATACTCACGAGAAAAGAAAGGATTTCGATGACAATGGAATTGCCAACCAGAGAATGGTCAATGCCATTCGACACATGTCTCAGTTAATGAATATAGCAGACGATATTTTTGGTGCCATTGAAATCGAACTTCGTGATATTTATAAAAGAACTGTAACGCTCAATTTTAAAATCCAACACTGTCAAGATATTGTGGATAACTTAAATGCCAAAACAGTCAAAGTTCGTAAGTACAGTTTACTTTATTTTAATTTTCGGGGATAAAATCATCCTTTATATTCTTCTCCTCTTTTATTAATCTGCAAACATATAGAATACAAACATAGAATGCAACCAAAACAAATTTAATTTATTGTATTACATTATAATTTCGGAGATTGTCTAAAAAATGTTCTGTTTAACAAACAACAACGATTGCATGTTTTCTTTTAGTATAAATCTTCAAAAGAAATATTTTTCGTATGAAGTTTTCTAATTAAATTGCTAAATACATATGAATATAAAGAAACTAGGGGGATAAGACATTTAAGTGAAATATTAGAAGCTTCAAATTCCGTTTCGAGAATTGTCGCAAAGTAGTAAAAGTTAAATAGATTTACTAAAAGAGTAGGGGAAAGTAAGGGGATGGCGCTCAGAAGGGTAATCCCGCTCACCCAATATCTCTAAACAGAATAGAATTGAAAACGTGCGATTGGTACCGGTACCTAGCGAACTTCATCCTATGTTCCCAGTAAGTATTTAGTGCCCGTCGGGAGAAAAGTATTTTTATGTCCTCACATTATTAGTTTGAAGTTGTTTTATTATAAAATTCTACAACATCTAACTTGAAGGTAATAAGTGTATACTTTTATTTTCAAACATTAATTTACTAATTATGTCTACAAAATATATACATTTAGCTGTACTTTCATGCTTTTATTTATTTTTGTAGTGCGTTGTTACGCCAATTATAATGCATTAAAACCCAACATGGCGATAGCGGGTAATGGCGCTCGCGTGGAATTCCAGAGAAGTTTTGCCAGTGGGCAACTTTTTTTTTAATTCAAATTTATTGATTGACACCACTTTTTTGAAATGGTAAAATTCCCCTGCTTTCGCCATGGATATGTCATTAAACAAGGAGAATTTTACGATTTCAAAAAAATGTTGAAAATCAAAAAACCTAAATATAAAAAAAAGTAACCCGCTATATGTCTAACACAATATGTGTAAAGTGGTTGCAAAAAGTCTGCAGTGGTGTGGTGTGAACAGCCCACACAACTACATATGTGACTTTTAGCTTACTTAAATGTTGTATTCAAACTCTGAGCGCAATTACCCTACCATGTCGGGCATTACCGCTCAATCGATGGTTATTTAAATAAAACGATAAAAAAAATTCCTAAAACTTTTATGCAAATTAATTGATTGCAAACTGTTCCTTATTCTTTGGAGTTATACTTCGTTAATAAAATATTGATTTTTTTTGTCTAAATTTGACTAGCTATTCATGTTTTTCCTTAAGTGAGCGCCATTCCCCTACTTTCCCCTAAGTAAAATTTTTATTGAATGAAATTCTAAAATAGGGTGTTGTAAAAAGTATATCAAAGTCAGTAAAAATATTTTATTTCTTCGTGTAATAAGCTTGCATTAATAAATATACAATTAGTTTCCCTACTAACCTTTATAGAGTCGAGTTAACACGCTGCTTGATTATCGGTGTTTCAGTTTTATTCAAGGTTATATCCGGTCTTCCAAGCTGTAATTCGGCCTTGAGCATCCGCGTTCTTTGAATATGAACTGGTTATTAACGCATGTATCAAAGATAACAGTGGATTGTATTTTTTTTTTTGTTTATAGTGTTTTCCCGTTACTGCTCTCGCTTCATTTATTAAATTATCATATTGTTCTTAAATATAAACTAAACACGATATCTAAACATATTTTTTAAGGATTTCTGTATTTATGGGGGCTGATCACTCAGCTTCGGAATTCTCCTCCGTAATGTTAAGTCTATGGAATTTTGATGCATTCGTATATTTAAAATATCTTCTCGGGAAATTCATATTTTTGACATCTTTTTTCTGTGTACTCTTCTTAAAGGATGTCTCTTTTTTTCATAGTTTCCAAAACATTTCTAAAATCTATACTGATGCTGAATTTAATATTCTATGGTTTAAAAGCGGGCGAACTGTGAGTAAGATTCTAACACTTCCTATAAAATTAAGTCTATACTTTAGAAATATTTTGAGAACTAAGAAAAAAAAAAGACATCTTTTAGGAAGTGTACACGAAAAATAGAGGTTAAAAAAATTAATTTCCATAGGAGATATTTTATATATACGAATGCATCAAATGCTCATAGGCTTAACATTACGGAGGAGAATTCCGAATCTGAGTGACCAGCCCTCTTAGGAAAAGTTAGGGACTTACTAAAGCGCAGGCCGTTGCCCCTGTCCTTCTGATTTTAGGATTGAACTGGTTGCTGGTTATTAACGTGTGTATAAAAATTAACAGTGGATTTGTTTTTTCTTAAACTGTCTTGGAGCGCAGCTTTCTTTTCTTTTATTAAATGTTATATTATTCATAAAGATGATCAGAAAATTAATTTGGTTGAGATTTTGCGCATCGCTTGAATCGGCGTATAACGCAACATGCTCAATTTATCATGGATAGGTTTGCTAGAAGCGACTATTTTTTTTAAATTTTTGAATACCACTGTTATCTAGCTATAATCTTCCTGTTGTCTTCTTGGATATAGCACAAGTGTGCTCCAACAAAAAGGGAATTACTGGGACATAGCAGTATTAGTTTTTATTTTTACATATTGTTATTTCAAACTGGACTTGAAACGATTGTGGTCTTGACTCTACTTTTGATAACTATTTCAGTTTCGAGAAAATCTCAGATTCACAATCAATAAACAAATAAATATAAATGGCCATAGTGCAGCTGTGTTTTCAGGTGTCAATATGAAGTTTCGATTTTCTAGTTTTAATAGATTTTGTAAAATAGTGTACATAAGGTTATGAAAAATGCATTCTGAGAAAAACTCAAAAGAAAAAAATAAAGGCTTTACACAGAAATGTACATGACATCGTTTATTTAGAACTCAAAACCTCTCTTTTAAGGGATTATATGTTGTGAAACTAAATATATATATATTTTTTTAATTGTCCGAGTTTGCTTTATTTTGTAAGCGCAAAATTGCAAATTCAAAAATTTAAAACGTTTTATGTCTTTTGTGTCCTTGGATGTGTCCGGCCCAGGATACCTATACACAGTCAAGGGCCCAGATTAGCAGAATCTGGTTAATCATGTACGTATTTTTCTCTTTTTTAGTTATGAAATTAAAAATACATATTGAATATGCTGGGGAAATATAATGGACAATAATGTCTAAAGCTCTAGCTTTTTATTGTTATTATCATTGTAAACTAAGTAAATCTTCTCGACAATTATGTTTGTCTTTAAGTTATGTTACTTTCCTATAGCATATTAACTAAAATTCGTGTACTTAGCGATAATCTTGATTAAGCCAATCAACAAAGAACATAAAGATCAATATATTCCATTTTATAACCGCAAGGTAATAGTTTTTTACATCTGAATATTTTCAGAAAAAAAAATAAGTGAATAGATTTCAGTCACAGCCTGAGCCCAAAGTGCCTTTAGATTTCCCTGCACAGACCCAAAAGGGTTAAATAATTTTCATTTCATTCATGTATATTATTGAGTTGCCAAAGATTATAGTGCGAGAACCGTAAATTGTTAAGTTAAACTGGGTAGAAATTCCTGTATTATTAAACAAAATTAAAGTATTTATCATTAAAAATATTGAAAAAATGATCGCAAATAAAAAAGCTAAATGATGATCAATATTGTCTTTGAAATATAAATCAATTTTACTTACTTTTCTATCACCTAAAAGTAATATTAACTCAAGTTGTAATAGGTAAGAGAAAAGATAACAAAAATATTCAAAGATATGATATAAATATGACATTTTTAATGATAAAAATAATTTTATTCCTTTTTTTTCTTTTGTTTTATATACTTTTTTACGTGAATGAATATCATCATCATTCATTAACTAAACTTTAGCGAAATAAAAGAATGCGTTTAAGTTAGTAAATTTCTGGGTACATATTTTTTATATTCTCCCACTAATTATTTTTTTAATTAACTAAGCACGAATAATATAAAAATCACAATATTTAAATGCTTTATGACAGAAGTATATTTTTGTCTAATTCAATGATAAAGTTGTTTGTGTGACAACGCATTGAAGCACAATTACTTCATAATTTTTTCCCTTTGATATCTAGAGTGTCTGATTGTGAATTCAAATTCAACAGACCTACTTCAGAAGATAGTAAATTGTGACTCACGCCGCTAAAAGGGTTAAGTCAGCTGCAATGAAACCTGTTAAGCTGACCACGGTTTCGTAAGCTGTCCATCAAAGTTAACCTCTTTGAACAGGAATCAACGAAAGTGTATGATGTAATAATACAAAAATGTGTTTTGGCAGTCTATTTTGTATGCTGTTTTCGTAACTTAGCATGGAATTTACTAAAAGTGTTTTAGCTCATCTTTTATTGCAAATGTGACATCGGATGTTTATTAGCAAAATGACACAACTCGAAAAATAAAAATTGTAAACAAAGATGAAAACTGCTTTCGGGCATGAAAACAAATTGTGTTTTATACAGGGTCTCCGCTCTTATCGCTGACTAATAGTTAATTCCTAACCCGTTAATTTCAGAAGTGTATTTCCAAATAAAAAAATCTTTCAAATCTTGTTTTCACGTCAAAATAGCTATTTTTTGTAAAAATTAAACAATTATATGTCTCATACGGGCCAATTTTATGTTAATAGGGGAGACCTGGGGAATGGAGACATCTTAAGGGAGTTTAAATTTTTTCATCTCAAAAATGTTTTATTTTTTAATAGTAAAAATTCTAAAGCTGAATCATCTTTAGTATCTGTATAAATTTAACAGTAATCCTAACTGTAAAGTAAGCACACATAAAAAAAAATTCTTTCAACCTCTGTACAGTGGCGGTATTACCCAGGATACTAGGGTAATTCCGCCACTGTATCGGGTAATGACGCCACTCTTTAATGACTTAGTAAATACATAAAATGGGTACTAGGAAACACATAACCTACTGAAAATATTTTGAAGCGATGTAATTTAGCAGAATAATGAATAATTACAATATTCCTTCAGCTAGATTTATTAATGTGCTAAGGTTACAATTTAACTCAAATTGCAAAAGTCACCCTTTGCTATGGTGGCGACATTACCCCAAGAGGACAATATAGCGGAAATCCCTCAGCAAAGCCGAAAGAAGAACCGAACTTAGTCAACAAATTGCATCAAAATGTCGGCGAATGCATGTTGATTACGGGTAATATTACCTTAAGTACCTAATGTTACAATAAAAGGTGTTTACCTGTACTCATTTGAATCTCAAAATTAGAAGCAAATAGATGAAAACAAAATTTTTCACCGGAACAAACGAACGATGTACAGTAAAATCACTCTCACTCTAGGCACTGTTTCTATTGTTGGCTGCTATAGTGCAGGCGCTTTCACTATCTCAAACTGCCGTTAGTTTTTAAACTAGGCGGGGTGACGGCATTATCCCGAGTGGTGCCATTCCCCCGGTCTCGCGTATGTTAAGATAATAATATGTGAATTGTGCCATTCCCCCGGTCTCGCGTATGTTAAGATAATAATATGTGAAGAAAAACAATCACCATGTTCTATCAAGTAAAACGCACACACACACGAAAAATCGTTTTTAATTACAGTATTAACAAAACTCACCGGAGTTTTGATACTTTGAATTTTATAAATTTTCTACGTTTTCTGACATTTTAAGCGCAAAGACAGTTTTAGAGCCGAAAATTCATAAAATTAGATGTATCATAACTCGGCAAGATTTTGTTGAAAAAGAAATATTTTTTATTGGCAGAATCCTTTTATTATGATGAAGAACAATGTTTGAAACATTTTTGTTATTAGAAATAAAGCTCTTAAACTTACGGTTTAGGAATTATCGATTGATCAGCGATAAGAGGGGACATTCTGCATAAAAGAGAGCGGAAATTTTTATGTCTAAAGTTAAAAGCTTACATACTCAATACGATTTACGTTATATACGATTATGTAAAGATTTGTAGACAGAAGGATTGTATGTAGACAGAAGGATTGTATTGTATATTACAAGTAGAGATCGACCAAAAATTCGGTTTTGTTTTTGGCTCACAATCTGAGTTTCGCCGAAAATTCGGCCAAACCAAAATTATCTGTATTCCAAAATTCTCGTTTCTTCCTTCGGAAATTTTAAACATTAGGGGAGAGTGGCTCACTTTGGGACACTTTTTTTCTACCTTTTTTCACTTTTCCATTTTCTTTTTATATATATTTATTAATTGTCAAAATTTTACCTGATTTTCATTCTTTTAGCCTTGGCCTACATTATTAAATAGCTTTTGATCTTATATCCATTATAGAAAATTTTAAAAATATATTTTTTAAACTTGTGCTTTGTCCCAAGGTGTCCCACCTAGTGAGGCACCTTGGATGGAACAGTTAAAAATATGTGAAAAGTTCAATAATTGAATTACAATATACATAGAATTGTTTGTTCAGGAAAATAAATTTATTTAAACTCATAAAGATAACTATTGTAAATTTTAGGGATGCAACAAATATTCGGTATTCGGCTTTGGTATTCCTTTTCAGCTTTTTTTTTCATGCTTCCAATTTAAAGAAATGTTCTTTTGATTTGCTGAAACATATTCATAAGCCAGGGTGTGCGCATTACTATAAAAATAAGAAGAATGCAATGGTTAGGCCATCTAATCAGAATGAGGGATGAGCGAAGCACAAAGAAGATTTATAGTGGTAATTTAATTGGAAAAAGAAGTATTGGTAGACCCAGGAAGAGTTGGATAAAAGAGATAGAAAAAGATCTTGCAGAAAACCAAATTATAAATTATAAAGTAAAGGCCAGAGATCGGAAGGTCTGGAGAAGTATATTGAGGGAGGTCAAAATCCTACATGGATTGTAGCACCATTGTGTAAGTAAGTAAGTAGGGTGTGCGCATCATTAATTGTTAGCCCATAGTAATATTTCAAAGCTTGTAAAATGTAGTCTACTAACTTTCCTTCTTTATCATCGGTGAATATTTTTCGACTTTGTAGCTTTGAATATACTTGAAATTAAAATTTGGCTGTTCACTTTTTAAAAAAGTACTTAAGATAATATTATCCGTAATCTACATGCATTCGCTGACATTTTGATGTAATTTGTTGAACAAGTTCGCTTCTTCATTCGACTTTGCTGGGGGTTTTCCACTATAGTGTCCTCTCGGGGTAATGCCACCACCATGACAAAGGGTGACTTTTCCAATTTGAGTTAAATTGTAGGCTTAGCAGATTAATAAATCTAGCTTAAGGAACATTATAATTATTCATTATTTTGACAAATTATTGCTTTCTAAACATTTTTAGTAGGTTATGTGTTTCCTAGTATCCATTTTATGTAATTACTAGGTCATTATAGAGTGGCGTCATTACCCCGATACAGTGGCGGAATTGCCCCAGTATCCTGGGTAATCCCGCCACTGTACAGAGGTTGAAAGAAATTTTTATTATGTGTGCTTACTTTACAGTTATGATTTCGGTTAAATTTATACAGATACTAAAGATAATGATTCAGCTTTAGAATTTTTACCATTAAAAAATAAACACTTTTTAAAGGTGAAAAAAATTAAAGTCCCTTAAGGGTGTATTCGAAAAAATATTTTTCCACCCTCAACAGCTCGAAATTTTCCGATACATTTTCAGACTCATTTTTAAAAGTAAAAACATGAAACTTGCTGGGGTGATTTCTGAAGACATGTTTAACATGCCGTGTGATTTCATTTTCAGCTCAATTAATTAGAATTTGATTTTTAAGCAATTATTTTCTCAGTATGACCATTTTTTTTCATTCCCAGATCGCCCGCTTCGGAAAAATCAGTTCAAAACGCCAACTTTGACAGCGTTTTTTACAGTATTTTCTGCATTTATCAAAAAATTATTAAGCACGGCACATTATGTAGTTTCTAAATAAGAGAATTTCCCAGTTTGATGCGTTTGAGAGCAAAAATGAATTTTAAAATGAATCAGAAAATAAGCAGTTTGGATCGGAATACATCCTTAAGGTGTCGCCATTCCCCCGGTCTCCCCTACATCTGAAAATTTTTTATTCAAATTCCACTTTTCAACTTATCAAACTGTTACATGAAAGTTACTAGACATGACATGTTTCCAAAATAAAAATCTTAATAAATTTTTGCCTGCTTCCTCAATGGAATCAAAACGTGTCTGAAAGCAAGATCGTGCTGCCACCTATCTGCATCTGCAAGAGCTAAGAGTTAGTTTAATATTTAGGGCAAAAGAAAAAGCTGTGCCAAGGTGAGCCACTCACCCCTACTTATTAATTTCAGCTGCGCCGACTCAAATGAGGCATTCTTTATTTATTTCTCTGAACTTCACTGTTTATAATTATCAGTCATGACTGACTCAAGGCGTAAGTACAAATTATAAAGCAAGAAATGCATACATGACTAAACTTTGAAGGCACTTTTAACGTGCTCATTAAAAGCTGCAGACTTAACTGTAATAGAAAATTTTTTGTTTGAAACCGCAGAATTGTTTCAAATATTCTTTGAGAAAGTTCTAGTATAACAGATGAAATTTACAAAAATCGTTATAAAAGATAAATTGAGGTATGTATACCTAAATCATATTGTTTAACCCTAGAATACTAGACATAGTTAGTATAGCGTTAACGTTAAAATACCATAGTTTTGATAATTACGAGCGTCTAGTATTATAGGGTTAAGTAAAGGTAACTTTTTTTAGAAAGTGGTGCCAACCGAATAAAATTTGTGTAAAAGCCTCCGGTCCCGAAAGGTTAATTAATAATTATGTATATTTACGTATGTATTAATTACTTAAAAAAATTTTGGACATTTTCATTTTCAGCCGAAAATAGGAAAATTGCCGAAATTCGGTTTCGCTTTCGGTTTTAAAAACCTGTTTCGGTTGATCCTTAATTACAAGTTTAACTGGTAAAACTGCTATAATTCGATCATTTTAAAAGGCATTTAAGCGTGCTTTTAATGGCGAATGTGCTATGCTTGTTATCTACTCATATTAATATCTTTAAAATCGCGTTTTTTGAGTTGTGTAATGTTACGAATAAGCGTGCAACATTTTAATAGGCTCATAGATAAAATTTAATCACACCTTGAACTAAAGGAACACATGACTATTAAATATCCAAGAAAAATCGATTTTTCTAATATGGAAGTGTAATAGCATTAAAATATTCTAATAACTAAAAATGTGTCCGGTGTTTTCTGTAAACTATAACAATACAAAAATACTTTAAGGGTGTTCTTAACTGCTCTGCTCAACAAGCGCAAAGCGTTCTGACACATTTACAAATTCATTTCTTAACGGAAAGATATAAAATACGACAGTCTGACCATGGAAGCGATTTGGAATCTAACTGTGTTTCCCATTTTTTGATCAATAAATTACCTATTGAGTTATAAGTGATTTTGATCACATGACACGGCATTTTTCTCCTCTTGCTGACTGGATTTTCTTTTTTCGTTCGAAGTTCAGTTCAAAATGCCAACTTTGACAGTATTTTCTGAAAGATCTATTGCTTTTACAAGAAAACGGAAAAAACAGTTCGAGGACATAGTTTCTGAATAACAACACCTTGCAGTTTCATGCGTTTCCGAACAAAAATGAATTAAAACTTATGTCAGAAAGACTGATTTGAGAACAGCCTTAAGTGATTTATCTGAAGATGTATATGCATGAAAGGTACTTTGAACTACTTAATGAATTTGTTTAGGGATTATAGGTTATTATTTTAAACAGAACCTAAATTTGCTTACAGTTGCCCCCCCCCCCACACACACACACACAAAAAAAATGCATATAGATCCCACCTACCCACCCCCTTTTTTAAAACCGTTTCAAGAGCAAGTGTTTCTGTAATGCTGAATTCACATCGGAATTTTCGAAAATCTTTATTGGAAAATAAGGAAATACGATTTTACAACTTTTTTCACCGAAGGTAGGAAAATAATATTTAACTAAAGGAGTCTGGTACGAATTTTGATTAAAATTAAATAAGATATAATATATCCCACCACCCATCAAGGATTTAAATATACAATACTTTCGGGTTGCTTTTACATAGAAATTTTACTGCTTACGTTATTCAGTTGAATATTGTAGTTAACTCGCCTGTTGAAGGCAAAAATTGCAGCTCTCTTCTCGCCCGAAGGATGCTTGACATCGTGCTAAAGAATGCAACTGTTTTTCTGGGCTATTTTGTAACCTACCATCGATTGAAATAAAAGATAAAAATTAATTAAAGATACTCACGCCCATACACACGCACAAAAAAAAAAAAAAAAAAAAGCATATAGATCCCACCTCCCCCTCCCCCTCCCTTTTTTTTTTTTTTTTTTTTTTTTTACCGTTTCAAGAGCAAGTGTTTCTGTAATGCTGAATTCACATCGGAATTTTTGAAAATCTTTATTCGAAAATAAGGAAATACGATTTTACAACTTTTTTCACCGAAGATAGGAAAATAATATTTAACTAAAAGAGTCTTTTACGAATTTTGATTAAAATTAAATAAGATATAATATATCCCACCACCCATCAAGGATTTAAATATACAATACTTTCGGGTTGCTTTTACATAGAAATATTTTACTGCTTACGTTATTCAGTTGAATATTGTAGTTAACTCGCCTGTTGAAGGCAAAAATTGCAGCTCTCTTCTCGCCCGAAGGATGCTTGCCATCGTGCTAAAGAATGCAACTGTTTTTCTGGGCTATTTTGTAATCTACCATCGATTGAAATAAAAGATAAAAATTAATTAAAGATACTCACGCTCTCCATTGAGAGTAACTAAAGACATGTGAAGTCCAAGTTTGAAAAATAAGCTAAAACAAGAACAAGTTAGTCTATTAAAAACTAAATCATTTCACTTCAGGTAAGCTGAAAACGATCAACCTAATTATATATATATATATATATCACAGATATACGAGTGGATCACAAACATACTTACACATTTTTCAGCAGTGCAGGCAATTAATGTTTTTCTTTTATTTACTCAATACAGCTATCAGAATTTTGAAATAGTAATTTTTGCTTTATTTAATTTAATAACCGAATGTCTGCAACTAAATAAAATATATTACGATCAGATATTTCTGCTAGATAGTTTGAATAAAAGAATCCTAGTACTTTAGTGGTCAGCGCGTCTAGTTACCACGTTACAGGTTCGCAGTTCAACTTCGAACTGAGCAAAGTTCACTCAACCTTTCAACCCTTTGGGGTCGATAAAATGAATACCAAGATTACTTGGGAACTAACACTGAGGGTCCCGCGTTAGGCTGACCACCTGATTTGAACATAAGCTGTATAACAACCTCAGGGCCCATGGTGAAGAAAACTGGGCTGTGCACTCTATGTGATGATCCTTAATGGACTTTTGTGCAGCAGGTTTAGTTTTAGTTTGAATTTAAAAAAGTCCTTCCGGCCAGTGCCGGGAGGAAGAGGTAGCTTTCATATTCCTTATTTTAAAAAAGCTAACTTATATTATTCAAACACACGAAGCTCAATTTAGTGGAAACCGAATATAGGAGATTCAATACTAATTTTTACCAATACTAAATCATTATGAATGAGAATTTCGCGAAATTAGTCAGCTTTATCCAAGCTGCTTTTATTTAAAGTAACTTATATTTGGTTGCCAAATTCGGCGATTTCTTAAAGTGCCTGCCATTTTAAGACAACATGGTGGATGAGGGTAACCAGTGAACTTGCTCGAGACCTTAGTAATTGCTGTGCACATGCTCACTCACATAGGAATCGGTTGATATAAACGAGTGCTGTCGCATGCAAAAAATCAGATTTTTCAAAATGTCACCCTCAATAGAAATTGAAACTGCTATATCTGAGCCATTTTTTAAGGTAAAGACAAACCAAAAATGCTCCTGAATTCTTATATCAACGTCAAATACTTAAGAAGGAAACCTTTTTCAATTTCTAATTTTTTTGCACCTCACTTTAAATATATATATTTTTCTTAATTTAATGGCCGCCATTTTGAAACAAGATGGCTGATGAATCTGGCCAGCGAACTTGGTCGAGGTATTGATGTATTCTATCTACATGCCTTCTTACATCGAAATAGGCGAATACGTGTGTTATCGCGTGACAAATACAAGATCGTTTCAAAATGTTAACCATGCTAGAAATTCAAAGTGCTGTAATTCAACCATTTTTTAAGATATAAACAAAAGAACAAATTTTCAGAAACAAAAACTGCTCCGGAATCTTTGTATCAAGGCCAAACACATAAAAAAAATCTTTTTCATTTTCCAATTTTTTAATACCTCATTTTAAATTTTAAATTTAATTTTTATTAAATGGCAACCCTTTTGAAACAAGATGGCGAATGAAGCTTGCCAACGAACTCGGTCGAGACATTGATATGTACTATCTACAGAACAAGTTACATTCAAATCGGTTCATAAATACGCCTGTTATCGCGTGACAAAAATCAGGTCGTTTTAAAATGTCAGCCAAAATAGAAATTCAAATTGTTATAACTCAGCCATTTTTTTAGATATAGACGAAACAAAAACTGTTCCGGAATCTTTGTATTAAGGTCAAACACATACGAAAAAAATCTTTTTCATTTTCCAATTTTTTGGTATCTCATTTTAATTTTTTTATTTTTTAATTTTTTTAAATGGCCGCCATTTTGAAAAAAGATGGCGTATGAAGCTGGCCAACGAACTCGCTCGAGACATTAGTATGTACTATGTATAAACGAAGTTACATCCAAATCGGTTCATAAATACGCCTTTTATAGCGTGACAAATTTCAGGACGTTTCAAAATGTCAGCCACGCTAGAAATTCAAAATGCTGCAACTCAGCCATTTTTTAAGATATAGACGAAACAAAAACTGCTCCGAAATCTTTGTATAAAGATCAAATACATAAGAAAAAAATATTTTTCCATTTTCAATTTTTTGGTACCACATCTCAAATTTAAAATTTTTTAAAATTTTTTAAATTGCCGCCATTTTGAAACAAAATGGCGGATGAAGCTCGCCAACGAACTCGGTCGAGACATTGGTATGCACTATGTACACACCGAATTACATCGAAATCGGTTCATAAATACGCCTTGTATCGCGTGACAAAATTCAGGACGTTTCAAAATGTCAGCCACACTAGAAATTCAAAATGCTATAACTGAGCAATTTTTTAAGATATAGGCGAAACAAAAACTGCTCCGGAATCTTTGTATAAAGGTCAAATACATAAGAAGATAATATTTTTCCATTTTTAATTTTTTGGTACCACATTTCAAATTTTAATTTTTTTTTTACATTTTAAATGGCCGCCATTTTGAAACAAAACGGCGGATGAAGCTGGCCAACGAACTCGGTCGAGACATTTGTATGTACTATGTACATACCAAATTACATCGAAATCGGTTTATAATTACGACAGTTACAGTGTGACATACGTCAGATATATATATCAATTTTGAACGGAGGGTGGTTTCGGGGTCTGGGGGTCATGATCGATGAAAATATACCAAAATTTTTTGATATCGCTTTCCTCCGAACAACTGCAATAGGTAGCTTTTTGTAATGAAAGCTACCTAAAAAATCCGCTAAATTAGCAACACTGGTTAATAGTGTTAAGCTGAAAAATTGCCGTCAAATAGGGAAACTTTTTTAAAAAATTATCATTTTTACTTTATAATTAACTTATCAGTTTTATACCTTACCCATTTCTTTTTCCAAATATTTAATTCATTATACCCAAATATAGCAATTTTTTAAAGGAAACGTAACATTTTATTAATATTTCCAGTAACAGTACGTAATTTAATGTGGATAGAATTACCTCTTGTTTTGAGGAAACTCGTCCACCCTTACTTTATTTCATAAATGTAGGGGAGAGTGGTAATGAATGGTCCAATTTTTGGTTTGTAATTTTTGTAATTTTTTCTAATAATTTTTTTTTTTTGGCTCAGAATTCGCTCTTCAGTTGCTTTACTTATTTGATTATATAAAAAAGTCATAAAAATTGGATTAGAAAATGTCTATAATGAATGATAATAGAAAATAAAAATACAGAAATTTAGCCCATTCATCCCCACCCATGGGGCTGAATGGGCCATTGAAGGTAATGAATAGGCCCCTAAATGAATTCAATGGAAAAATGTGGAATTAATCTTTTATTCACCAAATATGACAAAATGAATGGTACTTGACATGATATGATCAAAGCATACTGAAATAGTAAGTAATAAACAATGCTTATCAAACTTTATGAACATCAAAAGTGATATTATTAAATCACATAATTGTAGCAGAAAAATGACAAAATAATGAGATTATAAGAAAGAAAGAACATAAAATATACATAAAAATAATAGATAATACACATTATGATTTAACGAAATTTATATTTTTCAAAATTAATATTAGACGACATGATTGTAACAGGATTGTAACTGCCTATTAATTGACTATTTAGAGTAAATTTCTGGTATTATTTATTCTACCCATCAGATTCAGAATATAAACAATTATCAGTTATTCTAGTTTTATATCAAATGGAAAAATATTGGTAGGTGTGGTCAACAACTGAACAGTTCACCTTAACCATTTATACAATTTAACGTATGTTTCTAATAAATAACTGATATTTCCTAGGGTGAAAATGTGCAAATTGTTTTTTAGAGATCACTATAAACCTATTCTAACTAGACAGTAATTTAATCTAAATCCATTACAGTCAGTTATGTTTCATATGAAAGAGAAAATCAGAAAAAAAGAAAGAAAAACCATATTTTCAGGATCAGGCTAAAGGTGGCCCATTCAACCCAGCCTATACTTCTTGAATATATTCAGGATTTTTTAATACATTAAATTCAAATAACATCTAAATACATCCTAAAATTAGTTTACAGATATGCAAAGACTTGCTAATACACATATCTGCAATGAAATAATAGATACTTTTTAGCTTATTTATTTTACTGAAAAGTGAAAAAAATTACTTTTTAACCAGGTTCTTGACCATCCTACTCTAGTGGGAAAATGACTTCACCCAAACAATAGAAAATTTGATGAGTTTGGTAGAACAAATAGCTTCATCTATTGGTGGCATCTAAAATAATTTTATGCAAATACTTTTTCATATCTATATTATAAAGGACAAACATATCTGTGCGTAACGCATACGTCATTTTGCGAATGGCAACACTTTGAAATTTGAAATGAAATTTTGGTTTTGCAATTTTCTCTACTGCAAATTTTTAAACTTCTAAACATCGCACATTTTAAATTTTTACACCTTCGTATAAGGAAAAAAATGCTCTTTTAAATGCAATTTGTTTGAAAGCTGTATCTCAATTAATTTTTGAGATATTAATTTTTTTGCAGTTTTTAATACCATTTTTCTTATCGTGGCAACAAAAGTAGCTCATTTCTATTGAAACTCATTGAAAGTAAACGGAAAATAGTTGAAAAAAGGAGTTACTGTATCTTTTTGTTGCCATTTCTCATAAAACCTGAAAAAATAGTTGAATATAAAATATGGGCTATGTCAAGAATATTGTCAGTTATTCCGTGATAATGACGTCATATGCACACTTTTCTATAGACGAAGTTTAAGACTGGGTTGTAAAAGTAGATTGCTTTAGCGGATGCAAATGACGTCATTTTATAAAAAAGCGTGTATTTTAATTCTTAAACCTGAATTATGTTTTATAGAAGTGCGTCATTTTCACAGCCCAGCTGCTTTGAAACTCTTCACAGGTGAAAATGCTTCACTTTTGAAAATAATGTAATCGAAAGCACACACTGATAAACGCAATGTTTTACAAAAATGTAGAAAGTCTTTATAAAAGAGAGGTGACATGCAAATAATAGCGATTTATATTACAGAAATTGATGATTCTCGCCTGGATGGATTTGCTTCGCCGAGTTAGACAAGCTAACAAATAATTCGAGGTTTAAAATAATATCGTGTTTCTGAAGTTTTTGTCAAAAATTCTCTCGAATAATAAAATTTTAATGCTATTCTTTAGGACATTCTACTATAATTTTATCAAAATAACATAATTTGCTTAATTTAATTTTCCCTAATTTTGTATAATCTATATATTTAAAACACAAGTGTGTTTTTAAGTCATCTGCCCTGATCTTTCTGCTGAACCAGTTTTACTAATATAATATATTTTTAAACTGAAAGCTCTTCCTTTGTAGATGAGGTCGCACTATCTGTTTTTTTTTTTTTTTTTTTTTTTAAATATCCCCACTTTTATATTTTAATTTTAAAAGCATTTTATAAAATTTCTTCAAAATGATGAAAATTAGATAGCTTTCATTGCTGCAGACAAGAGAGAAATAATGAGGTATTTTAAAATTTATTCTTGCTATTTTCTGATAAAAAATTCAAAATTGTTGATAAAAATTGTTGTATAGGGTTTAGTGGCGCAAAATCCCATTAGGAGCAGAATATTATATTAGGGGCATAATAACGGAAAATGACATACTGCTTTTGAAAACACGCATTTTTCCTCATAAATTTTCTATAGTGATTTTCCTTCTGCATGTGTACTAATACTAAGTATCAGACACTAAGCGAAATGCTTATTTAAGTGAAAATGAAGTCATATTTAAATTAAAACGATCATTTTCATAGATAAAACTAAGCCTTTTAACACAAATGCGTCTAAAAACCATAAATTACGGAAATTTTTACTCTCCAAAATTGAGATTAGAATCTCAAATAAAGAGTGCGTCTGTTCACATAAAAGATGTTGCTGGCAATCTTGACTTCAAGTTTTGAGTTAAAATGATTTTTAAATGATAAAAAAAAATACAATTTTTTTTTAAATGATGAATATGGATATGAGAAGTGCCTATACAAACTTTGAGAAGGTGAAAATTGCTGTTTCCATTCCGGAAATCCAAGCATACGAACCTCAATTGCTAACCACATCCTAATAACTGATCTTTATTGTATTTTATTGATTATGTATCTATATTATAAAGAACAAACGTATCTGTGCGTAACGCTGACGTCATTTTGCGAATGGCAATATTTCACGATCAAATTTTGGTCTTGAAATTTTCGCTACTGCATTTTTTCAATCTTCTGACCATCATACATTTTCAATTTTTGTCGAATAGGGAAATAAATGTACTTTCAAATGCAATTTGTTTAAAAACTGTATTCATTGACTGATGTATTATATTTTCTAAAATAATTTTTAAGCATGATTTTTTTTAAAGTTTATTTATCACGTGCCGGTTTCAATACATAAAATAATAAACATTTTGCACATAAAGCAACAAATATTTTTCAGCATTTGTTTCTGACTATGTTTGCATAATGAAATTAATACTTCCTTTATAAGCAAATAAAAGAATAATATTAAAAAACCCACCAAACTAACATATTTGTGAAAGACAAATTAACGAAATTAATACTTCTTTTACAAACAAACAAAAGAATAATATTGAAAAAACACAAATCTAACATATTTGTAATCGTACAATTTAAATTTTTAGATCACCAAATAGGATTTTTTTTTTTAATGGAATTTGTTTGCAAAGTTCATCTCAGTTTACTGATTGTCTATGGTTTTAAAAACAATTTTAAAGCATGAAATATTTTTGAATTTATCTATATCGCGCGGAGCTCGATTACGAAAGATTAATTCGTTTGCCCTTAAAACAAAATAAAGAGTTCATCATTTTCTTACGGCTAATTACCATTAAAAAAAACTTCTCTATCAATAAATAAACAAAATAACATAAATAAAACACAAATTTACCAGACATATATAAGCTCTGAAAGTATCAGAATATAAAAGTATGCCATAAGTTGTAAAATCTTGGCAAATAACTCTTAGCATGCGGCTATATCGCTTTTGATAAATTTCAAAAATGTATTTGATTGTGTAATTCGTATTTTTCATATGAAAAATGCTTTTTTAATGTAAGTGGTCAATCTAAAAAATTTATTGCATATAAAAAAATTGTTAGCTTTCAATAAAAAAAAAATGTTTTCACCTATATTCTTTAACCCGGGAAGCCCGGGTACGATCCCCTAGTTTTGTTAATGGCCCATTCATCCCCACCGCCCATTCATTACCACTCTCCCCTATCCTTTCACATAAGTGTTACCTCTTGGGACGAATTTTCATAAAAATTTGATCTGTAGAAATGGTAGGGTTGATTTTTGACGGCCGATTATGTACTCGAGGGATATAGGCCCTAGGCAGGGTGCTCTCCGCGAGGGTCTTTCTAAGGGAAACTAACCCGTATTTACGCAAGGTTTCCCAAGGTTTGAAGCAAACCATGAAAACTCCGAACGGTTAGGCTGACGGGCGCGATTGGGTTCGAATCCAGCATATCCCGTCTACCAGCTTTAAAAGCAGAACCTCTCGGCCATTGATGAGGCCTGTTGAAAGGGAGTAGATTGCATTTAAACTTTCTTTTTAATATTAAACTTGCATGCACATTCATAATACATTAAGGTAGATAAGCATTCACTTACTGATATTTTAAGTTCTAAATACACAAAAACCTGTAAAAAAGAAAAAGATTAAATAATTTTATATGAAAAAGTTGGAATCCAGAATAACTGGTTACTGAACAAATTCATCCCCATGAAACTTATAAATATTTTTTAATAAAAAAATTGATAACCACGTGAATTCAAATTTTGGCAAATATAGATATCATTCAAAGAAAAACATTTATTCTACTAAATTAATTTAGTACCATAAGATGTCTCAAAAGTATAAACATATTTCTTAAAAAAATTACTAATATATTGTTTCCCGAAAGACATGTAAAACATCAGAAATCAATGTTAAATTGTGAATGTAATTGTTCCAATAGCCTATAAAAATGTACGATATTTTAAATCATTTTTAGCATAAAAAATTATTTTAATCAATGAGATTTTGTAGACAAAATCACCCCACTGTATAAAGTTTGCCCGTTCATCGGTACACCAATTCAACCATTATTATTTGACCTTCAAGCTTCAATAATGTTATTTCCAAAGTTTGATAAGTTGCTTTGAATTTTTCAGATTTTATATAAAATTCAAAAGAAATTCATGATATAATTAATACAAAAGAAAAGGGTGTTGACCCTTATTCATATATAATAATCGGAGAGCAGAGCAAGTTAGAGGGGGTTAAATAGGCCTCAAGTTTTCATAGCTGAAAATAGATGGTTACCATAATATCTAAAGTGAATCATTATCAGATATGAATTGCACCCTGGAAACATCGTGATAAAAATGTTCATTTTAGAAATCATACGTAGACTTAGAATAGGTTCACAAAGAATTACTTTTCATTGGTGAAAGCTGAATACTGTGTTGAATCACAACCAAATTCTAACGAACGTCTGCTTAATTAACAATCATTGTTCGCAGACCACTATTTAAAATTCTACGAGGGCAAGCCAGTAAATAGGTCACAAAAGTCAATAAAAAAAGGGAAACCAAGATACATACTTAAAAGGCATGTTTATTTCTCTATATAATCGTCATTTACGATGGTACATTTGTTCCATCTCTTTATGAGTTTTCTGCTACCTGCTGTATAAAAGTCTTTGGACTGCACTCTCAGCCACCTGTGTACCTCACATTCGACGTCTACATCAGTCGGCTGTAGGCTAAACCATGTGAACACCCTGTTGAAGTTGCTAATGCTGTCTATTGTTGTTCGCCTGTCAGCTCTAACCATTTCCTCAACCTTCCTCACTGTTTCTTCTGTCGCAATCTCAACAGGACGACCACTTCGTTCTTCGTCAACAACTTTTGAACGCCCCTACTCATGTTGTACAACTGTTATCTCATAAATTCGAAATTGACATCTTACAGTTGGACAGTGCTGCTACCTATTGGCATATTTGGAAACAATTTACTACTAACTTCCGACCTCTCATATCGGTTTGTGACCTATTTACTGACTTTCCCTCGTAAATTAAAAAAAAAATACTTTTACATAACTCTATTTCTCTCTCTCTTTTTTTTAGTTGCTACATTATTTATAGGTTAGTGATTATATATTACTTGGGATTTTTAGTGACCGTCCGAAAAAAATTATCCACTTAATCCACTCAATTATCTAAAGCGGATAGTTTTGTTGTTGTTAAAGTGCAAGGCAACGCTCACTGCTTTCTGCTCTAAGTTAGTCAAAATTATTTCTGATACTTTTGGGTTACACAGGCTACACAATTACACTGCAAATAGAAGCGTCTTAAATTTAGACACATATGTGACTGAAAAAGAATTTTAGACACTTAAGTGTCTTAATCTGAAAATTAAGACACTATAGATGTCTTAATTTAAGATACATAAGCGTCTTACTATGACCATGGTGTAAACGAACTGAGAATAATGTCTAAAATATCCGCAAACGTCTTATTTTAAGACACTTCATTGCTTTAAACGTGTCTTAATTTAAGATGTTTTGATTCTTCCGACGCAATAACCACCAGGGGGCACTAGCACTCCCAGTTGCGCATGCGTTTTAGATGTCTTCGTTCGAAGTGGTATACGTTGTAATTCAAACAAAGTTTGTTTTTATGTACGCGTGTATTTTAATTCGTTTTTTGCGAAATGTGAAGTACTGTGATTTTAATTCGTATTAACTTGGAGTATTTATTTATTGAATACATACATCTGACGTGTGTGCTCGACATCAAATGTCTCTTAGAAGCTGTCGTCGATACAAGGGCGGGATAGACACAGAACAGAAGTAGACGGCGGTTGAAGATTACACCCGGAAATTCTACAAAGCGTGTGCAATGGGCTTAGTGTTAACTCGTATCAATTTATATCAATAATATTGTGTTATTCATCTTCGTCCTGTCGAAACTGGCAAAAAAAAGAAACTTTTGTCTGGCGGGTCCTGTTTTTAGGATGAAACATCTCATTCTTTAAATATGGCTAGTCGGATGTATTATGGGATTACCTTTTAAACAGATGAAAGTCTTTCTCCCTCACTGTGGTTGTGGTAGTTTTTAAAATTTCAAATCGAGGAATATTTCTTACCTCTTGCAGCAACTCAAGTAAGTTTCTTTATAGTAGTAAAATTAGTGTATTTTATGATTTTATTTATTGTACTAAACAAAATCCTGCATGAAATTTAATTAGTTTTGAATCTGTTCGCAAAAAACCCCACTAATTCTAGAAGTATATATTTTTAAACTTATGACGTTCTTTTTTATTACGAATTATATATTCAATGTCAGTTCTTAGTTTCAAATGGATAATTTTTATCTCGCAGTAAATGACGGCCACAAGGAAGTAAAGAAAAAAAAAAACTTTGAAAGATGACCTAATGCTTTCTTACTCCCTGGCATAAAACCGCAGATTAAAAAAAGATAAATAAAGTAAATGAGACTGGTCTATTATATGAACCTGCCTGTAAAAATATACATATGTATTTGATTTGCAATCAACTCTAATACTGATTTTTTTATTATTTTTAATAAAAAAGTAATTTGAAATTTATAATGGGAAAAAGTAAAAACCTCTAACTAGATTTCGTATTTAAAATTGTGGTAACTTTATTTATATGCACTTATACGAAAAATACAAAAATGACAGATGTTACTGTATATATTTAAGACGAAAGAAGTTTGGAAATCATAAGTTATTTTTTCCTCATGTTTTTAATATAGAATATGTACTTATTTGTTTTTATTGATAGTTGAATAGCTTTTGTGAGTACCCTCTGATCTACATAAAAACTTGTCCATGTGGAAATATAAATTTTTTAAAAACATAATTTTTAAATAAGTATTTTCATTTTTTTGGGGGGGGGGGGAGGGGGGATTTTGCATGAATTTTTGTAAAGCTGATATCTTAAATCTTGCACTGATTATAATGAAAGTTTTGAACTTTTAGAGTAGGACAAGTTTAAAAACGCAAATATATTTAACAAAATACCAAAGTCATTTTTTCCCCAATGTTATTAAAGTAGAATATTTATTTATTTATTTTCATTATTCATAGTTAAATGGCTGTTGTGATTATCAAGTGATGTATATGTAAAATTGCCTATGTGGCAATATATTTTTTTATATTTTAATTTTTTTGGGGGGTGGGGGGTGGGGGGTGGGATTTTTGCAATTTTCGTACATCTGATATTTTAAATCTTTTTCCACATTCAACCGAGTATAATAAATATTTTGAACTTTTAGAGTAGGACAAGATTATAAAATATATATATATATTTATCTATGTACCTTAAAAGCCCTTAATAGCGAACACTTCGGGACCGCGGAATTTGTCCGATAATTGGAGATGTCTACTTTTTTGAGGTAAAAATATACAAATATGTATGTCTGCTGATTAAAAAAGTATTCGTTAAATAGAGGTGTTCGCTATTCGAGAATCTCCATTAACCTCCACAACGGATACTCCCGAATACCGGACATCTCAATTTAGACAACTATAATGCAGGGTTGCGTTTTTTGCAAAAGTACTTCTTGATTAAAGGAAGTGCAAACTGGGAAGTGTCCCGTCCCCCTACGACTGTAGTGCCCCCAAATTTGATGTGCAATATTTGTAAAGCTTATATTTTAAATCTGTTTCGAAATTGTACTGATTATAATCAATATTTTGAACTTTTAAAGTAAAATAAGGTTAAAAACAAAATAAATTTTAAAAAATCTAATATTTAGATAAATATTTTTTGTTTTTTAATCTTGTTCTACTCCTGAAGTTCACGATATTGATTATAATCAGTACAATGTCGTAAAAGATTTAAATTATCAACGTAACGAAAATTGTATACCAAAACTGAGAGCACCAAAAAAATCAGGCTGTATTTGGGGGGGGGGGGACAGGACCACAGCCAAATATTTTTCCAGGATTCAACGTGGTCAAACATGGCTACGTATGATGCTTACAAAAAAATGGATGCGATTCAGACGTTTGAAGTGTCTGAAATTCAGACGCAAAAAGTGTCTGAAAAAATTCAGACATTTTAAAATGTCTGAAAATTGAACACTCCATTTCAGACACTTAAGTGTCTGAATTTCAGACATTTTAATTTAGAGTGTACGATTTGCCAAGATCATCGGAAAGCTCATCTCGCACCCTTGCTACATAAGTGGCATAACTAAAAAAACTCCGTTTTTCAGAAAATGCGAAAAACTGTTTCCGGGCTGTGTAAGTAAATTTTATTTGATTTAGTGATGTCACTAAGAAGAACCGTGCATATAATATTATAGATTGCCATTCTTGCAGATTTTTTTTAATTTTCAACTAAAAATATCATTTTTTGAGTTGTGCCTCTTTTGTCGCCCAACATAGACTAATGAGTATGTCATCATTTTGTGTTGTGACACTTTTATTGTTTGTTTTCTGGACATGCGACACATCATGAATCAGCTAAACTGCCACAATTCGAAATCATTTGGAAGATCATCCTCATTTGAATCATTAAAAACGTCATAATTCAAAATGACGCATTTTTGAACTCATGTTCAAGTATAAAGGTTAGATCACAACTGAAGATGTGGCACTTTTCTAGAAGGGTCAGTGGCCATCTTACAAACTTAAAAAACGACAAAACTTCTATCTGGTGACTAGATTTTCAATGCACTATCTGGCACTTTACATGGTTGGTAGAGGCGCAAAAACCAAGCCGAATGGTAGCCATAAATCAAAAAAGCCAATTTTTGAGTTATGACACTTTTGTAGCAAGGGTGCGATATGTCATAAATTCGTCATGCATGACTACAAATGAGCCATATGTGTCTCTAAATTTTATGTTCATCATTTATTATTATATTGTCATGTATGCTTTATAATGTGGCGATTCATCCTCGGAGGCTGCTATAACCCAAAAGTACCCTATTTTGTTTTACGATAAGTACCCAGTTACAAATCCTATGATACGACTGAAGATGCCTTGATACGCATTGAATGATATTCAACTTCTTTTATTTAAACCGATACAAAATTGTTCTGCTAAGTACCAAGACATAGCAGAAGTATCGCAGATAACGTGACAAAGTTTAACATCGAGTAATCGTTTTATATATTTTTAATGGTTACCTTGGTATAATTCAACAAAGCTTTTACTTAACTCACTGAAGTAAACGCTTTCACTTAACTCATCCTTTTAGTAGAAATGGGCAAAAATACGCAGTGCGGAGCTTTGCCCCATCACTGCAGTTTTCCACCCCCAATCAATGGAGCAAAGACACGCAGAGCAGTGTTTTTAAAAAATTGCAATTTCTTGCAAAATTGTAATTTGACAGAATCTAGACTGATGGTGATATTGGATGAGGTTCTAATATGCCATTTTAATCAGCCATCAGATAAATTTAGACCAATGTGTTCATTCAAAATCAAAATTTATGGAAAGTGCGTGCTCTTGCCCCCACCTACCCTAGCATACAAAAATAATGCACAACTTTATCTTTTAAAGCTAAATCTGTAATTAATGACTTTAAAATAAATGTGTGGAGAATCCGTAAATTCATGATTTCCTTTGAGCTTCAAACTGTGTATGTCCGTCTCTACTTGAAGTAGTGTATTGCAATGAGTCAGATAGCCCTATTTTACTCGAACCTAACCCTTGGTTCGGATCTAGTTGCCGCTAATTTTTCTTCGTTGTGAATCTGGTTATTTATTAATGTTTCGATACCAGCTGGATTTCGGGTTAGACTTTAATTCTTGTCGGACTGGATTGGGTTAACCCCATTTTTCAAATGTGCAAACTATTCTTTCGGATGCAAAATTCACACATTTTAATATGAATGAGTATATAGGGGTAAGTAGGGTAATCCTGCTCAGAAGGGTAATCCCGCTCACCAAATATATCTAAACAGAATAGAATTGAAAACGTGCGATCGGTACCGGCACCTAGCGAACTTCATCCTAAGTTCCCAGTAAGGATTTAGTGCCCGTCGGGAGGAAAGTATTTTTGTGTCCTCATGTTATTAGTTTGAAGTTGTTTTATTATAAAATTCTACAACACCTAACTTGAAGGTAAGTGTACACTCTTATTATCCAATATTAATTTACTCATTATGTCTACAAAATATATACATTTAGCTGTACTTTCATGCTTTTATTTATTTTTGTAGTGCGTTGTTACGCCAATTATGATGCAATAAAACCCAACATGGCGATAACGGGTAATGGCGCTCGCGTGGAATTCCAGAAGAAGTGTCGCAAGTGGGAACTTTTTTTAAATTCAAATTTGTTGATTGACACCACTTTTTTAAAATGGTAAAATTTCCCTGTTTTTGCCTTTATTAATATGTCATTAAACAAGGAAAATTTTACGATTTCAAAAAAGTGGTGAAAATCAAAAAACCTAAATATAAAAAAAGTAGCCCATTATATGTCTAATACAATATGTGTGCACAATATGTGTAAAGTGGTTGCAAAAAGTCTCCAGTGGTGTGACCAGCCCACACAACTACATATGTGACTTTTGTCTTACTTAAATGTTGTATTCAAATTCTGAGCGCAATTACCCTACCATGTCGGGCATTACCGCTCAATCGATGGCCATTTAAATAAAACGATAAAAAAAATTCCTAAAACTTTTATGAAAATTAGTTGATTGTAAACTGTTCCTTATGCTTTGGAGTTATACTTCGTTAATAAATTATCGATTTTTTTTTGTCTAAATTTGACTAGCTATTCATGTTTTCCCTTAAGTGAGCGCCATTCCCCTACTTTCCCTATACACTTATTTTTAATATAAAAGACATAATTGTAGATTATTTTTTCATAATTGTATTAAAATATAGCTTCTGTTTCTTCCTTTTTGGTTTTGATGTCTGTTTCGTGTGAGGTTTTGGGTCAACGGAAGTTATTTTTTCCGGTTCGGGTCGGTTCTCGGATTGACTTCAAATAGAATTCTTCAGTCTGGGTCGAGTATAACCATATCTGTGCCGTACTCTGCCCTCCTGAGACATTTTAGTGAAACCTGACTGTCACCTAGTAATATAAAAAATGTTTTATTATAGCATACAAAAATTCAATTAAAATTAATTAAATCCCTATCAAATTATTGAAAAATAAATCCACTAGTATTTTTATATAAATAATACAAAATACGCACAATATAAGGGGAAATTGTTTCATACAAATCTGCATAATGAAGATTTATATAGTAGAATATGTAAGTGTAGATGCTTAAAATATATTTTGGAAGATGTCCAAAATACATATCTAAGCTCTTTCGTTAATTAATGCATTTCTTATTGTTAAAAGCAAATATTTTCTACAAAACTGTTCTAGTATTGTTAAAAGACAGGAAACTGGTTTATAACTATTTTAGCTTCTTTCAATTTAATTAAAAAGCTCTTTCTCATTTTGTGCTATTTGAGAAAAGGTTAATAAGAAAATAGTTCAGTTCTCGGCTATTTTTGTGTATCCAACGCCTTAGTTGCGTGACAAAGCCAAAGATTAAGGTGGGGTCAGTTATCATAATTTACTGATACGACATGGAGTAAATAATTTACGGGACAGAAAGGAATTATTTTATATTTAACTTATATTCTTTTCTTTGAAAGTTTCTTTCAACTCTTCAATGCCTTTAAAAAAAGCAGTCGTTAATTTTTTTAGTTCGTGTAAAGTCTACTTTGTGAGTATGTGAAAACTTCCTGTACTGAAATCTTAGTCCATAATGTTCTTTCTACGTGTAAAGTGAAAGGTTAAATTGTTTCTTTTCTTTAAATTGGTATTTATGTGTAATATTTAACGTGCTTTACAAAGTTAGCATTAAAAATATATATATATATATATATATTTTTTTTTTAAATACATCATATTTCTTCCTTAGCGCATTGTATGCGGAAAACGTAAAAATATATTTATTGTTTGATTATAAAAATTATTGTTGGAACCGAAAAATCTGTAATGAAGAAAACAAGATGCAATCCAAGTGTACTTGATCTCGATTGATTGTAAGCAGGTTTCAATTTATAGTGACATTTGTAGGTATAAATTGTGGGCTCATTTTCCAAAAATATATTAAGAGTAAGAGCCTTGGACTAGAGGTCTGCACGAGCCGAGATTTCCAGGCCCGGGTCCGGCCCGGTAGAAAAGTTAAAAGTTCGGCCCGAGCCCGCCCCGTAGAAAAAAAATTATTGGCCCGGTCCGGAAAAAGTTAAAATCTCGGCCCGAGCCCGGCCCGGCCTGGCCCGAGTGAATTGCTACAAAAATTGATATTTACGTCGATTTGGTTAAAAATTTTACTCTTTCGAGGAGTTCTGGCCATAAATATTTATCTTAACTTTTTTTTTCATGTTTCTAAACTTCATTTTTATGTAAGTGCCGCAGGCTGCGATATCTATTTTTTTTTTAATGTATCGCTATTTCTTCTATGTAAATGTTTCAGTTATCATTAATATTGTTAATCCATATTCCATGCATTGAATTGTTAAAAATCTGAAAAATGCTATACAGTAAAATCTTCTAAGACTCAATACAAAGAAAAGAAAAATAAAATGCGCTATAGACAAGTTCCCTTCTTAGCAAATGTAAATGTATTATATATTCTTTTCTTACGTATTAGTATATTAATTTTACATGTATCAACACGTTTTTTCAGTTTAAAACAGGATTCCGTCATAGGGAGGTTCCTTTTCACGCATTTTACTATATTTTAATTTAGCTATATATTAATTAGTGTAGAAATTTACTATTCTTTAAAAAGAATAATTGTTAATGTTTAATTGTATAATACTGGAGATTCAAAAGTGTATGCATATTTTTCAAAAATCTTTGGGGCAGGCTTAATTTTACTGACCTTTGAACGGACAGGTCACGCCGAGACAATGATTTTCATACGGGCTGGCTCAAAACTAGGACTGAAAATTTTGGGCCGTGAAGACTAGAAAAGAAACCAGTTCCGGCTCTGTACAGAAAAATAAGTTAGACCCGACCCGAGCTTTCAGAGAAAAGAATGGCCCTGGCCCGGCCCGAGTGCCGCAAATGAAAATAGGCCCGGCCTGCGGGCTCGGGCTTCGGGCCAGCCCGTGCAGATCTCTACCTTGGACCATTTTCAAAAAATTTATTGTAAGTTGGGTAAAATAAGGTTTCAGGTGTTCGTCACCGAAAGGTGCTGGTAACTATAATTTCTAAGGTAAGCATTATCAAAGTATGCTTTTTACCAAAAGTGACGGCAGGGCATTGCAAGGAGGGGGGGGGGGGGGGGGGGGGGGGAACATGCTCGTCTCGAGTTTGAAATTTTATTCTTTTTTTTTTAATTAAAATAAAACATCGGCGTCATTATAATATTGCCTCGGCTTATCAGAAAATTCCACCAAAGAAATTTTTCCCTACCCCAGCCTGGATGTTCTCTACCGTCTCTGATACTTTTTCATGCTATTGATCTTTAATAATAATTTAAGTACCGGGGCCGTTTTAAAACATAATATTAATATCTGGACTAGTAATAAAGCGCTGGAATCGCACTAAATACATTTTTGAAAAGTCTCTTTAAAAAACCTTTGACATAATAACAACATTAATTTAGTAGAAATGAAATATACCATAAAATAGGTTGAAAAATACAATATATATATATATATATATATATATATATATATATATATATATATAAGGAAACCGGTAAACGCTATAAAGTATAATAAATATGTGCGTGAAAGGCACCGTCTTATTCTGCTATTTTGTCCTACGAAGAACAAAGAAATGGAATAAGAAAGTTATTATATGCTTTCTGAATTATTCACTTTTTAATTCCATTTAGTATATTTAAAAAACTAGTGGTAACAAGTAAACTCAGTAGCTTAGTGGTCAGTGGACCACGCTACCTGCTGCAAGTCCACAGTTTGACTACGGAATAGACAATGTTCACTCAATTTTTCATCCCTTCCGGTTGATAAAATGAGTATCAAGCTTGATTAGGAACTAAACACTGAGGGTCTAGCGGTAAACTGACCGCCTGACCGGGGCATATGCTCTACAGCACCGCAGGGCTCATGGTCAAGAAAACAGAGCTGTAGACCATGATGAGCTTTAATAATGGATTGTATTAGAGGTCGGCCCGAGGCCCGTACCCGGTCCGGCTCGCGGGCCGGCAAAGTGAAGGCGATTTTTCAAACGGGCCGAGCCGGCAGAATTAGAACAATTTTTTCAACGCGCCAGGCCGACAAAACAAAATTAAGCGGTCCTACCGGCCTGCTATAAAAACTTAATCGGAGCCGATAAAATATGAGCCATTTTCAATAAAGATGACTCGAGAACAAGTATAAATGTGCGTCACGAGCCGATGCCAGTTTGACAACATCAATATAGAAATGTAACATATCCAGCATAGAGATCAATCAGCATTGGATTGTTAAATTGTGTCTGAGCCCGGGCTGTTTTTTTTTCAGCAGACTCGTGCAGGGCCGAGATCAGGCTTGCGTTTTTTTCTACATAGTCGAATAAGACCAGAAGTGGACTTTATTGATGTTAGGATGTGTAGTGAAGGCGATATGTCTTGTAAAAATATTAATAGTGATAACGAACTTCTGTCAACGGAATCTTCGGAAATAAACATTAAGGTGGTTCTCAAATTCACTGCTCAACAATGAGAAATTTTCTGACACATTTTCTGACTCATTTTTAACTGTAAAAGCATAAAATTGACAGGCCTAGGGGTATTGAAGGTATTTGGAATCTAACGGCGTTTTCCATTTTTATAAATAAATTAATTATCAAGATATAAGATATTCTTGTCACGTGACTGCAGGATTTTCTCCTTTCCCATGCTACCGCTTCTGAAATTTCGATTCAAAACTTTAACTTTGACAATATTTTTTCAAAGATATATTGCATTTATCAAAAAATGGATAACGCTATTCGATTACATACAGTGCGGCGCAAAAGTTTATGCACAAGCTAAATATTTTTATAAAATGAAAAATATACATCGGAATGCTTTGAAATTTTTACTATATCTAAACAATTGGATTACAAATTCATGTTTCGAATTCGAAAACAATTCATTATAAGGAAAATAATAAATTATAAAAAAATGAAAATTGTGATGTCGCAAAAGTTTATGCACAAAAGCGAAATATATACATTTCACAAGGCACAAAAGTCCTTTAGTAGTCTATGGTGCTTCCATTGCACCTGATGAGATCGAATACTCGATTTTCCATTGATAACACGAGAGTATGGAAGGTTTTGGGAACGAGTTTGTACCACGCTTCCTCGATCGCTGATTTGAGCTTTTGCACTGGGTAATACAGCTTCTCATCTTGTACCCGTCACGTGAAAGGATTCCCCAAATGTTCTCTATAGTATTGAGATCTGGGCTGAGTGCTGATCAGTACATCACACTGATATTCTGAGATCTAAGCCAATCTTTTGTGCAACTGCAACGGTAAGTGAGTATTAATGCGTTGTCTTGCTGAAAGGTCCTGTTGGGACCACCTAGGAGTTCTCCAAACGGTCACAAATGTTCCATCAGAGTTTCCTGATACTTTTGTGAATTTTGTCTGCTATTTAGGAAGCAAAGAGACGTTTGTACATTACAGCCAAAAGCGTTCCATACCATGAGCGAATCACCACGTTGTTGCCTGCTGAATATACTCTTCGGATCTTTCCACAAGGCCCGCCAAAAGAATGAGAAGCCATTTGGACCATCCAAATTCCATTTTTTTTTTCATCAGAGAAAATAACACTAATCCATTCGTCACGATAATACATGTGCTGTTTTGCTCATTGAAGTCTTGCTTGTTTGTGACACTGTTTCAGAAAACGCTTACGAGATAATTTTTGTTTTTCAATGAATCCTGATTCTGTTATTCATCTGCATATGATGTTATGTGATATTTTTGAGCCAAGTCGATTTTTTATCTCATTAAGAGACAAATAGCTAGTTAAAGCCAATCTTTTAATTCTTCTATCCTCACAAAATGTGGTTTTACTCGACGTTTCTGAGCAATATACATTTTTGAATTGTTGTCCACGTTGCAAAACACTATAAACACCACGTTTAGACCGATTTAAAATAAGCGAAATTTGCAAAAAATATTTACCTTCAACTTTCAGCTTCCAAACTTCTACAACTTCTTCAGGCGAGAACGGCAGAGATTTCGACATTTTGAAATAACTCGTACAGCGATCTCTACACTTTATACTCTAGGAAAAAAGTCTCGCCAATCCTCCACCAAATATGTTTAAGGAGATATTTACATAAAATCTCATTTGTGCATAAACTTTTGCGACATCACAAAAACTGTTTTCTTGCAATTTCTGATTTTCGTAACTATGATTTTTTTCGAAACGTGAGATATATATTTATGATCATAGTATTCACATACACTGGATATTTGAAAGCATTCCGTTGTGTAATTTTATTTTTATTAAAATATTTGCTTTGTTCTTAAACTTTTGTGCCGCACTGTAGTTTCTGAATAAGAACACCTGCCTATCTTATGCGTTTCCGAAAAGAAATGAATTCAGAAATGTATCAAAAAGTAGCTCTTTTGGATTTGAGAAAAGCCCTATTAAATGGTAGAGAAATATTTTTACAAATCTGCTTTTTATTATACCGCTTCAAAAATTATGTTTTTAACCCTCCGTTTTTTTTCTTTTATTCTAAACTACATTAATTTTTTAATGAATCCTTATTTGAATGTTGAAACCTCTAAGACTAACAAGGAAGGTCTCCATACGGGCATAGTCAGAAAAATCTGAAAAAAATACAGAGTGTTCTTCCAATATGGATATATATGTTTATAAAAAAAAAATTGGCGGAATCTCGATAGAACGTTCGTAAAAAAATAATGAAAATTTCGTTTATTTGGCGATTTATCATCGGTTGGCGATTAAATGAAATTTCGAAAAATGCCTTTTTATGTCGAATACTCTTTAAGATAAAAATGTTTCATATTGAACTTATTTACATTAAATTTATTTAAACAACTTTAGTTTTGTCATTTTTACTTTGATTTAACTATAGTTTTGTCATATATATATATATATAATTATTTATAATGAAAGTTAAATATCAAATTTTATGAATTAAAACAAAATTAAATAAATTAAACTTGTTTCAATATCTCAAAATTAAGTCCAATTGAGCACTGTCGATTCACTTTTGTTGCTATGGAAACGAAGAATTCTTTGATATTGAAATAAATAACTGGTAAATGAATCTTGCCTTTACTTTGGAATACGCTTAAATATATGACGGTATTTTTTATATATGAAATTGTTTTTAAAGTAATTAAATTAAATAACAAGCAACATAAATATGTAATACAAAAAAATGTATTTATTAAACCTCTCATTGTTTGTCTTTAAATTCATCAAATACTTTTTACACACATTCTAAAAAGCAATTAACAAACAATTTTCAGATGCATTAAAATCGTTTGCTTTTGGCGAGGAAAAGTACTGCTCGCCAAATCGCATGGCGCTTTCGTCTTTTCGCGCCAAGTACTCGAAAGTATTTTATTTTTTTACAGTCTTTCTACTGTAATTCCGCCGCTAAATTTGACTGATCCTTTATTACATGCATAAGTAGTTTAATTGGTATTTTTTTTCAAAATATTTTGAGTATGCCCAGTAAGGAGACCTTCCTTGTAAGTAATCATTAATGTTACCATTCTATATTTTCTGTCTTGCGAACACATGGTAATTTTAAAATATACTGTAAAATTATCCCATAAATCGATCACTACATGTAATATTGTTTCATGATTTTTCACCATACAAAATCAGGGCGCGCTATGACAATTATAAGGAGTTACGAACGTTTTAAAATTTTCAATCCTCACCATAGGGGAGGGGGGGGGGGGTCTTTAAAGGTTTTAAAAGAATGCCGATATTTTTTCAAACGCACTTGAGATTTATCAGGGAGCTAATGTCATCTATTGGCAATGTTGAAAAACATTTTTTCATCACGGTTAGGGTGTAAGTGCGCTGCAGTTCACAAAATTGCAGACTGTTGCACAATTTGTCCTTAAAAAAGAAGAAAAAAAAGCTCACTCCAGATACAAATAAAAAACGTTTTCCTGAAAAGGTTAGGCTTCATTTTGAAAATAATTTTGAAAATATAAAAGCATGGTTTAAAGTTATTAAAGAGACTGGAAAGGCTTGAAATGACGAAAAAATGTATTTATTATTATTTTGATAATATTTGAACCTTTAAGAATACTGTACCTGTTGGTTCGATAAAGAAATTTCTGAAATACAGGTGTACTAGCCATAAATGTTTAGCCACGGAGACCGGCATAACTGCGAAGGCAAGGTTTTAAACTCAAAGATCCCGAAATACTGTTTCTCAGTGGTTTTACCACAATAATTTTTGGATAAATAAAAAAAAAATTTTTTTTTACAAATTATACCTGAAAACATTTAAAAAAAAGCTTCAAGTTATAATAACAAAAAAAACATAAGTTTTTATGGATTTTAATTTTTAATTTTATATTTCATTTTTTTACAATTTTTTGTTTGTTTTTCAAGTATAATTGAGAGACAATGTAAAAAGAAGTACAAAAAAGAAATAACGTCTCAAAAATATAGAAACTAGATTTCAAAATCGTGGGAAAACGAGTTTTCCAAGAATAATTTTGTTGGTTGATCAATTTAAAAAGTATTTCTTTAAAATTTATTTCTATAAAACATAAATACATCTAAAATGAAGCAATAGCCTAAATTAATAACAGGGTCCTATTACACACTCAAACTTCAGTCAATTTTCGTCATTTCAAACCCTTCTTGTCCACTGAATATCACCTCTACTATAAATATCTCTTGAATGATATATTTTTGTTCTGCACGGGTCGAAAATTCCATTCCCGGGTCCGGCCCATTCAAAAATCAGTGAAATCAGACCCAACCTGACACTACCCGACTCAATTTCTACAAAAAATTCTTATTTTCCTTAACATGCAATTGAGATTATTTTAATGAATGTTGCATACATATTTATAGGAAATTTTTACAGTATATTTCAGATATACAATGTTTCCGTAAAGTCATGGTGCACTTTTGACCGATCACATGAAATCAACGAAACCAGATGGAAATGTGAAATCTTCACTGGTATGAAACTTGGAGAGTTTTTCTTTTATTTGGTGCAGTTCGATGTGGCCTCCATTTGAAACAGACAATCACAGGAGTTATTCACTCTGTTACACCAGGCGTCCTTAGCTGTGCGGGGGAAGAACTTGAATGTCATTTAGATATGTGTAGGGCAACAAATGGAGGCCACATCGAACTGCACTGAACAGGTATGAAACTTGGAAAGTTTTTCTTTTATTTGGTGAAGATTTCACATTTCCATCTTGTTTCGTTGATTTGACCGGTCAAAAGTGCACCATGGCTTTACGGACACACTGTATGTTCGCAAGCCATAGAATACAGAATAGAAACATTAATGATCACTTACAAGGAGGGGGACCAACCTTGTTAATCACAGATTTTGATTATTTTAATATATGTTGTAGGGTAGAGACCCCTTAGTGTCAGGTTTAACGGATTTTATCCAACGCTCCTTAGTTCTTGAGAAACCGGGAGGTCTAGTAATAGTACACAACTTAAATACTTACTTTGCAACAGCAGCGACAGGTTGGTCGTAGCTCAGTTGGTACGGCGTTCGCTGGCTGATCTACGGGCCCGGGTTCGGTACCCGAGCGCGCTATATTTGCTTTTCTCATTTTTTGTTTTATAAATTTACTTGTAATTATAATTTAATAATTTAAATTACAAATTTTAATATCCTACATTAATTATAATGTTAACCAACTTAAATTTATCATTTTTTATTTTTAAACTATTATTTCTCATCCTTTAAAAAGTTTTAAGAAGAAATTGGATCTATTATTGAATGATAAAATTCCAAAATCGTGACAAAATATCTTGTGGTGTCATCTAGTTATGATAAAATAAAAGAATATTCAAATAAAATAAAAATAAAAGCAGAAAGAAGATAAAGGTGAAAGCAAAATAATTGAAAGCGCAAGCATACGTATTACAAATTTAAAAATCTTTAATATGCAAAAAATCGGTTGTAATTTAATTCTGATGCTAATTTTTAATATAATTATGCTTGTTACTTTAAAGACAAAATAATTGTATTATCGCATTGACTTCGTTTGTTAAAGCAATGTGTAAATGATGTTTCTTTAAAATTACGAATTGGCACAATTGCTCAATATCATTGCATCGATAAAGAATATATGAAATACATTTTAAAAGTGATTTTTAAAAAATTAACAGTTTTATGATGTTTTAAACAACTTTTTAGTTAAAAGTAAAAAATTAAATAGGTCAAAATTATAATTGATATACAATATTATAAATTTTAATTGGCAATGAGATTGTTAATTATACTTACAAGTATATTTATAAAACAAAAAAATGAGAAAAATAAATGTAACGCATTCAGGTATCGAACCGGGGCCCGTGGATCAACCGGCAAACGCCAAACCAACTGAGCTACGTCCAACCTACCATTGCGGTTGCAAAGTAAGTATTTAAGTTGTGTACTATTATTAGACACCCCCCCCCCTCCGGTTTCTCAAGAACCAAGGAGCGTTGGATAAAATCCGTTGAACCTGACACTAAGGGGTCTCTACCCTACAACATATATTAAAATAATCAAAATCTGTGATTAACAAGGTTGGCCCTTGTTAGACTCTTAGACTAAAATAATAATTTAATAAAATTAATGTAGTTTAGAATAAAATAAAAAAGGATGGTTCAAAACAACACAAGTTTTGAAGTTGTATAATAAAAAAAGTAGGTTTTTTAAAATTATTTCTTTGTAATTTATTTAAAAAAAATTTCCAAAGATTCCGTTAACAGAAGTTTATTATCGCTCATAGTAATTTTACAAAACAAATTTCTTGTCCAGTTCAGTTCCGACCCGGTATGAGCATGTAGAACAAAAGTTAAGAATGATGACGACCTGAACCGAGTCTGCTGAAAAAATTAAGTTCGGGCTCAAATACGATGTAACTGCCCGATGCCGATCTCTACGCTGGGCATGTTATCTATCTGTATTGATGTTGTCATGCTAGCATCTGCTCCTGCAGAGCATTAATTCTTATTCTCGTCCCAGTCACGTCCATTGAAAATTGTTCGTAATTTATTATCTTAGTTGGTAGCTTCAAAATTTGTTACATCGGGTTAGTTGGCCCACTTAATTGTTTTATTAGTTCGGCTGGCCGGTTTGAAAATTTGCGTTCGTTTTGCCGGGCCAAGCCAGGTACAGACCCGTGCAGACCTCTAATTAGGTGTCCCAAATTTTCAAATGGTAAACTCCAAGTACAACATACATATACGTTTTTACTCCTCATGCAAGAAAGTATGAAAACGTGCGCATATGTACGGGCATACTCCCTGGGTCACAGAAATAAAAAAAAACGTATGCACAGGGTGGCTACTAAAGTCCTGCCCACGTCTATTAACTTCAGAACAGCCACAGCTATAGTCATAAACATGGTGTCCAGGTATAGTACAATGGCTATGCGCAATTCAGCAAGACCAAGCCCTACCTATCGGCAAAATACGCAGTTATCATTTTTATCGCATAAACGGTACGATACACAGGAAAAAAAAAACAATTACAAAGTTGTAGAGTGTCTTCTCATTAATATGGAATGATTTTTGCATTTAAAATAAACTTTACCAGAAGCCCTGAAATATAATATTTTTATACTGAATCATCAGCTTCTACTAACTGCTTGCACAAATGGGGCATTATAAGATAGATCCACATTTACGAACAAACTAGCACATGCGAGCAAGATACAATTTATTTTAATGAAAAAATCAAGTTAAGTATGCTCAGTGTCCATCATTCGGAACACATGAAGAATGCACGATGCATTGCTGCCGATGATGGACATTGGCGGACGCATTGCTGCCTTCTGCAACTTTTGACTTTTTTCCAGTATATCGTATTGTCTTCGAGATAGGAACACTAATTCCACAGTCTGTTGCTAGATGGTGCTGTTTACTGTGTTATAAAATAGCCCATAGACACTTTACTATCTATTGACATCACGTTTATGACTATATCTGATGCCTTTCTGAAGTTTTTGGGGTGGAGAAGGCTGTAGCCCTGTATACTAGCGCAACACTGTTTCCTTAAGGGTCCTGTCCCTGCCGGCGAAGACATTCACGAGCTAATGCTAATCCTATGGGGAGGGATTTTTCTAATATCTCGTTTGCATTTCGACATTTTTAAATAATTTATTTTGCATTGGATAGCCGAGGTCCGTCTCTACAGCGCACCTTGGTTACTTTTTCGATTTTGGTTGCAGATATTTTTTAGAATGACACTTTCATTTTCAGAACCGGTTTTGAAAATGAAAGTAACTTTATTAAAAATATCTACGACCAAAATCTAAAAAGTAACCAAGGTGCGCTGTAGAGACGGACCTCGGCTATCCAATGCAAAAAAAATTATTTTAAAATGTCGAAATGCAAACGAGATATTAGAAAAATCCCTCCCCATAGGATTAGCATTAGCTCGTGAGTGTCTTCGCCGGCAGTGACAGGACCCTTAAATACAAACTTGCTACTTTCCAACACATCCACATACGCGAGCATTTCAAGGTACGTTTATATGCTTTTTTTCAAAAATCTCCGACGAAAGTCGTAAATCACTTCCCTTGCCTTTCTTTTCGAAATTTTCTGTGGTCATCAACAAAAGATAAAGGCGGAGATGGACATTTCAACGACGTCTCATCTGACCCCACCCCCACCCCCGATCTCTAGACTTCCGACAGAAATCATAAAACATGAAAGGAGCGCCTTACCGCATCAAACGTTGCGTTGCGACGAAAATAAAAGTAATCTTATCGATGCTTTAGTCTATAGTAGTTAGTTAAGGCGCAAGTCATTAGGTACTGGATTAGAATTCTAATTCAGGTATTGATAATTGTACTGGGTTGGATTCTACTTTAAGATGAGGTGAAAGTCTGTTTAGTTCTGATATGTAAAGATGATCGCAACACCCAAATAAACCTTCACGAAATCATTTTTATTCGAAAACGTATGAAACTTGCAGATATTCTTACTAATAAAAAATAGAATTGAAATGGACAGACGATTTATTTAGTGCCGGAATCTCCGAAATTTTATAAAATTCAAAGTATCATAACTTGGTGAATTTTGGTTATAGAACAATGAAATACTATATTGAACTTGTCAGAGCATGGTAAAATCTTTCTAAATATAACTCATAGAATTAGAATCTAGGGACTGTGTAAGTATTTAAAAAGTGTAACTTCTTGAAAATTAACGGCGGGATTATTTCATCCTCATAATCTTAATTCCTACTTTATTTTAAACACTTTTGCAATTTACCTTGCTTATGTATTTCCAACAGGTAAAAATTAAAAAGCGTTTAAATCTTTTTTGGGCGTCCTTAGGGTAATTTTTGTTAAAGTTCCAGTTGAATATCTTGAAAATTCAGAAAGATGTCAGCAGTTTAGTTAGATGCAGTTTAGTTATTTTTAAAAATAAGCTGGAATATGGGATTATTCATAAGCTTCAATTTATGAGATACAGTGAACCAAAAAAAAAAAAAAAGGACAACAGCTTCTATTGATTTCATTGTTTAATTATTTTGCTCTATGTTACTCTTTAAAAGTAAAAGTTTATTTGAAATAATAACAATTTAAGATGATTTACACAGTTTTATTTTCCTTTAATAAAACTTATATCTAAATTATAAGTTTATAAAACGTGGTGATGATATAACATTCAGCACCAAATAAAAACTTTGGACACAATGTGCCAAGAAAACACTTTTAAATTTAAAACAAAACTATCTAATATTTCGTGTGATGTCCCTTTGCTGCTATTATAGCTTGTAGCCTCTTATTCATCTTCTAGTAATTGTTCTCCATATAAGCCCACAAATCTCACCCTTGCTACAAAAGTATCACAAATCAAAAATTGGCTTTTTTGAGTTATGGCTGCCATTCGGCTTGGTTTTTGCGCCTCTACCAACCATGTAAGGTGCCAGACAGTGCATTGAAAATCTAGTCACGAGATAGAAGTTGTGTCATTTTTTAAGTTTGTAAGATGACCACTGACCCTTCTAGAAAAGTGCCACATCTTCAGTTGTGATCTAACCTTTATACGTGAACATAAGTTTAGAAATGCGTCATTTTGAGTTATACGTTTTTAATGATTCAAATGAGGATGATCTTCCAAATGATTTCGAATTGTGGCAGTTTAGCCGATTCATGATGTGCCGCATGTCCAGAAAACAAACAACAAAACTGTCAAAACACAAAATGATGACATACTCATTAGTCTATGTTGGGTGACAAACGAGGCACAACTCAAAAAAATGATATTTTTAGTTGAAAATTAAAAAAAAATCTGCAAAGAATGGCAATCTGTATTATTATTATATGCACGGTTCTTCTTAGTGACATCACTAAATAAAATGAAATTTACCTACACAGCCCGGAAACAGTTTTTCGCATTTTCTGAAAAACGGAGTTTTTTGAGTTATGCCAGTTTTGTTGCAAGGGTGCGAAATTATCTATAGGATTTAGATCCGGACTTTGGGGAGGCTGGGGTAGCACTTTTTCACTTTGTATAATAACTATTCCTTTACAACATGAGTGCCAATGCTTAGGATCATTGTCTTGGACCAAAGAATAATTTCCATTTAAATTTAATTTTGAAGCTTTTTCTGGTAAATTTCCTTTTAGAATGTTCAAATGCATCATTTTGTTCATTATACCTTCAATGAACACTAGATTTCCAACACCACTAGCTCCCATTGAACCCCATACTATAACGCATCCGCCCACATGTTTTACAGTCACATTTATATTTGCTGATTTTAGTGCTATTCTTTCCCTTTGCCATACAAAATGTCGACTATCAGATCCAAACAAATTAAATTTCGACTCATCTGTAAAAATAACAGAGTTCCAGAATTCTTGTAGCTTTCCAACATATTATTCAGCATATTCAAGATTTTTTTACATTTCTGAGAGACAAATATGGCTTTTTTGTGGTATGTATGCTCTATATAAAGTGGCTCCCAAAAGTGTTCGTAAAGAAATTTATAGTAAAAGGGCGTTTCCCTAGAATTGAATTCAAATATTAAGTCCAATATTTTTCCACATCAACTTTATGTTATCCTAAATAATGCTTAACATTTGTTTTTATTATTGACGGATTTTCTTTTTATATAAAAATGAAAACGGAAGGAGGCAGAGAAAGAACACGCTACAAAAGTCTTCGTACACTGAAACATTTTCGGATAAATTCATAATTAAAATTATCGTCTGACGTATTATGTTTATTTTTGCATTGTGGGGACATTTTAGAAATCGTTTGGCTTTAATTTTTGCTTGCTTTCTCCGTAATATTCTATTATTTAAATATGGCTTGTAGTCGTAAGAAACAACTAACATCATTCAAAAATTGATTACCTTTCATCATAATAGTAGTGGTAAATCAGTTCGGAATATTGCTAAATTAGTTAATTTAACCCTTTCTATATTGCACTATGTCACTATGTGATAATACGTTTTAAAGAAGAGAATCGGATCGAAAACAGGGAAAGAAAAGGTCGTCCATCAACGTTAACGTAATCAGAGATTTATAATTAGAAAAATTGAAAAAAAAAAATCCACGTAAAAGTTGCTCCAGAAATTAATGAAAAACGTTCTACTTCAATTTCACATGAAACTATTCGACGAGTGCTGATATCAACTGGATTACTTGGGCGTTCTGCTCATAGAAATTTTTTTGTTAATGAGAAAAACAGAAAGCTTAGGCTTTCCTTCGCAAAATCAATGATCAATAAACCTTAATCGTATTGAAATAATGTCTTATTTGCAGATGAAAGTAAATTTAAAATGTTTGGTCCCGATAGGCGTGTATGGATAAGAAAAAATGGAGAACTTAATCCGACGAACTTAGTTGGAACAGTTAAGCATGGCGGTGGAGGTGTCCTTGTGTGGGGGCGCATGGCAGCATTAGGACTAGGTAATTTGATATTTATTGATGGCATAATGAATCATGAACTTTATTTAAATGTTTTAAAATACAATTTAAAATTATCAGCCCAAAATTTGGGTATTGGAAAGAATTTTTTTTTTTTTTTTATCAAGATAATGATTCTAAGCACATGACTCTCAACGTGTGCCTCTGGTGTCTCTATAATTGTACATAAATTCTGAAAACACCATTACAATCACTAGATTAAAACCCAATAGATCATATTTGGAAAGAAATGGAGGTTAGAGTACGAAGACACGGCATTAAAACGAAAAGCGAACTAAAAACAGTTATGATCGATGGATGGAGGACCATTGATGCAGAAATTACAAAAAAAAAAAAAAAAAAAAAAAAACCTAGTGAAATCTATCCCTAGACGTTTGAAAACTATTGTTTATACAAAAGGATTAAGTACTAATTTAACGAAATATTACAGTATTTACTATTGTAATGATTTAATTTTGTTCTAATGTAATGTAAAGATTTTTTTGAAAGTGTATGAGGACTTTTCTGGGGTATTTTTTTTTGTTTCTTTTTGGTTACTGATTTTTTAAAAATAACGTTTTACTATGTTTTTAAAATATTTTACGTAGTTTTGTTAAGAATAAGTTGTAGTTCTTATTATTAAATACTCTTACTGAAATATTAATTTTAATTAATGAATAGAACAAAATTTCATTGAAATTCGTAAGTGTTCGAACATTTTTGGGAGCCACTGTATAATCTTTGGAATGTAAAAAAATTCTTATTGTCTGTGGATGCACGTTCACTATAGATACCTCCTTTAACTCTCTGGCTATCTTTACTGCAGAAATCTTAGGATTCTCTTTCACAAATCTCACAATCCGTCGTTCTGTTTGAGATGAGGAAATCTTTTTGGGCCTACCATTTCCACTAGGTCTTTGCAAAAACCTGTACTTTTTCTATGTATTTATTATACATAATGCACTGTTGAAAGTGGCTTTTTCACAGTTTCTACAATATATCGTATACTTTTCTGCTTTTTTCACAGTTTAACAATTAAGTTTTTCATATCAAACAGAAGTTTGCTTTTTTTTCCATTTTTGGAATTTTTAATCAAGCAAAAGGAAATTTCAACAAGTTTTAGTCTCATAGCTTTGACTTGGACTCGTGCCAGAAATCAACACCCTCTTAAAAATTTGCATAATGGCAATCCAAAGTAAAAGTGAAATAAGTGTCCAAATTTTATTTTGTCAGTGAAAAACGCACAATTTATTTTTAAATTAGTTTAAAATTTAATATAAAATTTTATTAAGATTAACCTTTAACCCGGGAGAACTCGCTAGTGAGAATGCCCAATTGCTTTTCTTTTACTTTACATTCATATAATATCAACTTTTTTTTGGTTAGCTTAGTACTTTTATTCACAAAATAGGTAAAATAATTGTAAAAAATTTTGAAATTTTAATTAAAATGAAAAATGATTTAAATAAGAGTCTTAAAAAAGTACGACTGTGAGAGAAAATCTCATGCAACGAGTTCTCCCGGGTTAACTGATGTCACAGAAATTGTCACATAACTAGTGTGAAGCGGTCTGTGAGTCCGCTGCAACGAAAGATGAATAAAAGGCACGATTAACTCATAGGATGGTGTTTTTGTACTAAACTTTTTGCACAGGACCGTTATGATTAAGATTCACCTATTCAAAAGTCTCTAGTGATAGTACTAAAGTTCCAAATGGAACAAAATTTCGGTAGTTTTTGTAGTTAAACTATAAAAATTGAAAAAAGCCGCGGTCGGAGAGACCGGTAACATCAGTTAAAGGTTATATTCATCTTATACCAATATTTCAGGCATTATTATCTTAGTAGCCATTAGAGTATAGACATATTTTTCTTATCTGTTATTACATTAATATATACAAAAAATCATGACATCTTATTTTTCATAAAATTCTTTATCTTGTTTGTTACTACGATAATAATGCCCGAAATATTGGTGATATAAGATGAATATAAGTATAATACGGGCAAAATATTGGTAGCATTAGTAGTTAAACTAAAAATTTCAAGTTAAACTATAGAAATTGAAAAAAGCCGCGGTCTGAGAGACCGGTAACATCAGTTAAAGGTTAAATAAAACTATTTCAATCATTGAAGAAATTACTATCTTTTTTTTCTTTTTTTAGTATTGTTAGATTATGATATCACAACTGGTTAAAACGATATTAAGTAACAAAATCGAATATTGTTGCTGTCCAACTTTTTTTTTTTTTTTTGATTCACTGTATATCTAATTTATCTAATTTAAAAATATTCACCTTTGTTTAGTATATTTGTAGTAACTCTTATGTAATTCAGTTTCTATCCTGCGATTTATGATGAAATGTGAAAAATCCCTTACGGCCCAAAGAAATACCCTTCCTTGCCATTCCTTTGATTCATGTTAGATAAATATGCATTTTGATATTGGGGAGACCAGGGTACAGTGGACCTAAGTACACAGTGGACCACCCCTTATATTTTACTTATTTTTAAATTTTTAAAGCTTTTCTTTTAGGCTAATTGATAAGAGCGCTGGATTGATTACTTACAGCCTTCAGAACACATCGTTAGCTCAGAATGAACCCTTTTATCCTGACTTGTTGTTTTGAGCTCCTAACAGTAAAATTTTTCATCATCATACTTTTCTTTATTGAATAATTAAAGGTTATGGATAAATAAGATAAAACAACTTTTTTGAAAAGGTAAAACACTGGTCTTTATTAAATTTAAAAGCTTATATGCTTAAAAGAAAACGTTAAATAATATTTTTATCAGTATGTATTGAACTTTAACATGGGGCACAGTGGACCGGCCACTGCTGGGGTACAGTGGTCCACAATGAATACTGCTCCTGTAATGAAGAATTTTCAAAATATTTAATAATTACTTATTCACTATAAAGAAATATTGTTTTAAAATAGTTATTTAACTATAAAATAAAGTAAACAAAGAAAAATGACAATTTTTTAAGCCTTATAATGCATAGATTAGCCATTTGGCACACTTTAAATTTCATGTTATTATGTCATTCAGATTATAATGTAGCCATCTGACATTTTAGTTTTCTCCTAAATTATGGATAACAGTTCACATGTGATTTTTAAAATAAGTTTTCTTGTTCAATATAGCAGTTTGTTTTGGTTTTTTTTTTTTGGGGGGGGGGGGGAGAGAAGGAGAGAAATGAAAATCGTAGAGTTAACATATTAAGAAATATTTTGTTTTGTATTTACTGCCTTTGAAAAATATAACTGTAGCCTAATAAGTAATAGATGACCTCCCTGGATTGGTTATTTATAACTTCAGAGCACATGGTTAGCTCATAATAAACTATTTTATGCCGACTATTTTAAACTTCTAATAAATTTTTCATCATCATATTTGTCTTAATGTTTGCTGATTTTTTTGTACTTAATTAATAACTTGTTTGCCATCACTCCTGTATCTTATATTGTTATTTTCAAAACATAATAAATTTTTTGATAATTCTTTAGTTTTATATGTTTTTTCTTTCGAAATGCTACTTGCAAATTTGTATTATATTATTTTGGAGGTAAAAGGGAAATAAAAAAGAATTAGATTAATTATAAATAGATTTATATTGTATTTTAGACAATAACTAATAGTGGACCACTGTGCCCCAGTGGGTGGACCAGTGTACCCCGCTTCCGGGGTACACTGGTCCACTTCACGAGTGTATGTAATTTTTTTTTTTTTTTTTTTTTTTGAAAAATGTATTCGAAATTATGTTCTGTGAAAATTATGAGGCATGTAGAAAGGTTTAAAGAATATTCAAAAATATTTCAGGAAGATTGGTCTCTCCGTTAAAGAGAAAAAAAAATGTTAACTGCAAAAGTGGACCATTGTACCCTGGTCTCCCCTACCTGTTTTCAATACTTTTTAATTGGTTTTGGCAGTAACTTAAGTACTAGCAGGAATGACCGAGCTAAGCTCGGTCAAAATTAGTTTTGTGTTTATCTCGATATATTATTCCCACTGAATCATTCGTGCTGTTTTAGATGCAATTAGCTTGACCCTGAGACATAGTGACACAAAATGACCCACTAATCGAATTTTTTCGAACATGCGACCTAACACAATGCTCTTTTCGAGCCTGAAAACGATGGAATACAAAATGTAGTGGAAATCGTTAGTCGTTTTCTAGATAAAATAAGCTTGACCCACGTCGATTCAAAAACCCACTAACCGAAATTTATCGAACATGTGAGCTATTTCAATGGTCGTATTGTACTGTGAAACGGTATAAGAAAAAAAAAATTGTCAAAATTGCTTGAACCTTTTTGAGATGCCATTAGCTTAACCCCGACCTATTATCAACAAAATGACCCACTAATAGAATTTTCTTCAGCATGCGACCCAGCCCAATAGTTTTATCTTGTCCAGAAACGGTGTAGTACAGAGTTTTGTCAAAATCTTTTGAGCCGTTTTTTAGACACAGTTAGCTTGATCATGATTCATCAGGACCAAAAATGACCCATTGATTGAATTTTCTTGAACATGCGACCCTGTCCAATGGTCTTATCATACCCGGAAACAGTATTATACAAAATTTTGTCAAAATGTTTTGAAGCGCTTTTTAAATACAATTAGTTTGACCCTGACCCATTGTGACCCAAAATGACCCACTAATAGAATTTTCATGAACATGCGACCTAGCCCAATGGTCTTCTCGAGCCCGGAAACGATAGAATACAAAATTTAGTCAAAATCATTTGAGCCGTTTTTTAGATACAATTAGCTGGACCCTGACCCATTGTGACCCGAAATGACCCACTAATCGAATTTTCTCGAAACTGTGACTTAGCCCAATTCTTTTCTCATTCCCATAAACGGTATAATATAAAATTTGGTCAACATATTTTGAGCATGTTTTTAGATTCAATTAACTTGATTCTGGCCAATTGTGACCCAAAATGACCCACTAATAGAATTTTCTCGAACATGTGACTTAGCCCAATGGTCATCTCATGACCAGAAACGTCCGTACAGTAAAAAATCTTGTGAAAATGTCTTGAGCCGTTTTTTAGATATAATTAGCTTGATCCTGACCCATAATGCCCCATAATGCCCCACTAATAGAATTTTCTCGAGCACGTGACCCATCCCAATGGTCTTTTCTTGCCCGAAAACGATAGGTTACAGAATTTCGTCAAAATCGCAGAGCCGTTATCTAGATAAACTTAGCTGTACCCACGGTGACCCAAAAATGACCCACTAATCAAATTTTCTTGAACACGTTACCCATCCCAATGGTCTTTTCGTGCCCGAAAATGGTTAGATACAAAATTTAGTCAAAATCGATTGAGCCGTTCTCTAGACATAATTAGCTTGACCCTGGCCCTGACCCATTATGACCCAAAATGACCCACTAATGGAGTTTTCTCGAACACGAGACCTATCTCAATGGTCTTTTCGTGCCCGAAAACAGTAGGGTGCAAAATGTCGTCAAAATCGTTAGAGCAGTTACCTAGATAAACTTAGCTAGACCCACGGCGACCCAAAAATGATCCACTAACCGAATTTTCTCGAACATATGACTTAGCCCAATGGTCTTCTCGTAACGCAAAACTGTAGAATATAGAGTTTAGTGAAAATCGTATGCGCCGTTTCTTAGATAAAAATAGCTTGTTCCACAGTGACCCAAAAATGACCCACTAATCGAATTTTCTCGAACACGTAACCCCTCCCAATGGTCTTTTCGTGCCCGAAAATGGTTAGATACAAAATTTAGTCAAAATCGATTGAGCCATTCTTTAGATATAATTAGCTTCACCCTGACCCATTATGACTCAAAATGACCCAGTAATCGAACTTTCTCGATGACGAGACCCATCTCAATGGTCTTTTCGTGCCCGAAAATGGCTAGATACAAAATTTAGTCAAAATCGATTGAACCGTTCTCTAGATATAATTAGCTTGACCCTGACACATTATGACCCAAACTGACCGACTAATCAAATTTTCTCGAACACGAGACCCATCCCAATGGTCTTTTCGTGCCCGAAAACAGTAGGGTGCAAAATTTCGTCAAAATCGTTTGAGCCGTTATCTAGATAAACTTAGCTTGACCCACGGTGACCCAAAAATGACCCACTAATCGAATTTTCTCGAACATGCGAATCCTCCCAATGGTCTTCTCGTAATCCAAAACTGTAGAATATAGAGTTTAGTGAAAATCGTTAGAGCCGTTTTTTAGATAAAAATAGCTTGACCCACAGTAACCCAAAAATGACCCACTAATCGAATTTTCTCGAACACGTGACCCATCCCAATGGTCTTTTCGTACCCGAAAATGGTTAGATAAAAAATTTAGTCAAAATGGATTGAGCCGTTCTTTAGATATAATTAGCTTCACCCTGACCCATTACGACCCAAAATGACCTACTAATCGAATTTTCTCGAACACGAGACCCATTCCAATGGTCTTTTCGTGACCGAAAACGGTAGGGTGCAAAATTTAATCAAAATCGTTAGAGCCGTTTTCAAGATAAAATTTACATACACACACACACACACAATTTTTGCTCGTAATTAATACTAGCAGGAATGACCGAGCCAAGCTCGGTCAAAATTAGTTTTGTGTTTATCTCGATATATTATTACCACGGAATCATTCTTGCTTTTTTAGATGCAATTAGCTTGATCCTGAGACATAGTGACCAAAAATGGCCTACAAATCGACTTTTTTCGAACATGCGACCTAACCTAACACAATGTTCTCCTGGAGCCTGGTTGGTTGGTTGGTTGATATTTTGACGGCCGATTATCTACACGAGGATATAGGCCCGGGGGGGAGTGCCCTCCGTGGGGGTCTTTCTAAGGGAACCTAATCCGTATTTACACATGGAAAATCCACGGTTCGAAGAAAACCACGAAAACTCCGAACGATTAGGCCGACGGGCGCGATTGGGATCGAACCCAGCACTTCCCGTCTACCAGCTTCGAGGGCAGAACCTCTCGGCCACTGGTGGGGCCCTCCTGGAGCCTGAAAACGATGGAATAAAAAATTTAGTGAAAATCGTTAGTCGTTTTCTAGATAAAATAAGCTTGATCTACGTTGATTCAAAAACTCACTAACCGAAATCTATCGAACATGTGAGCTATTTCAATGGTCTTTTTCTACTGTGAAACGGTATAACAAAAAAATTGTCAAAATTGTTTTAACCTTTTTAAGATGCCGTTAGCTCAACCCCAACCCCTTATCTCCAAAATGACCCACTAATAGAATTTTCTTGAGCATGCGACTCAGCCCAATAATTTTATCTTGTCCAGAAACGGTGTAGTACAAAGTTTTGCCAAAATATTTTAAGTCGTTTCTTAGATACAGTTAGCTTGTTCCTGATTCATTAGGACCCAAAATGACCCATTGATTAAATTTTCTTGAACATGCGACCCTGCCCAATGGTCTTCTCGAGCCCGAAAACTATAGAACACAAAATTTAGTCAAAATTGTTTAACCCGTTTTTTAGATACAATTACCTTGACCCTGAACCACTGTGACCCAAAATGACCCATTAATCGAATTTTCTCAAACATGTGACTTAGCCCAATTCTCTTCTCATGCCCAGAAACGGTATAATATAAAATATGGCCAAAATGTTTTGAGCAAGTTTTTAGATTCAATTAGCTTGACCCTGGCCCATTGTGACTTAAAATGATCCACTAATAGAATTTTCTCGAACACCTGACCCATCCCAATGGTCTTTTCGTGCCCGAAAATGGTTAGATACAAAATTTAGTCAAAATTGATTGAGCAGTTCTCTAGCTATAATTAGCTTGACCCTGGCCCATTATGACCCAAAATAATCCACTAATCGAATTTTCTCGAACACGAGACCCATCCCAATGGTCTTTTCGTGCCCGAAAACAGTAGGGTGCAAAATTTTGTCAAAATCGTTAGAGCCTTTATCTAGATAAAATTAGCTTGACCCATGGTGACCCAAAAATGACCCACTAATAGAATTTTCTTGAACATGTGACTTAGCCCGATGGTCTTCTCGAAACCCAAGACTATAGAATATAGAGTTTAGTGAAAATCGTTAGAGCCGTTTTTTAGATAAAAATAGCTTGACCTACAGTGACCCAAAAATGACCCAATAATCGAATTTTCTCGAACACGTAACCCATCCCAATGGTCTTTTCGTACCCGAAAATGGTTAGATACAAAATTTAGTCAAAATCGATTGAGCTGTCCTTTAGATATAATTAGCTTATCCCTGAGCAATTATGACCCAAAATGACCCACTAATCGAATTTTCTCGAACACGAGAACCATCCCAATGGTATTTTCGTGCCCAAAAATGGTTAGATACAAAATTTAGCCAAAATCGATTGAGCCTTTCTCTAAATATAATTAGCTTGACCCTGACCGATTATGACCCAAAATGACCCACTAATCGAATTTTCTCGAACACGAGACCTATCCCAATGGTCTTTTCGTGCCCGAAAACAGTAGGGTGCAAAATTTCGTCAAAATCGTTACAGCCGTTATCTAGATAAACTTAGCTTGACCCACGGTGACCCAAAAATGACCCACTAATTGAATTTTCTGGAACATGCGACTTAGCTCAATGGTCTTCTCGTAATCCAAAGCTGTAGAATGTAGAGTTTAGTGAAAATCGTTAGAGCCGTTTTTTAGATAAAAATAGCTTGACCCACAGTGACCCAAAAATGACCCACTAATCGAATTTTCTCGAACACGTGACGCATCCCAATGGTTTTTTAGTGCCCGAAAATGGTTAGATACAAAATTTAGTCAAAATCGATTGAGCCGTTCTTTAGATATAATTAGCTTGACCCTGACCCATTATGACCCAAAATGACCCACTAATCGAATTTTCTCGAACACGAGACCCATCCCAATGGTCTTTTTGTGCCCGAAAACGGTAGGGGGCAAAGTTTAATCAAAATCGTTAGAGCCGTTTTCAAGATAAAATTTACATACACACACAATTTTTGCTCGCATTATAGTATAATAAGATAAATTGATCGTTCGCGAAGAAACAGGTACAAAAAATAAAATAGTTACGTGATTTCTAAAAAAGAAAAAAAATCTCATATAAAACAACTGACATTGAAGTAACATTTTAAAGAATTAGAAGCGATTTGAGCAGCTTTTTAAAAGCTTTGGAAATAACTAAACAATAAACTGATCGTTTGCTAATCAACAACGATGAAAAATACAAGTTATACGTGATATTGCAAACAAAAATAATCTCATGTAAAAATGAAAAAGAAAAGTGCCCAGCTAAACTGATGGCATTGAGCTCACAGGCTATTCACACTAATTGTATATTATACTCTTATTTTAAAGAATAATGCCCCTTAAAAAAATAAGTGAAGGGGAATTAGCCCCCGTTTCCCCCTTTATACTTAACCAGTGAACCTCCAAATCTAATCAGGGAAGCTCCTTATCATAATAAACCGGTATACCAAATTTGGAGCAAATCGAATAATCCTGCTGAAAAAAAAAAACATTTATCTAAATTAAGGGGGTGGATTAGCCCCCCTTTATCCTTAACCAATGAATCCCCAAAACGAATCAGGGAAGCTCCTTAACATAATAAACCGGTATACCAAATTTGGAGCAAAGCGAATAATTCTGCATGAAAAACCCGTTTATATAAATTAAGGGGGGTGGACTAGCCCCCCTTCCCCCTTTATCCTTAACCAATGAACTCCCAAAACTAATCAGGGAAGTTCCTTAACATAATAAACCGGTATATCAAATTCGGAGCAAATCGAATGATTCTTCATGAAAAACCCATTTATCTGAATTAAGGGGGTGGACTAACCCCCCTTTTTCCCCTTTATCCTTAACCAATGAACCCCCAAAACTAATCAGGGAAGTTCCTTAACATAATAAACCGGTATATCAAATTCGGAGCAAATCGAATGATTCTTCATGAAAAACCCATTTATCTGAATTAAGGGAGTGGACTAACCCCCCTTTTTCCCCTTTATCCTTAACCAATGAACCCCCAAAACTAATCAGGGAAGTTCCTTAACATAATAAACCGGTATACCAAATTCAGAGCAAATCGAATCATTCTGCATGAAAAACCCATTTATCTGAATTAAAAGGGGTGGACTAACCCCCCTTTTCCCCCTTTATCCTTAACCAATGAACCCCAAAACTAATGAGGGAAGTTCCTTAACATAGTAAACCGGTATACCAAATTCGGAGCAAATCGAATGATTCTGCATGAAAAACCCATTTATCTGAATTAAGGGGGTGGACTAACCCCCTTTTCCCCCTTTATCCTTAACAAATGAACCCCCAAAACTAATCAGGGAAGCGCCTTATCACAATGAACCTAGAAAAAATTTTTGAAGCAAATCGGATGTTTCTATCAAGAGTTATCGCGTTACGTACATACATACATACATACATACGTGCATACATACATACAGAACGGGCGGGCACATTAGCTCTCAGGCTTTGATAGCCTGTGAGCTAAAAACTGACATTGTTGTACCTGTTTTGAATGCTACCGATGTGATATGAATATTTCTTAAATCGTTTTCACAAATATAAATTGATCATTTGTCTAAAAATAAAAATGCAATAATAATAATACTTAGCGCCGAGTGCGAGTTTTAACAACGAAAGATAAATATGGATACATAAAGTTTATTTTCGTGCATTATTCATTATTTTATGTGCAATATTTTTATGCAGTGTTTCAAAACCCGATGAATTATCTGTAATTACTCTGTATGTCTATTCGTCTCTAACTAAGAATAAATGAGCTTATTCTCACTTTATAATACTCGAAACAGCCTTTAAATCGTTTCTCCTCACATTTTGGAGAAGAATATTTGATTGCTAAATTAGGTCAAAATAGCGTTTTCAAATTTTCTATTATGTCTTAAATTTATGCAAATCCTACGTCCAAGGCTCATAGTACTAAATATCTTATAAACAAAAAGTCAATGCAGAAGACAATTTGAAAATCTATAAGTAGCTTTTTTAAATCACATGAAACCAATTTTTTAAGTTATCTTGAATATAACAATACACTTATGTATTAAGAGTTCAATAATTTTTAAAAGAGACTTTAAAACTAAGAAAGACATTTTTTTTAACAAGAACAATGACGCGGAACTGATTTCCTGTTCATATCCAGACGATTTTAATTTTTCTTTTAATCCGCAAAGAACATTTTTTTTTCATCCGGTTTGGATTTAAATATCGCACTTTTTTATGACATGACACAATTTTAAAAAAATGTAGTTCTTCGGAAAAGGTCAAAAATGTTTTCAAGCATGAAAGCAAAATATTTTTTTATTTAAAATATAAGGGAAATTAGTCAAAACTTTTATATGTAAAGTGAAAAGTAATTTGTTTCTGTATGAACCACAATATAACAAAATATGTGATGATTTGTAAACAGTGCGGTTGTATAACGTCAAATGCAAAAATGATAATATTGCTCTATTTCAGCCAATTTTAATTAGATTTAACCGTCAATTTAGATACTGGTTGTGAAATATTTTTCTGGTACGCACGTATGTCAGGTGATTACCCCAGAAATGCACTTTAACAAAGAGGCTTGAAAATGCGTAATCTCACCCCAAAGATTTGTACCGAAGCACAATTTTTTTATTATATAAATTAATCTAAATAATTACCAATTTTAATTGCTTTGTCTAAATCGTTGCTGCCATTCTTAATCAATTTTTAACAATTCAATCTAAATACAACACAATTCAATCAAATACAACAATTCAATCTAAACCTGTGCACAGTGGCATACCCTTGGTGAGTGCGCTACTGTGCGAAGTGTACTATTCGGAAATAGTGAGCCCAGGGTACCACTATTTCCGAATAATAATGTGTTAGCAAGTGTGATAAAACTACATTACAAATACATCTAAATAAGGCATTGCTCAGGATGAGATTATGATCATGTAAAGAGACAAACGTAGCTTTATATCATAGAATCATAATAAATTAAAAAGCAATTTACAAATCATATTTCAAAGTGTTTTCGCTCACCTCCCATATATAAATGAGTTCTTCTAAAATAATGCTTCTGTAAATATTTTGAAATTCTTTGGCATTAATATCGATTGTCTTCTATGTAAGGGCAACTGTATATGTATTATATTCCGTGTTTCCTCTTTTTCTAATAGGGGAGAGTGGCTCACCCTGGGACAGGTTTATTTTTTGGCCTAGATTTTAAATTAACTTTTAACTCTTGCAGACGCAGATAGATAGCAGCACAATCAAACTTTGATTCCATTGATGAAGAAAGCAAGAATTTATTAAGAATTTTAGTTTGCAAACATGTCTAGTAACTTTCATGTGAAAGATTGATAAGTTGCAAAGTGGAATTTGATTGAAATTATTTTGAATTAAAAAATAATTAAATTTAAAGTTTTCTCTGTAAAACTGATGTATAATAATAGATATGTTTTTTGTAAACATGCTTCATGCAGCTAAAGTAAAAATTTTCTAACCAATTTTGTCTAATGAGGGTCTTACAAAAATTTTAAAAATCTAACCTTTAAAATTTTGTGGAACTATTTCATTAACATAATTTGTGTTTCTTACCTCACTTTTGAAATTTACATTGCCTAATTAACTCAAATATGTAAAAAAAAAAAAAAAAAAAAAAAAAAAAAAATACAGTGCGTTTTAAACTTTTAGGCACACCCTGTAATAGACTAATCTTGAACAAGAAAAGTATATTGCCCTAGATGTTAAATGGCGTTATATTATTGGAGAATGGGGCACATTTGATCCCTTTTAAGAATTACAGTTTTATCTGCTAAATTTTCATGAAATTGTAAAATATAAAACTGTATTTAAAATGCCCTAACCTTCTTAAGTGCATATTAAAAATAGTAAATAGTTATTTGTAGAGAAAGTTGGTATATTAAATTCGTTTGTAAATAATTAGTTCAAACTGATCAAATGTTCCCCAACATGGGGTAGCTATGGGGAAATTTTGATAATTTATTTTAAATAAAATAAATTGGATTTTAAACATACATGTTACGAATTATCTTTCTCAAATAAGATTTTAATATTAACTTATAATTGTTTTACAGTGAGAAAGAGAACCAGATGCCCCACTCGCCTCAAAACAAAAACAGAAAAATAAATGAAGAAACATACAAAATGAAACATGCAAAATAAAATCCAAGTACTACTGATATGTGGAAAGCCAATGAAAATGCCTATTAAGGATATTTATAATTTTCAAAGAATGTTAAATGCACCATTTATAGGATTGTATATTTGGACAAGTTTATAGGAAAAGTAATTTCAGCAATCGTCTGAATAGTTCCTTCTACAAGTGATGGAGGCGGGAATTTAAGAAGGAATGTCTAGGTAATTAAACTTCCATACATCATCTTTTTTTCTTTAAAATCCTGATTTTAGAATCCAATTCTTCTTGTCCCCCCCCCCCCCCCCCCAAATAATTCCTACAAAATGCCTGCAAGTTTTCTTCGTTGTAAATTTAACTAAAACATAGTCATTGACTTTTAGTTCAGTTTTAAGGAACATAAGTTGCAACTGGACTGTCTGTCTAAAGTGTCAGAATCATCATGAACTAAATAATTACCATTATCAAATGGGCTCTATATGCCTATGTGGAATATTTTGTTCTATAACTTTTGTTTTATTAGTTGAAATACATTGCCTGTTTTACATATAAACAGATGTTTTTTGCTTTATTGCTCCGGTATATTATCAGAATTTTATTTATTCCTTGTTTATATAAGAATCTTACAGAAGAAAATACAAATAATTACAAATCAAGTGAAAAAACAACTTACATTTTTCATTTGAAGACAGATAAACAAAGTGGAAGAAAACAGTGTGTCACAGGGGTGGTTCACAGTTAGTAAAATGGTGAGAAAAGGATGTTACCATTAGAATTATAGAAGTTTACAAAATTTAGGTTGATCAAAGGTTTCCCATGGTCAAATGTGCCCGACTCTCCCCTTAATCTTTTTTTATTTTTTGTTGATGCAAAAAAGAAAAAAATGCGGGAAAAGAAATATGAAAATTTGTTATCTCCCACCCATCGAGTCAAAATTAAGGCAGGTTTCAAAGTAAATTTGAAATACAAGATCGATTTGTCGTCTAGGACCGAATTTAACCCGGGAGAACTCGCTAGTGAGAATGCCCAATTGCTTTTCTTTTACTTTACATTCATATAATATCAACTTTTTTTGGTTGGATTAGTACTTTTATTCACAAAATAGGTAAAATAATTGTAAAACAGTTTGAAATTTTAATTAGAAGGAAAAATGATTTAAATAAGAGTCTTAAAAAAGTACGACTGTGAGAGAAAATCTCATGCAGCGAGTTCTCCCGGGTTAAGGCGGTTGTCAGATCTCCTGCTCAACAACCCGAAACTTTCTGCTCATTTACTGACTCCTTTTTAAACGTAAAGGCATAAAATTGGCAGGTCTGACTATTTAAGCAATCTGGAATCAAAACTAGTTTTCATTTTTGATAAACTAATTACTTTTAAGTTATAAACAATTTTGGTCACGTGACAACGGGTTTTTCACTTCTCGCGGTATCGCATACGGAAATTCGATTCAAAACGCCAACTTTGACAGTATTTTCTGAAAGATCTTTTGCATTCACCAAAAAAAGGAAAAAGTCTTTCGATTACATAGTTTCTGAATAACAATACCTGCCAATTTCATGCGTTTCCGAACAAAAATGAATTAAAAATATGTCAGAAGTAGCCCCTTTGGATTTGAGAACAGTCTTAAGCAAATTTGCTCATACTAAATTCCTGCCCGTGTCAGATTAATTCCAACACGATCCCGAAAATTCTTTTTGAGGTTGACCCGAACGCTGATGAAATAATTTCCCAAACTTGCAACCCGGCAATTTTTAACTAAACTAACGCGAAATCCGAAATGACAGAAAATTTATCCATTTTTTAATGAAGTTTCGAAAAAAAAAAAGTCAACAATAATATTTGTGATATCAATAAGATATTTTGCGAAGAAAAATGAATATATATCTAATCTAAATGATTTTATAAAACTTTTATAAACTGTGGCTGCGTTATTTAGATGAATAATTTAAGTAGCGTTGAATTCCGACATTTTCCTCCTGAAGGAATATCTAGAACTGTGGAGGGGAGGGAGATTTACATTTCTAGACCATTGAGTCGACTCTTAAGGTTTCAGGTTGAGTTTTGATTTTAGCGGGTAGGGGGTCAGCGGGGATTTTTCAAAAGAAAGTCGATAAAAATAAAACTATATATTATTTGTACATGAATGAGTCTTTACATGTTCCTTTTTCGACATAAAATATAAAATTAATATTAGATACATAATTCTAGCTTTCTATCACTACATTAAATTGTGTAAAGAAAAGTAGGGTAATGACGATCAGCAGGTAATCCCGCTCACTAAAATATCTCTAAACAGAATAGAATTGGAAACGTGCGATCGTTACCGGCACCTAGCGAAATTCATCGTAAGTTCCCAGTAAGGATATACTGACCGTCGGAAGGAAAGCATATTTTTGTGTCCTCTCGTTATTAATTTGCAGTTGTTTTATTATAAAATTGTACATCATCTAACTTGAAGGTAAATGTACACTCTTATTTTCAAATGTTAATTTACTCATTATGTCTCCAAAATATATACATTTAGCTGTACTTTCAAGCTTTTACTTATTTTTGTAGTGCGTTGTTACGCCAACTATAATGCATTAAAATCCAACATGGCGATAACAAGTATTGGCGCTCACGTGGAATTCCAGAAGAAGTGTTGTCAATGGGTTACTTTTTTAGAAATTCAAATTTGTTGATTGACACCACTTTTTTGAAATGGTAAAATTCCCCTGTTTTCGCCTTAATTAATATGTCATTAAACCAAGTGAATTTTACGATTTCAAAAAAGTGGTGGAAATCAAAAAACCAAAATTTAAAAAAAGTAGCCCACTATATGTGTGCACAATATGTGTGAAGTGGTCACATAAAGTCTGTAGTGGTGTGAACAGCCCACACAACTACATATGTGACCTTTGTCTCATTTAAATGTTGTATTCAAATTCTGAGGGCAATTACCCTACCATGTCGGGCATTACCGCTCAATCGATGGTTATTTAAATTTAACGATAAAAAAAAATCCTAAAACTTTTATGCAAATTAGTTGATTGCAAACTGTTCCTTATACTTTGGAGTTATACTTCGTTAATGAAATATTGATTTTTTGTGTAAATTTGACTAGCTATTCATGTTTTCCCTTAAATGAGCACCATTATATACCCTACTTTCCCCTATAAGTTTTCTTTGATTGCGGATTTCTGGTCGACGACATTTTTTGTTGGGTTCGGTTCAGGTTATGGGTCAGCGAAATTTTTTTGTGTGGTTGCGGCGAGTTTATTTTAAATAGAACTTCTGGTTCGGGTCGTGTATAACCAGACCCACGCAGGTCTCTATTTGGCACCACCCAATTTTATTTTCATTTAAATTTACCCTTGAAAAACATAATATAATCAGATAAAGCAACTTTGATATCTAGGATCCTTTTACAATGGGTTGTGATATTTCCGGAAACAGTTCTGTTTTAATGTTGGTTTTCTCATAAATAAGTGTCGGAGTGAATGTCGTACGGTATCTCGTTACAGATGTCCCAACTTAAACGGAACTTGATGACTTGTTATCGTCAAATAACGAGACCCGTTCGCATATTTTACTTTAAAATAAAGGAATAATGGTATGACTGTTTTTGTCAGGATGTAATGTGTATGGAGATTACTCATTGTATGTTAATGAAGAGTGTCATACACATTACCGTGTCGATGACTTCAGGATGACGCCTTTTATCCGTTTTTTCTTCGAAATTTTGGTGTTCATTATTGTACGCTTGATCTAGTTTTGTTGGTTGTAATATGCATTAAGGACATTTTTATTTATCAATGTTATCCGTCCATTTTTTTCCCCTTGAAATGTATATTTATTTTTAAACGCCTATATTGTAAAAAGAATTTTATTTATTTTTAAAAATTCAAGTTTCAAAATTTAGCAATAAATATTAAAACCTTTAACTGTTTTAAGTTTATTGACAGAAGCCACTGTCTTTTTTAATGCCCGTATTATACTTATATTCATCTTATATCACCAATATTTCGGGCATTATTATCGTAGTAACAAACAAGATAAAGAATTTTATGAAAAATAAGATGTCATGATTTTTTGTATATATTAATGTAATAACAGATAAGAAAAATATGTCTATACTCTAATGGCTACTAAGATAATAATGCCTGAAATATTGGTATAAGATGAATATAACCTTTAACTGATGTTACCGGTCTCTCCGACCGCGGCTTTTTTCAATTTTTATAGTTTAACTACAAAAACTACCTAAATTTTGTTCCATTTGGAACTTTAGTACTATCACCAGAGACTTTTGAATAGTTGAATTTTAATTATAACAGTACTGTTCAAAAAGTTTGGTACAAAAACACCATCCTATGAGTTAATTGTGCCTTTTATTCAGCTTTCGATGGAGCGGTCTCACAGATCACTTCACACTAGTTATGTGACAATTTCTGTGACATCAGTTAAAGGTTAACTTGTAAACTTTCAGTTTAGCTACAAACAGTACCAATTTTTTTTTTTTTTTTTGAACTTTAGTGCTAGCCCTAGCACCAAAGACTTTTTAATAGGTGAATTTTAATTATAACAGCCCTGCACAAAAAGTTTAGTACAAAAACACCATCCAATGAAATAATCGCGCCTTTTATTCATCTTTCGATGAGCGGTCTCGCAGACCTCTTCACAGTAGTTGTGTGACAATTTCTGTCGCATCAGTTAAAGGTTAATTTGTCTTCCGAATTAGCAAAACTATTTTTAAAACAATAATGTTTTTTAAAAGAAAATAAAATGTTTTTTTACGAATACTTTTTACTACAAGAATAATATTTTCAAAATTTTCTCTCAAAAAGAAAAAAATATATAGAGTAGGTGGGGGTAAAGATACGCACGGGGCAAAGATACGCACTGGCAGATTTATAATGAAGAAACATTTCAACAATCATGACCGCTAGGTGGTAGTTTGGTCTCAAGTGTAGTAGTTGTGTGCTCAAAGCTTGTGAAAAAAGTAGCATTTCGTGCCAAGAAAATGAGGTAAGTTTAAATTTTCTCATTTTGACCTAATATTTTTAAATTTTCACTTTATTGTTTATTCCGACAATAATTCGAATTTTTACAAATCCAAAAATTCAGTGGAAAACGGAAGCTCTATAGCTTCTAAATGCCGTATACTTTACCTCAACCGTATTTGTTTAAACATGTCAGTAGCCAGTTAAGTAAAATACTGCAGAATGGCGTAAAAGTACGCATCCGACTTGGGGCAAAGATACGCACGAGTTTAAGATTCCTTTGTCCTATCGTTTTAGCTAGATGCAAAGCTTTCCACAATTACGTTGTAGAAAGTTTTATTTTTTATATTGTATAAAATATAATAGCTACTTAACTAATATAAGCTAGTTAACTATCTTTTCCTTTTCTAGTTAAGTTTTTTTCAATATAGAACGTAGGTATCTACCTACCTACTTTTAAAAATCAATATTCTTTGTCATAAAACGATTTTGTTTTAAGTCTTAGCCGTTAACTCCTGTTATCTGTCTCACAGACCGCTGCTATATTCAGTTTTCATAGCTTAACTTGTAGAGTAGGTGGGGCAAAGATACGCACTGGCTGATTTTATATGAAGAAACATTTCTAGAATCATGACTGCTAGGTGGCAGTTTGGGTCTCAAGTGTAGTAGTTGTGTGTTCAAACCCTGTGAAAAAATCACCACTCCGTGCAAAGAAAATGGGGTAAGTTTAAATTTTCGAATTCTGATCTACTATTTTTAAAATATCACTTTATTGTTTAACTAATAATTACCTCGAATTTTTACAAATCCAAAAATTCAGTGGAGAGCGGATGCTCTTTAGCTTCTAAATGCCCCCTAGTTCACCTCGATCGCATTTGTTTAAATTTGTAAGTACCCGGTTATGTAAAATACTGCAGTATGTGGTAAAAGTACGCACCCGTCTTGGGGCAAAGATACGCACAAGTTTAAGATGCGGGGTTTTGCCCTATCGTTTTAGCTAGATGCAAAGCTTTTCACAATTACGTTGTGGAAAGCTTTATTTTTTAAAAGTTTGTATTGTATAAATTATAATAGCTATTTAACTATTATGAGCTAGTTAACTACCTTTTCCTTTTTCTAGTTAAGTGTTTTTTTTTTAATATAGAACGTAGAAATTTACGCACCTACTTTTAAAAATCAATAATTTTGTTTCATAAAACGGCTTTGTTTTAAGTTTTAACCCTTAACTCCTGTTAGCAGTCTCACGGACCCCTGTTATATTCAGTTTTCACAGTTTAACTTCTAATTTTCAGTTTAACTATTGATGTTAGTTTAATTTTCATTCGTTTGGAAACTTAGTAGTATTGCTAAAGACTTCTAAATGAGAAGAATTTTTATTATCATAGGCCTTTACATTAAGTTTAGCGCAGAAACATTATCTTATGAGTCAGTTTACCGGTCTATTCTCTCTACGATCAAGCGGTCTCGGAGACCGCTCACGGTATTTATAGAACAATTTTTGTTACTGCACATAAGGGTTAACTTCAGTTTGCGGTCATACAGACTGCTGGCTTTTCTTCTTTATTCGCGGTTTAACTTGTAATTTTCAGTTAACTATAGATGCTAGTGGAATTTACTATATTATTCTAGTTTAACCATTGTATTAATTTCTTCAGGTGCTATATTTCTTCAGCAGTTAACTGCTGTCACTTAGGTTAACTGCAATTTGCGATCTCAAAGACCGCTGTTATTTTTTCTTTTTTTTTTTAATTGTTTAACTTATAATTTTTAGTTTAACTATATAAATACTAGGGAAATTTAATAATGCTTTTACATAACTCATTTGTTTTATTGGAAATGGGACAAAATCCCGCAGTATTGGGGCAAAAATACGCACCGCATATCTTTGCCCCACGACTGCGTACTTTTGCCCCAACCGATGGGGAAAAGATACGCATAGCAATGCTTTTTAAAAATTGCAATTTCTCACGAAATTATAATTTGACAGAAATCCGATTGATGGTGATATGTGCCGAAGGTTCTAATCTAGCATTTTATTCACTCGTTACATAAGTTTAGACCAATGTGTTCGTTAAAAATAAAAATGTATGGAAAGTGCGTATCTTTGCCCCCTACTCTAATTTTCAATTTAACTATTGATATTAGTTTAATTTTGATTCGTTTGGAAACTTAGTAGTATCGCTAAAGACTTCTAAATGAGAATAATTTTTATTATAATAGGCCTTTACATAAAGTTTAGCGCAAAAACAGTATCTTATGAGTCAGTCAACCCTTTTGTTCATTCTACGATCAAGGGGTCTTTGGGACTGCTCACAATATTTATGCAACAATTTTTGTCACAGTAGTTTGAGGTTAACTGCTATTTGCGATCTCACAGACCGCTGTTATTTTTTCTTTTTTTTCATGGTTTAACTTACAATTTTGAGTTTAACTATAAATACTATAGTGAAATTTATTAATGCTTTTGCATAACTCATTCGTTTTATTGGAAATGGGCAAAAATACGCACTGCGTATCTTTACCCCACGACTGCGTACTTTTACCCCAACCGATGGGGCAAAGATACGCAGAGCAATGTTTTTTTTTTTTAATTGCAATTTCTCGCAGAATTATAATTTGACAGAATGTTGGTTGGTGGTGACACTTGCCTAAGGTTCTAATCTAACATTTTAATCACTCATTACATGAGTTTAGACCAATGTGTGCGTTAAAAATAAAAATGTATGGGAAGTGCGTATCTTTACCCCCAACTACTCTATAATAAAAATAGATTTTGAAAACATACATTATGGTATAAATGCATTTAAATCCTAGAAGAAAGTACATCAACCACAGACAGTACAACATAAAAATCCTTATAGCATTTGATATAATTGTCGTATTTACATGAGATTTACGACATTTTATTCTAAAAAAAATCTAAAATATATTTTAGGACAAAAAAGTAAAAGTGTGACTTTTCCGGGATCTTCGAATCCGGGACCACCTTAAGGGAGGTTAAAATTTGTATTATAGTTTAGGGTCTGTACATAAATAACGTTATCAACTTTTTTGGCACTTTTGGAACCCCTCCTCCCTTTACAATATCATAGGTTATCATTCCTGGAACCCCCCCCCCCCCCGCCCGTAATGGTATCGTTATCAGTGTCTAATTTTTTTTTTTTCTTTTCATACGCTTGCATTGATATACAGAGTTATACATTTATTATTCGCATACTTCACTGATTTAAATGAAAAGAAGGAGTTAATAAAATATCGCTATCATCTATAAAATAACTTTATATCAAAAAACACTGTAAAGAAATACTATTTAAAAGTATTTAATAACTTTTGTTACATAATGTATTCAACAGTAATATTGTCTTCTTGCACTTGTCAAGGGGTAAGCAGAACCTTTAAACAAAACAAGTAGGCAACATTCTTCCCTATTTTTTATGTAAAAATATAAGTATAATTTCGAACTTGGTTTCTCTAATAAAGAATTATATGCGCATATGGCAGAAGAATAAGAATGGTGAAAGTTGGGATATTCCATATTTTGGAGTGAAATGATTTTATAATCATTTAAAGGTTTTAATAATAACTTTGTATTTTCATAAAAATAGATAACAGAATAATAATAATAAAAAGATAATAGACCAAAAAAAGAAAATTTTGGTTGGATCAAAAGTTACAACGATATAAAAAGACAACCCCCCCCCCCCTCCCCGTAGAGATATCTTACGATATTAAGTGCCCAACCAATTCCACTCTAAAGTGATGGCTTTATATATGTTACAGCCCCATATAAAGGAGTGATTTTTTTTTCATCTAAATGCACATGTAGAGTAGAAGGGGGTCTAATGAAATAAATTAGGAGTGAGGTAGGGGAGACCGGGGGAATGGCGCCATCCCGCCTAGTTTAAAAACTAACTGCAGTTTGAGATAGTGAATGCGCCTGCACTATAGCGGCCAACAATATAAACAGTGCCTAGAGTGAGAATGATTTTGTTGTACGTCGTTCACTTGTTCTAGTGAAAAATTTAGTTTTCATCTAGCTGCTTCTTATTTTGGAGCTTCAAATGAGTAGAGGTAAGTACCTTTTATTGTAACATTAAGTACTTAAGATAATATTACCCGTAATCTCTACATGCATTCGCCGAAATTTTGATGCAATTTATTGAACAAGTTCGGTTCTTCTTTCGGCTTTGCTGGGGGATTTCAGCTATATTATCCTCTCGGGGTAATGCCGCCACCATAGCAAAGGGTGAGTTTTCCAATTTGAGTTAAATTGTAAGCTTAACACATTAATAAATCTAGCTTAAGGAAAATTGTAATTATTCATTATTTTGTTAAATTATTGCTTTCTAAATATTTTCAGTAGGTTATGTGTTTCCTAGTATCCATTTTATGTATTTACTGGGTCATTAAAGAGTGGCGTCATTACCCCGATACAGTGGCGGAATTACCCCAGTATCATGGGTAATCCCGCCACTGTACAGAGGTTGTAAGAAAGTTTTTTATGTGTGCTTATTTTATTGTTATGATTACGGTTAAATTTATACAGATACTAAAGATCATGATTTAGCTTCAGAATTTTTACTATTAAAAATTAAATATTTTTTTGAGGTGAAAAAAATTAAATTCCCTTAAGGTGTCGCCATTCCCCCGGTCTCCCCTATATGCACTTTCCATAAATTTTTATTTTTAACGAACACGTTGTTCTAAGCTTATGCGACGAGTGATTAAAATGTTAGATTAGAACCTCAGACAAGTACCACCATCAACCGATGTTCTGTCAAATTATAATTCCGTGAGAAATTGCAATTTTTAAAAAACATTGCTCTGCGTATCTTTGACCCATTGTTTGGAGTAAAAGTACGCAGTAGTGGGGCAAAGATACACAGTTTGTATTTTTGGCCACTACTGCGGGTTCTTGTCCCATTTCCACTAAAACGAATGAGTTATGTAAAAGCATTAGTAAATTTCACCAGTATTTATAGTTAAACTGAAAATTATAAGTTAAAGCATGAAAAAAGGGTAAAAACAGCGGTCTGTGAGGTCGCAAATAGCAGTTAACCTCTAACTGCTGTGACAAAAATTGTTGCATAAATACTCTGAGCGGTCTCAGATACCCCTTGATCATAGAATATAGAAAAGGCCAACTGTTTGTGTGCTAAAATTTATGTACAGGGCTAATACGATAAATAAAACTCATCTATTCAGAAATCTCTAGCGTTAGTGCTAGACATCTGAAGAAATTAATATGTATAGTTAAACTAGAATCTAGAGTAAATTCCATTAGTATCTATAGTTAAACTGAAAACTACAAGTTAAACCGAGGAAAAAGAAAAAAAAAACAGCAGTTAACTCTTAACCTTTAACTGATGTTACCTGTCTCTCAGACCACGGCTTTTTTTAATTTTCATAGTTTAACTTGCAATTTTCAGTTTAACAACAAACACTTACCGAAATTTTGTTCTGTTTGGAACTTTAGTACTATCACCAGAGACTTTTGAACAGGTAAATTTTAATTATAACAGTCCGGTACAAAAAGTTTAGTACAAAAACAACATCCTATGAGTTAATCCAGCCTTTTATTCATCTAAAGATGGAGCAGTCTGACAGACCGCTTCACACTAGTTATGTGACTATTTCTGTGACATCAGTTAAAGATTAACTACTATGACAAAAATTGTACCATAAATACTGTGAGCGGTCTGCCACACCAAAGAACGTAGAGGAACCGCTCCAATTTCTTTGGCCAGACCACTTGATCGTAGAGTCAATAAAAGGGTTGACTGAATCATAAGATACTGTTTCTGCGCTAAATTTTATGAAAGGCCTATCTTATACTATAATGCGAGCAAAAATTGTGTGTGTGTGTATGTAAATTTTATCTTAAAAACGGCTCTAACAATTTTGACGAAATTTTGTATTTTACCATTTTCGGGCATAAGACCATTGGGCTAGGTCACGTGATCGAGAAAATTCGATTAGTGGGTCATTTTGGGTCGTAATTGGTCCAGGTCAAGCTAATTATATCTAAAAAACGGCTCAATCGATTTTGACTAAATTTTATATCCAACCGTTTTTCGGCACGAGGAAACTATTGGGATAGGTCACATGTTCGAGAAATTTCGATTATTGGGTCATTTTGAGGTCACTATGGGTCAAGCCAATTTTATCTAAAAAACGGCTCTAACGATTTTGACTAAATTTTGTATTCTGTCGTTTTGGATTACGAGAAGACTAATAGGCTAAGTCACATACTAGACAAAATCCGATTAGGGGTTCATTTTTGGGTCACTGTGGGTCAAGCAAAGTTTATCTAGAAAACGGTTCAAACGATTTTGGCGAAATTTTGTATTTTACCAGTTTCGGGCACGAGAATACCATTGGGCTAGGTCACGTAATCGAGAAAATTCGATTAGTGGGTCATTTTGGTCATAATGGGTCAAGGTAAAGATAATTATATCTCAAAAATGGCTCAATCGATTTTGACAAAATTTTATATCCAACCGTTTTTCGGCACGAGAAAACTATTGGGCTAGGTCATTTGTTCGAGAAATGTCGATTAGTGGGTCATTTTTGGGTCACTAAGGGTCAAGTCAATTTTATCTAAAAAATGGCTCTAACGATTTTGACTAAATTTTGTATTTTGTCGTTTTCCATTACGAGAAGACCAATGGGATAGGTCACATATTAGAGAAAATTCGATTAGGGGGTCATTTTTGGGTCACTGTGGGTCAAAGTTATCTAGAAAACGGCTCTAACGATTTTGACGAAATTTTGTATTCTATCGTTTTTGGGCACGAGAATACCATTGGGCTTGATCGCATGTCCAAGAAAATTCGATTAGTGGGTCATTTTATGGGTCACTGTGGGTCAAGCAAAATTTATCTAGAAAACAGCTCTAACGACTTTGACGAAATTTTGCATTTTATCGTTTTTGGGCGCGAGAATACGATTGGGCTTGGTCGCATGTTCAAGAAAATTTTATTAGCGGGTCATTTTGGGTCACAATGGGTCCTGGTCAAGCTAATGGAATCTAAAAAAAATCCCAAAACATTTTGACAAAATTCTGTAATATACCGTTTCCGGGAATGATATGACCGTTGGGCTAAGTCACATGTTCGAGAAAAATCGATTAGTGGGTCATTTTGGGGTCAATGTGGGCCAGGCTATTTGTAACTAAGAAAACGACTCAAACGATTTTGTCAAAATTTTGTATTATACAGTTTTGGGGCATGAGAAGACCATTGGGCTAAGTCACATGTTCGGGAAAATTCGATTAGTGCGTCATTTTTGGGTCACTGTGGGTCAAGCTATTTGTATTTTTAAAAAAGGCTCAAACGATTTTGACGAAATTTTGTATTATACTGTTTCCGGACACTAGAAGATCATTGGGTTAGGTCACATGTTTGAGAAAATTTGATTAATGGGTCATTTTTGTCTCGCTGTGGGTCAAGTTAATTTTATCTAGAAAACTGCTTTAACGATTTTGATTAAATTTTGTTTTCCATCGTTTTCGGGTTCCAGAAGACCATTGGTCTAGGTCGCATGCTCAAGAAAATTCGATTACCCAGTCATTTTGGGTCACTATGGGTCAAGGTTTAGCTAATTTTATCTAAAAAATGGCCCAAACGATTTTGACAAAATTTCTTATTACACCGTTTCCTAGCACGAGAAGGCTATTGGGATAGGTCAGATGTTTGATAAATTTAGATTAGTAGGTCCTTTTTGGGTTACAGTGGGTCAATCTAATTTTATCTATAAAATGACTTTAGCGATTTTGACTAAATTTTGTATTCTATCGTTTTCGGCTTCGAGAAGAGCCTTGGTTAGGTCGTGTGTTCGAAAAATTTCCATTAGTGGCTCCCTATGGCTTAGGAACATGCCAATTTTATCTAAACAGCAAAATTTATACAAGAGAATGAAATATCGAATTGAACACAAGGCAAATTTTGACCGAGCTTAGCTCGGTCATGCCCGCTAGTTATAATAAATTTCCCTCATTCAGAAGTCTCTATCTATACTACTAAATTTCCAAACTAATCACAATTAAACTAACATCAATACTTAAACTGAAAATTACAAGTTAAACTGTGAAAATTGAATACAGCAGCGATCTGTGAGACCGTTAACAGGAATTAAAGGTTAAGACTTTAAAAAAAAGCGTTTCATGAAACAGGAATATTGATTTTTAAAAGTAGGTAGATAGATACTTACGTTCTATAATCGTATTTTTAAAAAAACTTAACAAGGAAAAGGTAGTTAACTACCTTATGTTAGTTAAATAGCTATTATATTTTGTACAATGCTAACTTAGAAGAAATGTAAAGCTTTCTCAACGTAATTGTGGAAAGTTGTGCATCTAACTAAAACGATGGGGCAAAGCCCCTCATCTTAAACTTGTGCGTATCTTTGCCCAAAGACGGATGCGTACTTTTACCCCATCCTGCAGTATTTTCTTTAACCGGCTACCTATAAGTTTAACAAATGCGATCGATGTAAACTACACAGCATTTAGAAACTAAAGAGTTTCCGTTTTCTACTGAATTTTTGTATTAGTAAAAATTTGAGGTATTATTAGCTAAATAAAAATGTGAATTTTTAAAAACATTACATCAAAATTCAAAAATTGAAACCTACCTCATTTTCTGGGCATGGAGTGCTACTTTCTTCATAAGGTTTGAATTTTGAATTCACAACTACTAGACATCAAACCAAACTGCCACCTAGCGGTCATGATTGTAGAAATGTTGCTTCATATTAAATCAGCCATTGCGTGTTTTTGCCCCGCGCGTATCTTTACCACCACCTACCACACACATTTTAAAAGTATTTCTATAAATTATGCTTTTAATTACTCGAAGTTCACCCTTAACTGGAGAGACAATAATTGTCGCATAGCTACTGTGAATGGTCTCTCAGACAAATAGAAAGATTAATAAAATGCACGATTAACTCATGAGATACTGTTTCTGTATTAAACTTTATGTACCGAACTATTATAATCAAAATTAACTTATTAAAATGTCTCTAGCGATAATAATAGGTAACTGAAAAAAATTATTAGTATCTGTATTTAAAATGAAAATTACAAGTTAAACTATGAAAATTGATAAAGTAAGAGGTCTGTGAAACTGTTAACAGAGTAAGTTAACCTTTAACTGCTGTCACAGAAATTGTCACATAACTAGTGTGAAGCGGTCTTTGAGACCGCTCCATCGAAAGATGAATAAAAGACGCGATTAACTCATAGGATGGTGTTTTTGTACTAAACTTTGTGTACAGGACTGTTATAATTAAAATTAACCTATTCAAAAGTCTCCGGTGATAGTACTAAAGTTCCAAACGGAACAAAATTTCGGTAGTGTTTGTAGTTAAACTGAAAATTGCAAGATAAACTATAAAAATTGAAAAAAGTCGCGGTTTGAGAGACCGGTAACATCAGTTAAAGGTTAATTGTTTTTCTTTTTTTTTTACACATTGAAATCCAATTAATAAAACGTGTTATATTACACAAGATGAAAAATAGAAGATTTGACATGGGTAAAATATTCCACAAATTTAGAGGGTCAAACATACCACAGTTGCAATTTTGAAAGAAAAAAAGAAGTACAAAAGAATATGGCAATATCTATAACTAGTTCTAATTTTCTTATCTTCAGATCATCATGTAAAGTTACTCTTAAAAAAAAATACTTTGTTTACTTTATGTACTACCAACACCGGATAGGATCTTATGAATGACAAAATGAAAACTTGCTTTTTAGGGGAGAAATAAGAAAAATAATAATCCCACTTTATTTTATTATCTCTACAAATTGGCTGTTCCATATTGTGCTTATTAGTCAAAAAAATGTTTAATAAAATATAAGCATTGGGCCTAATAAATTAAATATTTAACCTTAATAAAATATAGTACCTCCCGTATGGTCAACATCTCCCAGTTTCTCCTAATAAAAATTATTATTAATTTTAATACTAATTATTTCACTTACCTTATAAAGATATATTTGAATTGCAAAAAAAGCACCTTCACTATCGCATTCCTATAGACATTGTTGAACATAAGCAACAAAACAATATGCCGGACTTGGAGAATGCGAAACGGTTTGTTCCGAATATTAATAATGGAACTAAAATCGCTTGATTAAGGAATTAGCGATGCAAAGGGAAACATTTCCAGAAAGTAAAATGTTTAGTACTGATTTTTATTCATACAAAAATTAAAATAATTTAATTCAATTAAAATTTCAGAAAGAGATTGAAAATGCGGTTTTCTCGTCCCACGGTATCAAGAGTAGGGCGAGAACAGAAAGATAGCGGAAAAGGGATTAGTAATTGGGTAAACTACCAGGGCCTGTTTACGGAATAGGCCCGTGAAGCCCATGCTTACCCACTGAAATACAAAAGGGCCCCCAATTTTAATTTTCAAAACTAATTTTTAGAAAAAAGAAACTTTATCACTGTAAAAAATACATTTTTTTTTCTTATGAAACTTTTTTTCTTATTCTTACTATATGGCAATTTGTAAATCACAAAAAATATTTTGAAATTCACATATTCTCAACTATACTTCAATATTTGTCATTTACAAAATAAATTAGTTATTTACAATTGAACATATAATAAAATACTTTTATATAGGTAGTTTTAGTTTAATTAAAAATGTTATTTACTCTAAACTTTGATGCTAAAATTTCAAATTATTCAAGCATACGAAAATGAGATTTAGTAAATAAAAAAGCATTTTGTAGAGTAATAGGGGGCCCCCTGTATGACTTCGGGCTTCCCCTATTCCTAAGTGTTAAGCGGGCTCTGTAAACTACAAAGAATGAGAATATTTCAATAAGCTTGATCTTCTTAGATTCAGCTGTATAGTATGCAGTTAGCGATAACCAACCAACCTTAGTTCAGGCGACCTCCCAATTGAATAACAAGTTAATACAGATAGCCACCAGGTAGTTTGTGCTACGCTTGCTCCACCAAATTGGCTTCAGGAGCAAAAGACGCACGAGGTTACAACTTACCAGTGCACTTTTCCGTGCTCAATGACTTCTAATGTTGTAATGACCAGAGTAGTGATAATCACTACTTTTTAGTATTCTCATACCACTATTCGTGAAAAGTAATATTTGTCTTATTTAATGACAGAAATTCTATGATTAAATAAAGTGAAGATTTCTATTTTAAAAAAATTGATAACTCTGAAATATTACTGGGCCAGAGAATACCGTGATTGTACTTTTAAAGTTAGAACCGCTGATAATTGGCTAAGAATATATCCTCATACTCATTGAACTATAGATCTAGTATGCCAGACTTGAAGTGTATAAGGTTATGGCAACTAAGAAATTGCCGGAAGTGTAATTTCTTGGCAAAGTTTTGGGACCTTTAGTACTTGTACAAAGCCAGGGCTAGAGAATCTTTTCTCTAGGCCTGGTACAAAACACCATCTCTGCCTTTAACCCCTTGAGGTGCGGTGGGATATATTTTATCCCACCTACGATTAATGAAGTTTTGCACCAGAAACATTTTATCAAATTTTGCTTTTCTAACTTTGGTGGGAAAAAGACATAAAATTGCTTTTCCTTATTTTATTTTGCAATAAGTCTTTTTGCAGATTCCGGTGTGAGTTTGACATTACAGAAACGCAATTACTTGCCCCTCAAGGGGTTAAATGTGTAAATGTTATCTAGACGATCACTTCCATCTTTTTTTAGCTTTGCTGTCACCTTGATAGAAATAAAGTTACAAACTAAATAACTGCTCCTGCCAAAGTCTCGCTGTCAATCACTTGGATGGATAAAGAAGAATATCACTTCAGACTTGATCATTCACACGACCATTGCGAAACCCGAACTTAAATACCATTCCGCAGCATTGGAATACTCCTGAAAATGGAATGCAATCATGTCATCCATCCCACACCAACATCTAAATCTGATTTATTGGGATTTCTAGCAAAATTCTAGCATGGCCAATAACTCCGAAACATTTCCGGAGACTTGTTGAATCCAAGCCTCGTCATGTGGCATTCGTTATCAAGGCCAGGCGAATAACAACTCGTTACTAATCGGGTATCTCTAATTCAGCGGCTTTTCAGTGCAAGACATGTTACTATTTCAGCATTTTTGCTTTTTTGACGGGACTTGAAATAATTTATTTGTGTGAATGTGTTCAAGGGCGAATCCAAGAGAAGGGTTAACTAGTTAGGGCACTTGAACTAAGAAAATATCTAAAGAACAACACTTTTTTTTAATATGCAAATTCGCACTGATGGATACAAAAATGCTTCATTAAGAGATATAATCCTCCCTCCTCTCCTGAAAAAAAAAAAAAAAAAAAAGAGAGATATCACCTCTACTAAAATCAAGGCTTGGAGCTACCTCTGAATAGATACAATTTATAAATTAGGGAAAAAATTATCTTTATAAGTATCAAAACTCTAAAAAGACAGCACATGTAAACATTTTAGGCATAGTTTTCTTTCATTCTCTGAATTTCCATTCGATTTTCTCCTATTCATTGCGTGATATTAGCATCCAAAACGTCGGGGTGGAGTCGCGTTTTAAAAACCTTAGTATTTAAGGAGGTTACATCAAAATCTAGGTCATGAGTTTGTGGAATGTGGAATACTTCGATACAAAAGTCGGAGGGCTTATAAAGCTATTTGACTTTTAACAGACATTCCTTTTGAGTATGTGCCAGGTATTATAATTTTGTCTGGATTTTTTAAAGTACATTTATGCATTAATATAAGCTTTTTAAGTATAAATTTGACCATGAACTTCTGATTTCAAAGGTTAATTTTTTTTTTGTTTTTATTATTCGATATAAATATAGTTCTAGAATATTTTATTTTTATTTTATATAACTTAAAGATTCGAGATTGTCGGTAAACACGAATATGAAAATAATCAACAGAGATGGGGGAAGAAGGGGCAAACAGTTGACGAAAACTGTCATGTGGAAAATACACATAATGACATAAATCCTATGAAAGGTAAACGCAGAGTCCGATCAATACTATGTTGTTTCAGAGTCTCATTTCATTTGGGGTTCACATCCCTTGCCATAAAAAGATAACATATTCAGTTCTTTATAATAGACATATGAACACAAATACTTATTTGGGTAAATATATATATATATATATATATAACCATTAAATAAACATTACCGACCACCAACAAAAACTGTGAAATTATGAATAAAATTACATTAACAAATTGAAAAAAATACAGTTCCCCCCCAACACACATAACATAGATTCCAAAAACATAGTAAAAAACAGAAGAAATTGAATAACAGAAATGGAAGAATGGAAATTTGTAGAACTTAGACAGAATCGTCGGGTCCTAAATGCCTAAAGTTCTACAAATAAAATGTGTAGTTTCATCTTCATATTAGTCATAAATTAGCTAAAGAATATGAATTTGGGACAACCACACACATAAAACAGAGAAATAAACCATTGAATAGCAATTAAGTTCAAAATAAAACAAGATTGAAAAGGATAGAGAAAAAAACAAATTACAAAATAAAATCCATACTGTTTTAGCATTACATAACAAATACAATCATTGGAGATCACCAGGACATGTTGCCAAAAAGTATATTGCATTTTTATATGATAGTGTACCAAGGATTAACAATATACAACATAGCCAAGCACACTCCCATTATATATAACCAGCGCCCTTTATAGATAATTTAGAATGAACTGCTCCATGTATGTGGTGCTGCCATCTATTGACTTATTAGTAAAGTAAAAACTAATATATAATAAAAACTATTAATAACTATAAATGGATTAAGTTTTAAAGCATATACTGTTTAGAGATAGATATATGATAATTAAATAATAATTAAAAATATGTTAATAAACATATACAATTATATTATAAAAAATTAGTAATTGATATATTAAATCAAAATGATATGTAAAATGGTGAAATTGATGATTATTAATGTTTCGCATAAATATTTGTACTTTGCTATAACATATCACAATTTAAATTCCTGTGACAATATTGCATCATCATTTAAATTAATTTATAATTAAATATAAATATTAAAATTAAGATGCTAAGGAATTAATAATAATTAAATATTGAAATTGAAAAGTTACATTTAATGTGCCAACAATCTTTCTTAAAAATTAAATACACATAATTTAAGGGGAGAGAAAATAGTATACTTTGTATTAAATTGCTCGAAGTATGTTTTAAGTTGTGTTATGCCTTTTTTACCTGAATTAAATTTTACCTTAATATGTGGTGTGTACAAAAGTCTTCAGATAATATACAAGGCTGTACAAAAGAATTCGAGTGCATATCCATCTACTGCGAAAATTGCTAAAAGTAAATTTTCTAACTAAACTAAACTTTAGCATGCAATGTCGTATATATATGTATATCTATTAGATCATACATAGGGCTGCAGAAAATAGTTAGACTACTTTTTTGACTAAAGTGAAAGGAGAATTGTTGGAAGATAATTTCTAAAATTGGATTTTTAAATGTGTTTTATGTTTTCTAAACTGTTCGCTTGCATATCTTTTTTCCCCTTATTTAAAGGTGAAGTTTTCTGTGTGCGTTGGAAAGTGTTTCATAATCTATGCTTGACGCATGTTTTTTTTTCTTTTTTTTTCTCAACCTATCGTTTGGTAGCAGAGATTCATTTATTTCAAAATGCATTATTCTTTTATTAATTGACAATAATATTTTTCAGGACAACACAATTCTAAACTATG